>VZRN01002764.1:40322-104572 GCA_013397935.1 Dasyornis broadbenti
TTTTTTTGTGAAACTCCCAGACAGCAGAGAGTTGAAAGCTACAGGAAAGACTCAAGAAAAGTAATTACGCTGAATTCAGTACAGGAACTGGTAGGAGGGGGCAAGAGAACACTTGAGATCACCTGATGAATACCAAAAAGAAAATTAAATACAACTTGCTCATTAACAGAACATGGCCCACTCTGTGTACTGAAAGACAGAGAGAAGAAGCAATGGGACCAACACGTAGATCTACAATTAAGAATTATGACCCACTCATTACACCCAAAGCAACCAATTTGAGGTTGCAGACGTAACCTTAATTCTGCTATTCTTTGGCTTCCAGGGCATGATTTCATAGATCAGATAATACATTTTTGATGAAGGCTGGTGTTTGGCTTTTAACTCATCTGTGTGTATTAGCTACAATAATAATTTAAATAATTTAACATTTTAAAGTTACTGAAGTTTATCATTTGAATTATGACACAAAAAAATTATAAATTCTTTGAATCCAGCCCTCAGCTAGCAATTGTAGTTTAAACTTTTCCATTATTATTTGTCCTAATAGCAGAGCTTGCATTGTCATATGGAACACTTGAGGAATGGGATTCAAGTGAAACAGAAATCAAGTTGTGATAAAATAACATCAGCTGTACTTAGGAAGAATGTGCAAAACTCAAAAAAAAGGTTTGATTTGATTAAGAAGATCAGTAGCTCCAATAATTAGGAAAAATTAGAACTTCACATTCTAATCTAGCTTTTTTTAATTGAGTAGATTAACAGATTTATTGCTTTTCCTGTTTTCTACTTTTACAGCAAAAATCTATATTACTAGGTTCCTTGTAGCTACTTTTGGCATCTAGCTTGTTAGTACACGACCTTAACTGCTGATCCTATTGAAAGAAGTACTTTTTCAGGATTTTTCTGTCACGTCATTAATATCTTCATTCAAAGATCATACATCTGTACTTCAAATAAACCATTCAACCATACGGTAAACATCTTGTTGACCTCACTTACAAACAAGCATTGACAGCTAGTAAAAGACTGAATGATTGCACAGCACCTGCCCTAACCTTCAAGAACATTTAGTTATATTTCATGTGCTATCAATTGTGGCGATCAGCAGAGGTGCCTGAGGACTGCCAGAAACCAAATGTCCCTCCAGTCTTCAAAAAGGGCAAGAAGGACCTGGGAAACTACTGGTCAGTCAGCCTCATCTCAATCCCTGATAAGGTGGTGGAGCACCTCATTCTGGAGGCCATCTCTGCCCACATGGGTGACAGGGAGGCGATCACGAGCAGTCAGCGTGGATTCACCAAAGGTAAATCATGCCTGACCAACCTGATTGTTTTCTATGATGAAACAACAGCATGGATGGACGAGGGGAGAGCAGTGGGTATTGTCTACCGCAGCTTCAGCAAGGCTTTGACTCTGCCTCTCATAACATCCTCATTCCCAGTCTCAGGAAGCATGGATGGAATGAGAGGCCAGCGAGGTGATTGAGAACAACTGGCTGGATGGCAGATCGCAGAGGGTCATGATCAGTGGCAAGGCTCCAGTTGGAGGCCTGTCACTTGTGCTGTCCCCAAAGTTCAGTGCTGAGTCCAGTACTGTTTAACTTGTTCATCAGGGACTGGGGTGAAGGGGCAGATGCCTCCTCAGCATGTTAGCTGATGACACAAAGCTGGGATCCTGCAGCAGCTCCAGCAGGTCCAGACTGTCCTCTGGTGCCACTTTTGTCCGTGGGGTGGGGATGACAGAGACAAAAAAAATTATTATTTTAACTCCTTTCCTCCTTTCCCGTATACAGAGTGTTAGTGCCCAAGCTCAGCAGAAGGGTTTTCTGCAGACCAGTTAGATGTCATCACCCTTCACTACTCAGATTTGTTTTGGCTTTTAAGCATTTCTCTAATTCTTTTTACAAGGAAACAAAATCTGATCCTTCATAAAACATCAGCTGTTAGGATGAAGCTGCATCTGCACCAAGAGGAAATTAATAGCAAATGTTTATCCAGGCCACTGGTGAGTGTGTAGTGGTTTCCCTGCCTGTAGCCAGTCCAGGATTTCAGTTTTTATGGCCTGTGGCTGTTAAATCTTGGCTCTTCAGATGACATATACAAAAGTATATATATTCCTTTAGCCCACTCCAGTTACTAGGATAAAAGATGTACCTTAATCCTCCTTGGCCAGACCTTCTCTGAAGAAATGGTGGTGACAGCTTATGCAGTTACCAGCTCTGCAGCTGCTTGTTCCTACTTTGCTCACCATTATCACTTCCTGAACAGTTCTGCAAGGCAGAATGAGGAAAGGCATCTTCCATGATTTTAGACAGTTGTAAGCTGCACATCATGAGCACTTCAGGCTCCTCCAAAACTCCTCAGTGCAAGAGTTAGGGTAGATGAAGTCTATTCCTGATATCTCATAACAGACTATCACAATAAAAGCAAGTCACACAAACCCATCCACTACTTTAAACTGTAGATGTGGGTTTGTCAACCTGAACTAGGGTTTTACTCTTCTTAGTGAAGGCAGTACTAGTTTGGAGTTAAAATTGAAATGGTTTGGTAAAAAGGAGATACTAGTTGGAGGGAAGGATTATATAATTCTGCATATTTTAAAAGTACAAGGTCTAATTCAAGACCTAATTTTGGACACAGGTAATGGCAATGAAAGGTGGTAAACTTAACAGAGAAATGAAATCTTCATCAGTTTTGTGTATGGTGTAAAATACTGTTGTCTCCACTGTCTTTTTCCCAATGGGCTACTTTGTAAGCTGAGACACTTGAATCATTATCTAACACTCCTTTCTGCCACAATTTTTCACATCCATTAAAATGTCTAGCAACAAAGTACCTTAAAAGGATCCATAGCAGAGCACAGATAGCAGAGTGTTTGTATCCTTTAAATAAGGCGATCAAACTTCCATTCCCCTTTATCCTCCCTTACCTCTGTTCAGTTGTCAGGGTTGAAATATTAGAGCCAATCTCATCAAAACAACCTGAAAGGAAAGTCAGGATCCTTTCAAAGCCCAGAAATATTACTGGAAGCACAGAAAGCTCATCTTTACAAAAATTATTAGATCTCAAGTTTGCTTCCTGCAAAAAGGTTAAAGGGCCTTCATCCAATTAATAGTGTGTATCAACTTCAGTCCAAGACATAATTTAGTTGTGACTATACTTTATTGTACCCCAGTCACTTCTAGACTATAACTACTGTGGCTGTGTTTTTATTTTATCCTAAGAATGTCTTTGGTCTAAGTGTGATTAGCTTTGTATTTATTTTGGAGCTTCTTAAATAAACTCTGCAAAAGCAGTGCTTGTATTGCCAGGTATATGAATGTTAATGGGTTTTATTGTTATGTGAGGTGTGTATTTAGAAACGGGAAAAGAATCAAACTTGTTTTATTATTGATTTAAGAATAAATTTGAGAGGAGAACTGCCTTAATGAGAGTTTATCTCCCCTTTTAAAAATTAATTTTCTCTTTTATAGCAAACAATACAATGGTTGTAACTACAGATTCCACCAGTCCTTGGCTGCTTCTAAATGCAGGACAGGCTTCTCTTAGTGGGAGTTTTACCATTAGCTTCATTAGGAATAAGGACAGATCTGTATAATGAGCTGGGATATAACACCTCATCTTAAAAAAAAATAAAAATAAAAAAAAAAAGAGGAGTAGGTGCAGAGAAATTACAAGGCAGGTTGATTTTTGGCACTGGCAATCAACCTCTAGGACTGTAAAACACCCTCAAAGTCACTATATCCCATTTCCATGTGTCTCCGTGTCTGGGGGGTGCTGAGCAGTGCCATGGGCCATGTCAGCAGCAGAGAAGAGCACCTCAAAACCCTGTCTGAGGGACCAAATACCGGCCAAGAGGACCAGGATGCAGGAGCTCAGCTGCTCCCAGCCTTCTGTCGGCCCTTAACCCAGTGCAAGGGAAAGAGAAGTGCTGACCTGGACACAGAGTCAAGATCAGTTCTGTGAAGGGAAGCTGAGTGTCTTGGCTTGGACTCACCTTGTCATTTGAAAGGGACTCACACAAAGGGGGTTTATGTCCCCGAGCTGCAGCTTCTACCCTAAACAAGCCCCACAGCTTTGTCCTGAATCCTTTCCTTTCCGAAGCAGCATTTACAGTCTGCAAACCACGGGGACTGGGTCTTGGAATATCCAGTCTCAATGGACATTCAGTTCCAGCAGCAAACCTGGTGACATTTGGCAAATCCTCAGAAAACAGGTGGAAGTCTGAATCTGTCACTATGTGTTCCCACTGGCAGCTACATTTCCAGACAATGAGGCTGTTGCTTGTTCTGTGCCACCCCTGGACAGAGGGGAGGCCTGGCACAGCCCTGCTCTCACCTGTAATCTTCAGAGCCAGCTTTCCAAGCCTCTAAGGAGAGAGGCAAAGTTATGGCATTTAGATGAATGCAGGAAGCTGAGGTATTTTTCCCTTCCTAAAGCATAGTGGTCACTTGTACCTGAATTCTTATGCCTTTCCCCAGACAAACTATGGGAGAGGAAAACCACAATCCTGGGAGCAAGTCCTTGTCCACAGAGACACATTTCAATCTTCCCGTGCAGCTTCACAGGCCACACTGGAGTTCAATGAAATGACACAGCCCCATGGCTTGTGCATACCAAAATTCAGGATCTTTTTGTATATTCTCTGTAATGTTTCAATGCCATAACGGGGTTGTAAAACCTACACACACTGAAAAAAAATACAGTATACACAATTCATTCCTTTGACAGTTCCTCAGCTCCAGCACTAAAAGGAGAGATATAAAAAGCAGGTGTTCATGAACGATGGCATTGAAAATATTGTGTGGAAAAGGACACACGTTAATCTCTAAATAAGGTGTCATAAGGAGGAATATTTTTATAACCCAAGAAAATGTTAAAGTAAATTTAAACTTTACCACAAAGTTCACCTTGCTTATTTACTGTGCAAGGTGATAGATCACTTCTATGTGAGCCATAAAGATAAATGGTGTTTTAAGGCAGGACTATGAAAATTACAATGTGGATAGAACAGTCCCTTCCCCTTGAAGCATTCCATTTCTTCTGATCATTCCACATATAATCAAGAAATGGGAATATTGAAAGCAATACAGGCTTGTAAGAGATTGAGGCTGAAGACAGTAAAGTTCTTCTCTCCCACATTATACATGTCCTGCTTGTATTTGAGCAAATTGTTTAACAGTTCCCATTGTTCCCTGGAGAAAATATGTAAATAATTATAAATCTTATTAATACCTCTACAAAAGTTCACTTTGATTATCCCAAATTAACTGTGTCATTCCTGGGATTTATTTTTAGATTCATGTATTATATGTATTCTGGAGTTATGATTAAGAAAGAAATCAGATCAAATCGGAATTTATGGCATGGTACTTTTCAGTCTCCACCGTCAGAAATGGTGGTTGGTGCCTTGGTGGGTTTTGAAGACCTTCTCTCGTTTGCGGAAAGGGAGCTATGCTAAATCTTTGGGAGGTAAAAAATAAAGAAATTTATTAAAATACAATATAACACAGTTTTCTATTTTTCTACATTCTTTTCAACGCAGTTCTGGTGGGAACAGAGCAGAGTAGGCACCAGTTGTCCCTGTCACGGGAATGACAAGGAGGCTGCGGCGGTGCCGCGGCTGCTCCTGCAGCGCAGCGCCATCTGCTGCCGCGCCGGGATGCGGCTCCCGCCGGGAAAATCCCTACACCATCTCCACTGCCACCTCCAGCACTTCACCCTTAATGAGATCAATCACCCCGCGGCACCCCGGTCAGGCAGACCAGTGTCATCGTCTCCCTTCGCAAGCAGCTTTGCAGAGGCGAGCAGGTAATGGGAGTTACCGGGATGACGGCGGGAAGCCAGGATCGCATCCCGGATCCCTGATTTCTAACGCTGCCCAGCAGCAGCCCGGCAAGAGGGAGAAGCCTGGGACTCGTGGTTCGGCGGCAATGTAAGAGCTGGGAAAATTTACAGTGGCTGCAACAAACGCTAAGGAATAGGGAGTGCCCAGTGAAATTAGGACATGGCAAAATCAAAACTGGTAAGATGCGTATTCTGCGTGCAGAATTGACTGTGAAAGGACATCCCTAAAGCTGAGAACTTAGCAAAATTCATTAAATTTTCAGACAGTTCTGGGGTCAGAACTTTTCAGAGCAACTGAAAATTTGTCTTTACTGGCAAACTTGGACAGGACTAATAATCCCATGTTTTGAGGTTTAAAACATTCTCTGATGTGTAGGAAGTAAGATGGGCTGAAATGCTGGATAAAGTAGGTTATCCTATGCCTGTGAGGAACCATCACTTTCCTTTATATCACCTAATCCTGCCTGAACCAGCAGCAAGATCCTGAAATTCTGTGAGTGCAGCAATTTTCTTGCTCTTACAGAAGAAAGGGTCAGCTTTCCATTCTGCCACAGATTTCCTGTGTGATCTTGGGCAAGACACTTGGGATGCAGATAGATGTGCTTGCTGATCTGGTGTGGCATGTTGCCACAAAGGGGCTCTCCTTCTCCTTTCCCCTCCAACACATTGGGTCAGGAATTCTCACTTTCTGATGAGCAGTTTCATCTCACCAAACTGGAAGAAATCTGCCAGGAATCCAGAGTGCAGAAGAAATCAGTGACCTTTCCAGCAGAAATGAACTTGCAAATTCAAGCTACAATTTAATGACACAGGGTGAGCCACTCTGACAGCTCATTGCCACCAAAATAGAGAAGGTCCTTCTCTTCCTCAGTCAGTTCTTCATCCTCCCTCACTGCTGTTACTAATTTGGCTCCACTTCTGGCACCACTGACCCCTTTGAGCCAGCTCAACTCATGGCAGAAAATAGACTCCACAAGAAAACAAAAAAAAAACCCCTTCTGCTGGGTTAGTGAGTTTTAACTGGTTTATAGCAAAATCCAACTGTCCCAAGGCTGGAGTCAAAGCAGTGGGACTTCGCATCTGGGAAAGGGAAGGAAGGACAAAAAAGAACAGTAGGGAAAAAATGAGTAAAGACGGAGGGTGTTGGGAGGTGCCTCTCCTTTTGGTCAGTTCATCAGCTCTGTTCAATTGCTCCTGAAACCAAGCCCAGACTGTTATCTTTCAGTTAACAATCATCAGATGGCCACATACCATGAAAACAGGAGCATAAAAATCACTCACGTAGATTTCCTGATTCCTTCTCTCCTCTACTTTTGACTTGTCTTAGTTGCTTTCTAATTGTACTATATTAGGTTTAAATACATCAGAAAACTGTTCTGAAAAACGCAATTATTTTCCTCTCAGTAGGGTTTTTATGAGTATTAATAAGGTGAATGTAACCAAATTCACTTATAGCTGAAGGATTAAGCCTTATCACTGCACTGACACATAACCAAATTCAGGTTTATTCTCATAATCTGTTGATGGAGCCTAAATCTTCATCTTGATCAGACAGACAGGCAGCTGAGATGAGTCTATGAAATATATTGCAATGAATTGTCAAAAATGAGCATGAGTGAATAGGTGTTTCCTCACCTTTCTCACTTGCAGAATTGAATAGATAGTTGGTAGGAGAAAGGGACATGGACAAAGGTGTAAGAAGGTACAAGAAGGTGCAAGAAGGTGTAAAGAGAAAAGTGTCTGGTAACTTTCCTATATTATGTAAGTTACCTAATATATATTCATCTGTGCCTCTTAACTCCAGATATAATTTATATCTCTGTTTATGCTGTGACTGCCTTTGTCCTACAGTTTCATCAGGATATTTGCCTGCTCTGACAAGGCTGTGGGACAAACTCTAAGGAGGAAACACTAGTATCAAAACACCTGCTGACTTCTGTGAAATCAAGATTCAACTTGGGCACTTGGATGCCCAAGCTCCTGTAGCTCCTCTTGGGGTAAGGTTCTATTCAATAAATAATTGGTCATGAACAGGGCAGAAAGGTAATCTTGTTTTACACAAACAACACAAATTCTCAGGTCTTAAAACTGAGCTTCCCCTACTCTACAGTTTAATCCTTACCATCTCATTTAGTGGATCTCTATTTTACAAGGAGAATGATGTATTCTGGCCTGTAATTTAAAAAACCACAGACAACTCCAAAATAAAGGGTGGAACAGTATGAGTTACCTGCTGTTGTAGCCAGTATATCCTACACATGGGCTGCCCCACTGAAATGTAAAGTACTGCCATGGGCAAAGTCTTCACATGCTGGACCTACTCTCGTGATGGACAAAAAGGACTGCCTGGAGAAGACTGGCAGGTTGCAGGGTGCTAACCTGTAATTCTGTGGAGGTTATGTGGACTTTGAGGTCTGTGAAATAAAGTGAGAAATCTCAAAGAAAGTTTCTTTGGTGTTTTTTTTTATCTACTTCCTCTTCCAGTTTGAACCAGCATCAGCAGCTGAAGAACAAATCTTGGAGTTTTGGGGAAAAACGTTAGGTTGGTTTTTATTATGAGTAATAATATTTACACTACAATAGAGCCTGGAGGCCAACAAGATTGAGATCCATTGTAGTAAATGCAAACCACTTGTCTCCAAGTAATTAAATAATTAAATTATTAAATCACGTTTAGATCTTCTTTAAAAGTCCTTATTTTTATCTACACATGAAACAACCAAAACTCCTCCAGTATTGGGGTAAGTGAGAGGGAAACATCTCCTGCAGACTCTCCATGGCTGCCCTCAGGGCCTTCGCCACTGTCACGTGGCTCCCTCGTGGCAACCTACTCATCCTCCCAGTCCCTTAGAAAAACACTTTCCTGGCCAAGCCAGTCATACTGATACAAACCCGGGGTGTAGACCAGACCAGAGATAGGGAAACTGCTAAACAGGTGTGGCTCATTATTAGATACTTCATGCTTTCTATTTTTACCTTAATCTCTTTGCTCTTCCCTCAGGGCTTGTGTAGTCTAGAAAAGATTTATTTTGAAACTTATTAGCTCAAGCATTTGAGCTAATATATTTAAAATCCCTGGTTTCTGATCCTGACTCAAAAGGTGGCTGCTTTAATCTTCCCAGGCAGGATGCAGGACTCCCCTTTTCACCACTTGGTCCTTTCGGAGGACCAGGGTGTCCTCACTCCTTGACTCCTCCACCTAATTAAGCCACTTTTCCATCAGCTGATATAACAGAAAATACCTTGCGCTGCTTATTCCAGGGCTTAAACAAGTGCTAATTAAAACATTTTAGCTAGCACCCTTTAAAAATACACCTTTCATCCCAGGGCTCAGATACGGGAGCAAGTTCCTGCCAGGTAGCTGAGCCCCTTTGCTGCGCAGGCACCATCAGCTGCCTCCAACCTCCGCTTTCCTCTCCAGCCCTAATCTCTGCAATCTCCACACACTCACCATCCACAAAACAACAGCCAGACTGTATTTGCTGAGGAAAGCAATTATTTAAATGTCCCCCAATAAATTTTCAATCCCAGTTCAATTAACATATGTAAAGCTCGCTATAATGTTCCCTGTGTAGCCCCCGTATTGCTCTAGCACTGCGTAGCCCAGGTTTGAAGAATTAGTTATTTGCCATTAAGAGAATAACAGCACATCTGCCACCTTGATCACTGTGTTTGTATTATTATCAACTTCTGTCTGAGTGCCAAGTAATTTAATCAAACTTGAGAGAAGAAATAATAGCATTTCAGTTGAACAATGGCGTGGCCCTTTGAAAAGGCAGAGATTTGCTCTAGGGTACACTAAAAGGAGAGAAGGTCTACAAACAAAGGGTAACACTGTGAAAAAATTATCTGTCAAATCTAGCTACCTTTTTTTTTCCCTACTTGCAAAAAATTCTCCCGCAGATTGCAACTACTATAAATGTATCAGCCTTTAGCAGATATGCTGTGTAACACATCGCTTATTTAGAGATTGCTGGCAGTTTGTTCACTTGAGTATTTACAGTTTCCTTTTCGTACTCTGTCATAGGTTCACAGTACATGACTTTGTTTCTCTACACGAGCTGGACAGTCCAAAGGAAAATGCAGAGTTGTCTTGGATAAAGTAAAAGAATAATGATAAAAAGAAAGAAACGGAGGGAAAGAAAAGTAAGCGAGCAAGCTGAGGACAAAATGTGTGAAACCCTTCCTTGTCATTTATAGTGTCAGGAAAATCATTGTATCTCATTTTGCTCACAGATTGTTTAAACTATTGATGGAGGAAGAGAAGGCATAAGTCATATTTACTGACTGCCTGGAAAACTGTTCAGCCAGTGTAAATTCTTTGCATGTGAGTGCATGTCCATGTGCTGTGTTGTTTGCAAAGGGTGCAGTCCCTTACCCTTGGCCCTTTTGTTTGAGCAAATGCTTAAGTGCCAAGCCTTTGGCCAGGGACATCTGGAAACTGCTGCCTGTCCTCCTTGCAGCACACTCCTGTAGCTAAAGCCAGTTGTTTTTCTTTTATCTGCTGCTGTCAGTGGACGAGCATGGCTAAACCAGAGAGGCTTCTTTTTTTTGCCTCCTAGGCCTCCTCTTTCTGTAATTCTCCACTGCCAGCCCTGTGATACAGAACTCGAGCTCCCAGAAAATATTACCACAGGTTGTAGATCCATACAAGCAGAGGATGACAATGTATTTGTAACAATGGAGAAAGCACAGGCTGCTAATCAATAAAGAGTAGGCACTAATAGACAGGCAGGAGTCTGTCTGTTCACAGCAGAGTTTCCTCTGAAAGAGAATGGAAGCCCCAATAGCTCTGAACAATAAATTTATAGAAGCAATATTTGCAAAAAAAATTTCAGCCTTCACATTATGTCGTGGGTGCCCTGAGCAAGTGACCAAGCAGTAATCAACTGGTGCATCCCCATTTTTTCCCCCTTCTCCTTTGATGGTGTGGGTTATTAGGGTTGGATATCCTTTATGGGGGTAAGAAAGCCAAATCCCAATGTGAAAATGCTTTCAGATCACCTGACGAGAGCAATATGAAGGTTAGGGTTTATATGACTGTTTACAAGTATGTTGTTATTACCATGCTATAAAACAGAAAGGAATGTGACCAGACCAGTACAGAACATCAAAAGAATTGTAGAGTCATTTTAATGAGTTACTAGAAACTAAGTCAGGTTCTGCTGTTTTGAGGCTACATGGTTCTATTCTGTGCCGTGGATTTAAGTCACTTAGCAACCTTAGCACAACTTGCAGCATGTTGAGGCATGCTCCCAGCTGGGGTTTAGCGCTCCCAGCATCCCCAGGTGGACAGCCTGTCCTGTCCCTATTTTACAGCACAGGAAAAGACAATCAGAGCCAAGAGCTCTGCTGCCTCTGACCTCGTGTGGACAGCGACAGCCGAGTAAGAAAGGTGAAAAGTGGGGTTTGTGGATGTTTGTTCACACCAAGTGTGTATGTGGGAAAACAGCAGCACAATCGAGCCAGGAAAATCAAGCCTCTGTGGATTTCATACAGATTTCGTATGGCTCACATGGCGACAAGGAAAGGGAGGCTTAAGTAGGCCATATATACCCTATATTTAACCAGAAATTTAAAGACATTTTCGAAGTTAATACCTGCTAATCTAACAGTTATTTTTGCCTTAGAAAGACCTCTATCATGTTTGAAGGACTTTATTTCCCAGTATTTTCTGATTCGTTTTGTTTCCTAGGGGTAATTATTTTTCATACTGAAATATCACCTGCATACCAAGCACACAGTGCACCTCAGGAGATCCAGGGATCTTTTATTTAATGCAAAATATCCACAGCGACATTTAAACCAAAAGGCACAATTCAGTATTACTCTGGGTTCTTAAACTGAACCTATAACCATGTTTTCAGAGCAGTCTTGTATCAGGCCATGAGAAGGGCTGTAGAGTCTGTTTAAGTAGAAATATTGATGTATAAAGGGTCCATGACAGAGGAGCTAGAACTAGATGATCTTCAAGGTCCCTTCCAACCCAAACTACTCTGTGTTTGTAGGATCCTATGATACCAAAGTGTGTTATAAGTGATATATTTATTGGCACCTGTCATAAAAAAGAACGTTTTATTTCACTGAAGATAATGTTCTGTTACATTAATGCAGATTGTATGAATCTTAGATTGCAAAACTACTCTTTGGAAATTTCGGACTCCTCTATTCTCACATAGTTTTAATTAATTTTTATTTTTTATTTTCAGGCAACATCCATATTTATATCCATCACGTGCTGTTAAATTATCTGGAGAGGGTTTAGTACCTGTGGGGATATTGAAGCTGATGGGCTCCTGAAGATTACTACCCTCCCTGAGATGCAGAGCTTTACCAGCCTGTGAGGGATCCCTTCAGGAGAAGGGTTTGTGTGATCTGTCAAGTATTTGCATGAGCTAACACCAACTCACCTGCTGGGTCTTCTGTAGGGGACATGGAAAATTCCTGCTCCAAGGGAACCTGAGAGCTCACAAACACAAACCACCAACTCCTTCCACTTAGGCTGTCATGCCCTGAAGAAAATATGTGGCAATTCAACTTCTCCAAGCTTCTCCACTGTAAGTATAAAACATTGAGAAGGAAGCAATTAGTGAAAGAAGAGGTGGTAGCATTACCATTGCTGCCTTTTGCCACCCATTTATGTCAATATGTTAGTTCCCCAGTAAAATGGCAAGGGAATCCCATTCCCATCTTTTGGCCCTTTTAAAAGGAAAAAAAATGTGTTAGTCATCCAAAAAATGGGCCATATTTGTGAATGTGCATTTTCTCCACCCCCTGGTTCTTGCAGAGATAGGCACTTACCCACCCTTCCCTTTGAAGGCAGCTGGCTGTGTTATTGCTCAGATAAGCACATATCTGCCCTCCTGAGATGCCCCAACAAGAGAAAATACCTGTTAAGGTCTCTCTTAAACAAAATATGGAATGAAAAATTTCCCTGATGCTATTTTAAGCTTTCTTTTCTGCATTGTGTCACCAGCTGCTGTCTAGCTGCTAATGTTGGGTGGGATGGGCTGTGATGGGGAGCAGGGGTACCCAGGCAGATCACCCAAGCGGAGACTTGCTGGTACTGAAACATCTCAGTCTGCCTCTTGTTTATGAATCTGTTGGGTTTGTTCTGAGATTTCAAGTTATCAACGACATTTTGTGGAGATTATCACATTTTTTCATTTAAAAACATCTGAAACAATTCAAAATTCTCCAGTCAGCTCTCTGGGATAGACCATCCGTGGACATCTCAAAGATACATAACAAATGAAGGCCATCAGCTGCTTAAGCAGTTTATCAAATGGAACACACACAGGTTTGTGTGTGCTGTGCTGTGGAATATACATGCCCTGTCTTTATACACCTGGGTTCCACGGCTTACAGCAAATTCAATTTGACATTGTCATAGACAAATATTCATATTATTGTTAGTCATATTTGGGACCATGGCATTATCATAAATGTCACACAGACATTTCAAATTTCCAGCCTTCTGCTTTTAAATAAGTATGTGTTTGGTCAGTGCCTGCTTTGGGTGCTCTTTTTATTAACCCACCAAATAAAACTGAAATGAAAATATTCCTTGCACTCCCTTGCTTATATACCTCCATATTCATCCTCTAAATCAGCTCAAACTCAAAATGATACCCAGGTTTCTTTTATTATGTTTTTCCAACAGTACACAAGAAATTAATGGTTCTGACTGTGAAAATCTGTCCTGGGAAGCTGCTGGAAAAGCAATTCTCCCTGACATTTGCAGCTGCCACCGCTGGGAAATGTTCCCACACTGACTTTGACCTTCTGAAGTCCAGAAGCACAAATCTCATCTCTGTCTCAGCTTGATGTTGTACCATGCAAGTGTTCACAGTCCTCCCCTTGCCTTGCTGCCTGAGAAATACCAGCTGACTGGTTTAGGAAAATAATGATTTAAATAAACAAATTCTGTACACATCAGTGTGTAATTGAAAGTATTATATAAAGACTTATTTATACATTCATAAAGGCAAGGATTTAGGTAGTTTTAGCAAATGTTGTATGCCTTATTACATATATGGCTCTGTGTAGGAGGATGTTGATACAAATTGTCACCATATTGCAGTTCCAAAACCCAGAGCAAAGTGACAAGATCCATGACTTCAGGTGTCCGGAAAGCCTTGCTGTAATGGGAACAGATGAGATGGCACAGCAGCAGGTATTTGTGAGTGATCTCACAGTAATCCCAGAAGGTGTCAGCATGAAGCTCAAGAGACACCTGTGAGTCCATTAAGGGTGAATTTCAAACCCTATAAATCCTTTGGCATAAAGATCCAAATGGCAGAGTCCATTAGCAACAAGCACATGAAATCTCTCCTGAGAAGTCTACTACAATAAAATTGGATTAAATTCCTAATGTCCTTAGGAGGCAACATCAAATCCTAGACATTACCTAATTTGAAGGTATCATACCTGGTTTGTTACGCCCAGATAGCTGTGAGCAACATCCAGTGGAGTACCTGGACAAATTTACATTTTTTTCCGTCTGATCAGTGTCCAGGGTCCACCTCTGTGCCTGGAAGTAGAGCTCAGCATGCTCATTATGCAAGGAGCCACACGACTGACACTCCTGGAGAGTTTTTCAGGTCACGCAGATTTGCACCACATCTCACATTTGAACACAAGTCCCAAAGATCTTGTCTTGACCTGTTCCATGCTTGAGTCTTGGGAGGGGTGGAAGACATCAATGCCTGGAGCCCAAAAGGAGAGAGAAGGAGTGGGACCCCTGGGCAATGCAGGAGGCAGCTGGAATTCCAGGACACGCTGGCCTCCAATGCACAACAGAAGACCAAACCAGCTCCAGGTCTCTGGAAACTGCAAAGATTGGCAAAGGGCCCCTCCATGCCTGAAACCAGCTCTTCTCCTGGTTCCTTGGGGCTTGCAGCAGGGGTTCCAGGTGCAGAAAGAAATTTCGGGGAAAGAAGCTTACTGATCTTTTTTTATTTACTAGAGACATTTTGCTCAGCTCTGCGTGAAAGCACCTGCCCCACACAACCACAAATATTGAAGCAGTAGAGCAATTTTTCTACCACCCACATAAGATAAGGAGTCATGAGAAACAAAGCCTCGTTATATCCAAACAAAAAAACTTACAAGAGAAAACAAAATTGTTAAGAGGAAGCTGAAAAAGTAGCCGAAGAAATTAAGCTATTGTGCAATCAAATACAAATTGAATTCAAGGGTGTATTTTGTTATTTAACACATCTGCTAAGTGAAATCCATGTCCAAGTTACACTTTAAAACTTATAAAATCACCGTCACCATCATAACTATCACCTCAGTTAAATTCTACCGTAGTTATTTTAAAGCAGCTTCCCAGCAGAGCACTTGTGAGGTGAGAGGTGGAGGTGCAGTTGCACATGGCTCTACCCACTCCTCAGGTATAGTTTAGTGTGCCTCAAAAGCCAGTCTCGGGATGGATGGATGGATGGATGTCCTGGGCTGAACATGGAGACAGCACAGGTTTGCACAATCTGCAGGGTTGCAGGCCATAATGCTTTCCTGGAGGTTTTGCAGCAGTACTCTGATAAGAAATTAAGAACTGGGCCTACCAAGGGAAAACATCCACTGCTTCCTCTTTGGAGGGCAACTGATGCCTTCAGACTGGCATTTGCATTGAGGTGAGATGCTATGGGACCACTTCTGTGCTTCCCAAGGATGTGGGTTTCAGGGAAAGGAAAACTTGACACCAGGGAAGAGTTGAGTGAGACAGTCTTTTGACATCTCACAGGTTTCCTATTCTTGTCCTGTAACCATCAAAACCTCTGAGACTGCACTGAGCTACTTTTTGACTTGGAGCAGTCAGAAGATCAAACAACTACTTTCCTAGCTACAAAACTTTTCCAAAATATTTCAATGCCTCCTTCTTGAGGAGAATAAATGTATCCCTGGATGCGTATTCACTGCTTAGACCCCAATGTCATCACTTGAGTATGTTGACAAAACCTCTTGCTCAAAAATGAAACTTGATCCATCCTTCAAATCTATCCCTTTTTATCTCAAAACGATAAAAATTTATTTTTCAGTTATTTTTATGCAGAATCACAGAAAACAAGTGTAGCCATGATTTTTAAAACCAACTAATGCACACAGCTCACCTGTTTTCCCAGGCAAAGCTGGAATCCACCACACTGAGCTGTAACCTGAAAACAGCAGCAGCAAGCAAAGCCAGTGGCGTGCTCTGAAAAGTCCGCCCCAGAGGAACATGGATTCTTCCTCTTGCCCTTTCTAATTTGCAGTTCAGTCATCTTTTGTTGTAAATAATGACCTTAAATTACTGAATCATGCAGAATGCCATCTGAAGGCACCGTTTATTTTGAGCATGAGCTCCATAAGAGTTTGACAGGGAAGCACCACAGTGCCTTTCCCAGGATTAACAACATGAGATGCTGAAATACAGGGGGCAATCAAAGGGGGACTTCAACTGAGCAGCTCTGCCTCTGAATAATTCTCTCCAGGGAGTCCTGAAAGGCAGCAGAGAGCTCTGCATCCTGCTGCGGACTTGGGCCCATGATGAAAGGTGCTCTAAAAAAGTCAACTGCAAGGTCAATGTGCTTTACACCCACGTGTTGAAAAATAAGTAAGCATCAGTGTCCAATTTAGTTGTCATCACAGAGTGGGACTCCAAGGCAAAGGAATGCTCTAAGCTTGTAAGGACCACACTTCTCTCCTTCCCTTTGATGTGAGCCAAGGTAATGGAGATTCTGCCAAGGTGTGACTAATTCCTTGTAACTGTATTGCATAATTTTCATATACTTTTGGAAAAAAAAAAAAAAAAAGAAGAAGAAGAAGGCCTTTAAGAATTGGAGGGAAAGAGAAACTCACCCCTGACACATTCCACAGAACACAACCAGCAGTACAAAGCAGGTTTTATTAACAGATGGTGAAAGCTCAATTTAAAATACTGTGGGCATTAAAGGAGATTGTTTTATGTCTTTGACATGAATACTCAGGCTAGATGAACTATCAGGAGTTTGGTTTAAGTGAGATTAATGCTTAGTGTTTGGAATCCATCCAAACTGATTAGATCTGATTGAGTAAGAGAGCACAACTTTCTATATCACTTTCAAAGTGATATGATTAGGCTGTATATGTACTATCTGAAAATGTAAATATAAACAGAAGGGAAGGGAAAAAAACCCTTCCCAAGTTTTAATTGCAAAAAATAATAATGATCCAACTGTATATAAACACTTAAAATTTAGTTGACTATTAGAAGAGTCAGATAAGAAAAAGTGTGTTAATGACATATAGAACTATTACAGGAATAACAAGCCTGTGTTCTGCCCTGCTGAGTGACTCATTTATCTCCTTTGAAGTCAGTTGAAGGGTATAAGTTTGGGTGAGGAGAACTTGACTCCAGATCATTTCATCTAGGAAGGTGAGGGAAAAACATAGACTTTTTCATGTTGCTCGTAAATTTGCAGCCACTAGCCCTAACTAGGAACAGTTTGCAATTTTTGCTAAGTACACTTTTTATGTCATAAAGAATTTACTGGTTTTACATATATTTATGTATGTATTCAACAGTTTTGCCAAGCATACCTTTATGTATGAACCAGACAGAGACTCAGCTCCAAATTCAGGTACCTGTATCTTGGTGCCTACCTGTAAAGTTTGTGCCCCAGATTAGCCAGGAGAGGTCTGACCAGTGCAGACAAAGAGAGCTCCAGACCCCATCAGCTGAGCTCTTCTGGGTTGGTCAGTCAAATTCATGTATTGACAGCTCCATCTAATTGTTTATGTGCAGACAAAAATTAGAGGACTATATCCTAGAAAATATTGACTCTGAAACAAAATTCAGACAGACAATCTCTTGACATTACTCTTTCATGTGGCAGGTAAGGGGGCACCAAGAAAGACCACTGCTGAAATACTGAAACCACTTCTACAGTCCTCACACAGGGAGCTGGAGAAGGTTCAGAGCAGGCCTATAAAAATAATTTCATGGGTCAGTTAAAAAGCCCAGAGGGCTTCACTTTGCAGAGAAGAAGTTAAGAATTGATCAGGATCTACAAATCTATAGCCTTAGAAGGAAAACATTGTTTCAGAAGACAGTAACATATTACAAATACATATCAACGTCTAATACAAAAAGCAGTCTAATATCTGGCCTCACTACCTGGGTCTTAAGTTTAGGTGGTTGGTAAGAAACAGCTCTGAAGCTGGCACAGAGACGAGCTCTGCCCCAGTGACCATGGCTAGAAGGAACCAGCAAGCAGCAATCCAGTGGCCAGAATCTCTGGGGGAGCTCAAAGAGGGACTTGTGCTTTTCTCCTGGAATGTTACACCTGCCCCTAAGCTGGTGACTGCATGCTGACACAAGGGATGAAGGACAAAGCCAGACAAGGCCTCTACCATTGTCACCAGAAGAGCTAACACATTGTCCTTTCTTGCATCCACATCATCCTTGATTTTCAGTTTATTGCCTGTTGAAAATACTGGTTTTCCTTTTAAGCGTATACATGAATAAAACTCACAGTTCTGCCCTCACTGCTGGAATGAACAGAAAGTTGCAACTGGGTTCCTGAAGTTTCACAAGTCCAATCAGCTAAGCACAATAACTGTACACGTTATATGTATATACAAAATATGTGTATCAATGTACATTTTAACCACTAAACTGTTGTATTAGTAGTACTAAATAACACATATTCTTTTAAACTACCACCATGAAACCAAACACACATGGTAGCTTATTCTCTGAGATTTTTTCACATTTGCCGTGGGTGAAGAACAGGAATGCATTAAACTGCAATAACTTGTCTGTCCAACCATGTCTCACAAAAGCTTCCCTGGGCCTTGATATCAGAGAATTACATGTGAAGATATGGCAGAAACTTTGGAATGGGCACATCACCCACGGTACACTGTGCAAGGCATCCAAAACCTTTGGGAATTCCCAGAGAAAACTTTATCTCAAACCTCATCTAAGAAAATAAGTAAATTCCTCTATGCAACATATACAAATGGGTGAGGAAGGAGGGGAAAAAAAAAGTGAGAAAACAGTATTTTACTAAGTCTTTCATCTCAGTTACAACTTTGCAAATTGTGCTGAAATTTTTTTTCACTAAAGCCATTACTCATTCCCTCTCCCAGGGGACAGCAATTTCCTTCACAAGGCCAGTCCTAACACTAGGACTTGTTGGGTTGGGGCAAATAATTTCACAGCAGAAGCAGCCAAGGTGCTGGGATCCCAGCCAAAAACCCAAGCACAATATTTTTCAAAAGGCAACATCTTTCATCTTTAGCAACAATGGGCAGCACTTGGTAGAGCTCTTCAACAACAGTCCAGGGCATTACCCTCCACTGGGTCTTTAGTCAATTATTTCTCTACATTAAAATAAGAGGTGAAGAAACAAAAAACCAACCAAACAAAAAAGGGGTATTTATGAACTGTTTAGCCTCTGCTATGGAGTTTTTGTGGGGCAGCTATGAATTCCCAAATGCTGAGATCCATAAGCAAAATAGAGAACAGGAGTCGAAGTCCAAGCTCTGTGGTCAGCAGCTGATGTATCTCCCAGCTCTACAGTGTACCAAGCACTTATTATCCAGTAGGAACAGCACAAATTGAATGGGGGGAGGAACAGATACCCTGATCTGGTGCAGTGCATTCCTGGACATCTCAGCTAAGTTGGAGAGCTGGTGAGGATTAAAGGCAGTGAATCACAAGTTTTATGCAAGTCGAAGAGGTCTCCATTTGACAGCGTTCTTTAATAGGCAAGAGGCAGTTGAGGAATGCAGTGTCATCCCATGGTTTTTTAATGCAAAAAGGAATAACAAATGCTGAAAAACTCTGCCAAACAACAAAGCTTACATTTTATACACGCTCATCAATTTAACCCTAAAACCTTAAAAGCCTCAGGGTGATCCCAACGCCTTTAATACCAAAGGCCCTAACTATGCCACAGATCAAGCACCAAGCCCAAGCCTGCTTTGTCTAGAAAGATGAAAGTGCACTCAAACAGGTGAAGGCCTCTTTGGAATCATCACCTGCAATTAAGCAAAGGAAAACTAAGAGGAGAAGAGGTAAGCTGAACTTGCTTTAAAAAGACACCACGGGAGCAGGTGGATGCCTGCTAAGGATAGCTGTGGTGTCTGCTGTCATTCTTTCACCAAATGATGTGCATTCATTGGGATTTCCTGCACATTAACAACAGATCACTTGGTGGGAAAATTGGGTAGGTGCTGCAAAAGCAAAAAAAAAACCTTTTCTTTTTTTTTTTTTTTTCCCCTTGTAGCTCATTCTGGGAAGACTGCTGCTGCCAAGCTGCTGTGGATAGCAATATTAGGGCTGTCTGAATAAAGCAGTGCCACAGGATGTTCCATTTCGGGATGTGGATAATAATTTATTGTTCTTTTTTGCCCCAAATGATTTGTGAATACCTAAACATTTAGTTTAAAACAGAGTGTGTAAAAATGTAATGTTTTCCTTCAAACCCCAGCTCCTAAAGTAATACTCTTTCAATTATTATTTTTGGAAGACAGGAAGCTTTTAGCTATTGCTGCCAAGAAAAAAATCTTGCAAATGTAAGTAAAGGAGTAAACACTGGAATGTAAATTTAAACAAGAGACTCTAGTTTTTTTACTTCTGTCACATAAATACTCCAAGTCACAATAAAATGAGAATTGCGTGTAACAAGGGAGAAAGGAAGGAGAAGGACTTACACACCAGCTTGCAAATCTTTGTGGCTGTAATATTCTTCATGGTTTGCATTTGGAAGGCACTTTACACAGTCCCTAAGGACAGATAAGGGTAAGCTGATAATACTATTAATGCTATTAATAATAGTACTAATTATGTTAATAATGAGCATAGTAAAATCCATGACAGCATTTTTGGTGTTGTTAATCATTTTAAAGCTTTGCAGAATGACATTATCCATGTGACTTAATCAATTCTATATATATATATATATTTAGAATCTACCTAAAATTCAAGGAATCAGTGGTTCCTCCTCTAAAAGTACCAAAAACTATTCCCACCATCTTCTTCCTGACACACACCTACCCCAAAATCCATAAAATTAATATGTAAGACTGAACTGTGAGAAAGTTCTTTTCAACTTGTCATTTGCAAAAGCTTGTCATTTGCTGTTCGCCAACATTAAAATCTCTCTTAACCCACTTTGCTTCCTAATCTGTGCCCAAGGGAAGCTCGGGAAAAGTTCAGGGAAAGTGCAAATCAGAGCAGTATCCCGTGAAATTCACCATCTCCTCCCTTCCAGGAGAAAGTCTTACTATAGCTAAGGTCCCTCCACTGAACACCAGCCAGCCCACCTGGGTTATTGAGTGGGGTTGCTGTGATTATTCAGGCAGTCTGTGATTATTCACAGCCAAAGACCTCTGCTCCCAGGCAGGCACTGGTAGAGCAGCAGGGACAGAGAAAATCCCATACCCAGGGCTCAGCCTGAAATGGAAATGTTCCAAAAAATGATGATCAGCAGAAAGGAGAGAGTAATGGTAACAACTGGCCCGAAACTTTTATGTGCAGCTTTTTCTTCCCCATGTGGGTTTGAGGAGGGTGGAAAGAGAGAAGAGGAAGAGATGCGTTTAAATTACTGGCCATAAGGAACAGTGACAGCATAAAACATACAACCTGAATAAAACTTTCAGATAGGGATTATATAAAGAGAAAATCAATATGGTCAAAATACCTAAATAGACAATTAATGGAGAGGGCTTTTATGGAGTGCTCAGCTGCAAACTCACAGGAGTGGGCAAAATATGAGAGGGCTTTATAATCTCTTTCTCTCCTTTGTATTTTTCAGGTCACCCTGGCTACAAAAATCCAGTTGTATTTCTTCTGCTTTGCTTCCTGTAAAATCAATAACAACAATCAATTAAAACTTGTTTTGTGCCAGCAGGCTATTGTTTGTGATAATAATGCAGGGAGCTGAAAGAAAATTGCTTTGTTTCCTTGACCTCCTTGGTACGTAGATAAATATGGTGTCTGTTCCATCCACAACTTGAAACCACAACTCTGTCCCTGGGTTGGTTTTTAAATTATATGAAAGAAGATTAGATACTCTCACACACTGTAAATAGTTTGAAGTATCTGTTTTTAGTATCACTGTAACTGGCTGGGAGATAACATCTAATTTATGCCTAATTCAGCAAAAATTCACAGTATCAGGCTTAGCCCAGGTTTTATTTTGCTTTGAATCCTGTATGATCCACTGACTTTGGTCAGTTTTCATCAAATGAAAGATGTGAAGAGTCAAGGAAAAACCTGGCAACAAGAAATCTTTCACAATTCATATAAACAGCAAGCTGTGTTCATCTCACAACACCTAGGATCTCTGCAATGTCCTTCTTGTACCATGTACTGCCTATTCAGAGCTGTACACACACAGGTGTGTATAGACATAGAGAGATATAGGTGTATATACATAAGATGTACAAAGAGGCAGAGAGAGATCTGGCAGTGAAATTCTCTTACATCTCAAGTCAGTACAAAACTCAGTCCTGGATTTTCTCATTTGCTTTCCCAAAAGCCCTGAACACCAGTCCAGCCACCCAAAGCCCAGGCACAGGGCAACTGCTGAAGCAGCCTCAACAGCTGGTACTTTAAACATATATGGAAAGCAGGCAAAAAACTGTGTGAAGAGCAAAAGAAGAGGATGAGGTTAACAGCAAGATCAACTCCGGGCCAGCTATGCGCACAGCTTGTCCGGGGGTGGGGTTGCGTTAGATCTGAAAACAAAGTTACAAGGGTTTGTCAACTGGAGATGGGCGAGTTATGCAACTATTTGAACATGAGCATGCCTGCCTGCTCAGAGAGGAGATTAGGGACTTGAATACACTTTTATACCTGCTAAATAATTAGTATCAAGTAACCATGTCCACTCTGCACTTTTCCTCTAAACAGCAAAATGTGAAAGAGCTGTTTGTTAACTTAGACACGAAGGCTGGGATTTTTAAAGGGCCCTGAACGGTATTAGACATGCAGCACCCGAAAACTTTACCCTGAGCTTTGGCTACTTGTTACCAAAATGGAGCCTCATAGGCTTATGCTACTTTTATACACTCACCAGAGGCATCACTCCTGTTCTACCCCAGGAGACTTTTCTCCAACACTGGCCCCTGCAGCCTGGTCAAAAACATATGGCCCAGCCCTTTCCAGCTCCTGCTACTCCTTGTATGATATCTTGCTGGTTTTCTTTTCAGTTTTGGGTCGTTTTTTTCAAATGAAGTCACATCATAGCTTACTGATAATATTAGGGTAAAGAACAAGCCCTGTGCTCTACCAAGCTTTCATGTACAAAGGGTTAAACCTAGGACTGGAAAAACTGGAAGAAGAGACACGCACCCTCAAAACGCCTTCTCCATATATTTTTGACTCTTTTAGCATCAGTAATAGCTGTAATATCTGTGCCATATCACTGCCATGGCATCCTTAAGCTATTCAGTACTACGGGCAGATCCTAGGACAGATCACACTGTCCAAACGCAGATGCAATCCAAAACAATCTCATTGCCCTTTACCTGCATCACTCCATCCCTCCTCCCACCACTTACACAGGGTTATAGTTCAGCACAAGTGAATTTCCAGGCACTGGTTTCCATTTCTCCCTTTTCCTACAAATGTTTTTAGCACATGTTGCTTTATTTGATGTCCTGGGCACAGCAAAACTCTTCAGATCACAGATTCACCCTCTTTGCTTTCCCACTTCAGACTGCCTGAAGATGATGCAAGGAGAAAGACCAATCCTTTCTGGCATGTGACTGTAATTCTCTATTTATTGATATTTCATTGCACAATGCCTTAAGTTTTATAAACTTTGCAAATGTCGCAAGAAAAAGAATGAATTATCAACACCTTCATAAGCCCACCACAATCCGCTGGCCTCTAGCAGAGGCTGGGAACTCACCATGATCCATGGATGTAACAAACCGCAGAAAATGGACTGTTTATCACCATTTCCAGACACACTCTTAAACAGCCTGATTTTATTATACTTCCAGTGTTCATATGGCAAATCAAAGTGCTTTCAAAGAAATGAGAGTTACCCAATTAACTAGAATGAGACAGCAGGAAAAAAACACAGTAGATAGGAAAACAGCCTTGCTCCCTGCTCCAGATCTATTAAAAAAGCCTGGGTAAACACTTGTATTTTTCCCTGCTGCTTTTAACCTCCAAACTGAGGAAGCTAGGGTTGGCATAAAATTTTGGAGCCAAAACCATCCTTCTTTGATAATTCCTTGACATTATACTCAAGCATCACCTTCCTTCACCAAGCATCAATCCTTCCCACAAGGTTATCTTATACAGCTGCTGAAATTTCCAGGGTCTCCCTAGGTGAGCTTCCCCCGAGCAGAGCAGAGGCAGGAATAAGCTGGAAGGAAAGTTTATGAAGCTTGGAAGTGGGAAACTTCAGCACAAAGTGGTGGGCGAGAACTCAGGTGGCTCCTGGGTAGTGTGTTCCAGAGCTGCAACTTACCCAGCAAAGACCAGGAGAGCGCAGGCCAGCCTGCCCGCCACGTTTAGGGAGAGATTTTTACAAGGACAAAAAAATATGCAATTTCCCAATCTTTTCGGTCATCACAGACCTTGAAGAACTAGGCAACCAAAATTGCTATAATCAACATAATCATTGTTAAAATCCCCTTGACTATTTCATCTGCCATTTTTATCTCCCTAATTCCTCCTTTTCTTTCAATTTTGCTTTCAGTTTGTAAAGTTCTGATGGAAATATTTTCTGCACAGATGAACAACAAATATCCTCATCCCCACCTCACTCATATGGTCTCCTGGCAGAAGTCCCAGGCTTGGGAATATTAAGCCGTCAAGCAGGTAACAGTATTTGGCTTAGGACTCGGAGTCCTTGCAAGAACTTGTGCTGGTTGTATTTGAAACATTAACAGAAAAATCAGTGGGATAAAACTTCCTGTAACTGAAACCCCAGATCTACCTCAAAAATCCTTCAGAGCCAGGGACAAGACAGTGTGATGGGATGACAAGGGATTTTTTCACAATGTTTTTTCTTTCTTCCTTTCCATGTCTTTAACTGGAATATGCAAATATCTTGCAAAACTCTTTCTTTGCTCACATTTTCTAATCTTTTATGTAGCCTGGGCACATTTCAAGCTCTGGTTGTATGTTAGGGTTATTGTATAATTCTGTTTCACTGAATTTTATTAATGATAATCACACTTCTAAATCAATTCTATGATATTTTTGAGAGCAAAGCTGCGCTGCAGAGGTGCACAATTATATTTCTGAGAACTTGAGTGTGTTTATGTCTGTTGATATTTATTCCATAAACATTTTCAAACAAACATCTCATCCTTGGAGTGAAAAATGCAGACCTACCACCCACAGCTTCTGCAATCACAGCTCACCAGTCTCTCTCCATCTTATCTCAAAACAGGCATGGGGTGCTCTCAGTCCAACAGCGTGTTTGATAACAGCAGAGTTACCAAAATAATACACGATTTGGGATGCTTTGTATTTGGTTGTACAAGCTACTCTCCTGGAAAATGTGATGTATAGACTCCAGCATGTATAACATTCATCTGGTATTTTAGGGCATTCATTGGTATTATTTCCCAGCACTGTGGAGAATATCCTTGTTCACCTTGAAGAATTTTCAGTTGTAAGCCCAGCGCATGATGAATCTTTCCTTCTGCCATTTCTTGAAGACTTTTCCCTCACACTTATCTTCAGCTAAAAAAATTATTTTCCTATGGTTTGGGTTTTTCTTCTTCTTTCACTGTATTTCAGTGTATGAAGGAAATCATGTTTATCCAGCTCCTCATGACCACTGAAGCTGCTGGAAAATTTCAATTTTATCTCAAAGAGCAGCAGAGCTTCAGCAATGCAAAGTTCATAAATGCCTTCACAAAAGTGCTCAATCACCCTGAGAACAGGTACTTGAATGAATCTTCGGCTCTCACTGTGAGAAAGGATTCAGGACAATTATACTGATGGAAAGCCCAAAAAGGGAGGTATTTTAAATGCCCCAGTGAAGAAAAAGCTCCAGTTTTGCTTGAACGAGCTCAGAGATGGGACTGTTCATTGCAAAAGATAAAAAATAACATAAATTAGACCTTACAAATTCTGCTGTTGGTAGAACAACTTCTTTCCCATCACTGGCTTCTCATTAGCCCAATTATATGTGATTGGCAGTCTTTTCCAGAATATTGTGGAGTTGTATTCTCCAAGCATACTCAGGCAACGAGAATGGAAATGCCCCTTTCTTGATCCACCCCAGAAGTTTTATACATACACTGTCTTGTTGCAGCAGAGCAGGATTTATAACTTTACTGAGACAAACAGTGTTTCTAACGAGTCAAAGTAATAGGCATGATGTATTTATAAATTATAAAGGTCCAAAATAATACATGCATGGGGTTTTTTGTTTTGTTTTTTTTTTTTTTGAGTTGAGATTTCTCTCTCTTTTTGATCTATCATATAGATAGATAAATCATATATATCAGATAGAATTGACACTCTCTATACAGAAAGCCACAATTTACCATAAGTCTTGAAGAAATACCCAGTCCACACTTGGCCCATTCACGGACTGACAGTGGCATTAAACCTGATCACACTCGTATGAAAGTCTTCAACTCTGAGTTTAAGAATTCCCACTGTGAGTTCCCTTTTAGGGAAGAACTCATTTGTTACTTATTCGTGTCAGAGGCTGCTCCAAATATAAGTATAGGAAAGTCTGCATTAGCTCAAGCTTTATCCAGCATATCAACATATGTGAGTGTTCATATTTGCCAGAACTTTTGCCTATGAATTGCACATTTCAGTGCTGCCCAGGAACCTGGGGCATTAATCCTGGGTCAGAATCACCAGTCTTCTGCTGTTTGAGAAAGATTGGCCTCCTGTGAAGTGAAAGCATTAAAGGAAGGATGCAGCATCACAGGAGCAGTGGCTGGGCTCCACACTCAGTTTTCACCTATGTCACACTTTCAGCACAGATATGGTGTCCCAAAAACTCCTGTGCTTAGGTTTTGTGAAAGGAAATGGAATCACACCTCTAAGTTTAATATCACTTCTTTATATACCTCTTTTTAAAAGCATTTATAATTTTGTGATATTTTTTCCTTTTCTTAACTTCCATTATTTTGATGTGCTATCTTTAGAATTTACTTTGTTTGGTACCTTGTTAATCCTGTTTCATCATTCCTTTCTTACATCTCACTGTTTTCCTCCTCAGAGAAGGTTTGAAATTTCCAAACACACACACACTTTAGTGCAGCAAAAGCAGTGGCAGACTTGTCCTTGATTACTTGCCTGAATGGTGTCAGCAAAGAAAAAACAGATGTCAGAGGCACAGCTTTTAAAGGCCAAACAGGCCAAATTAAAGGAAAATGAAAAGATGTTAGGTAAATTCACTCATTCTTCAAACAAACTCATATTCTCTACCTAGGTTTTTTTTTAAAATTGCCATTCCTCCAACTAAAATATTCCAGAGTGTTTATGGTCTGCCAGATGATTGGAGTGTAATAAATGTAATTTTGCAAGCTTGTAAAATATCCTGACATTGCCTTAAAGAAACCATAATAAACTCTCTGGTCAGACTGCTTTATTTCCATTTCTATACCTTATTAAACGAGCATGCAGAAGATGTAGCAGCAAAACAAGAAACAATAACCTGTTGCAACACTAGAAATAACTGAAAGTAGCTTAAAAATCAATTCTGTTGTAGGTGACACTCCTTCAAAACCCAGTGTATACCCCTTTAAGCCTTGCTACAAGCCAGATCCTTATCTCGGATGCAGGCAGAGTGCCCACTCACTTCAATAGGAGCCGCACATGCATATTCTGCAGCACAGCTCGGTCTGGTGTGTTCATTAAGGGCTTCTGAACTCAAGGTGTTACTTTGACGTTCCAGAAAAGGCCTGTAGTACAGATAAGCTTCTGTCGATTCTCAGGGAAGCTCCCTCTGTAGCTGTTTCGGGGCAAGTCCCAACACCGAGCCTGCTGGTGTTCCCCTCCAGCGTGACATGCACCTACAGAATAATGAAGACATTGAACTCCCTGATTGACAGAGCCTTACAGAGATGATGCACAGTAAAGAACAATTATTGCAACATCGTGGCAAACCCCATCTTGGATTGAAATTCCCTTTTCATCTGCAGGCTGAGGAGCTTGCCAGGATTATAAATGAATCAAAAAATGGCTGTTGCAGGTACACAAACAAGCACGATGTTCTAGGAAGTTAAGTGCTACAGCCCCAGACTCAAGGGGCCCGGCAGTGCACACATGCTCCTGGCAGCTGCCCAGATGTTCAGTCAGTGGCTGGAACTGTGGCAAGATCTGCCTGCACCCCTCACCCACCTCCACCCAAGGATAGGCTCCGTCATCAGGCAGATCACAGACATGACTGCCAAGTCCTCTCCAGCTTGGGGCCAACCCACAGCCTTTTCGTGGCTCGTGGAAGAACTTGGTCTCAGGGACCCCATCAGTCACCTCTCCTCCTCCCAATCCCGCCTTAGATGACCCTCCCGAGATAAGAAGGGTTTAATCCCTAGGAGAACGCTTCCATAGAAACTGAAATACTGTCAAGGTTCAGGAACAAATAAAAGGATGGAGCAATTTTCCGTGTTTGTCAACTTTGGCACAATTTGCATTATTCTGATCAGTGCTGCTCTTATTCACTAAAAAGAAGAGGGTTTTTGTCTCAGCAAAAGTACTAAACTTGTTCTCATGCCCTAATTCATGAAGGCTTTGCATTATCTGTCTTACATCTTTATCTGGGTTATCACATCACCTCTCTTCCTCTCTCCACCCTATTATCCTGGATAAGGCAGATTTTTTTTTGTACTTGGGAATTCTGCACAGGTTACAAATCTCAGACACTGGCACCAGCACGGTCCGAGCTGCCCACAGGATCCCTCTGGCACCGACAGACCTCAGTGGTCACAGACAAGGGAGTGCCAGTAATCCACCCTGGCACATCCCCTTCAGCTCCATGAAATCCATGGAATGCAACACCTGGCCCACGGAAGCTCCTCAGGAGCTGACACATGGGCATCTTCCCCAGCCTTCATCCAAGGTGGGGGATCTTCACAACAGGAAAAAGATGGCAGCAGGAACTGGGGACTTTCTAGGTTTGGAGCGTTTCCAGGAACTTTCTGATTTAAAACACCTGGTTTTAGGGGGAGAGCTGAGGGCCTGGGTCTCTCCTCCCACCCCTCTGTTTGTCCCTCAGGGAGGAGCAGAGCAGAGTGGATAGAAGGTCCTGCTTGTCCCTGCACACTGGGCCAGCACAGTCAGTGCTCCCATCTAACACATTGCCTCTAACACTCACAAGACCAGAAACCACACAGTTAAAAGGGAGAGCAAGCACATCATTGCTGGTGCTCAGAGGCAGAACAAGGAGATCACATCCCCCTATCCATCCTGTCTGCCCACCACCTTTGAAGACACTGCAGTGCAGAGGGCCCTGCTCATGCAGCACGAGAGCCTACTGCAGTCCTCAGCTGTGTGGGTGAACCAGCACAGCTCTCCAGGTTAAAACAACAAACACACATTCTAGCTATGGTAAGCCCCAGTTCCATGAGATTATGCATCTATCTAGGAATTTGTTTCATCCCTGTGCCAGAGATTCAGCCTCTGCAGAGAGCAAAACAGCAGCAGTAGGATGTTTCCAGTGCTAGGTGTTGAATGACACAATAAAATAAAAATTAGCTCTTTCATTTCCCATAGCACCTTCTCTTGTAGGGCCCGACACAAGGAGAATATGCCTTATTGCATCTCCATGGTTTGTAATCCTGGAGATCAGCTATACAGGGCTCAAATGACCTCACTAAGACTAAAGAAGGAACTTACAATGGAGGCAAGAGGGACACATGGCTCCCGGCTTTTAGACCTAAGATTGCACTTATTCTACAGTCCTGTGCTCCACAGATCCTGCTGCTCCTCAGCTGGAGAAAGGAAACAGCCATTTACAATTTTACACCATAACCCAGGCAGAGGCAATGACAACTGACACCAGACCAATGTTTTAGCTGCCATTCAACAATGGATTCATTAAAACAAAATGACCCTGCAGATTTGGATTATAAACAAAGCAATTAACAATGAGAAAAAATTTGCAACCTATTAAAACTATTTTGGGAGCCAGGCCCTCAGTGGTATCTCAGAAGGTCACACCAGCTGCTATCAGCCCAGCCTATAGTTCCTTGGCTCTGGTCAGTGTCAAATCCATCCCCCAGTGCACACCCTAAAGCAGCCCTTGAGTCAATCCATGTATTTCCAGCTTCCAATTAATTAATTTGGCAGTTGGCTGACACCACACCCTCCTTCCCTGGCCACACTCATTATGCTGGGCTCAGGGGAAAGAGGGGCTGCAGATGCTGTTGCGCTCTTATTTCTGCCACATGCCTGGAGTGAAGCGCTGGCTAACTTGTGCAGGGAATTGCTCCCATCCCGGGGCCGAGGATCTTTCATCCAGCCCTGGGAAAGGTCAGCAGATGAAGCCCTGACACATGCAGACCTGGCAGTCATCTCCGTCCCAGCCTCCAAAACCAAAGTACGAGGGAATTCACTGATTTTCCACAGTTCTGTTGCTTCTTTCCAACTCAGTCAGTTTTGTGGGCTGACATTTCCCCAGAACCCTTTGGGGTGAACTGGGAGCAGCTCCTGGCAGGTGACTCAGAAACAGGAAGGTTCTCTCGGGCAGTGATAGCAATCACAGCCAGGCCTGGGATTTTGCCCCAAATAGTTTTCAAGTGATTTAAAACCAGGACTCTACACAGTGATGCCCAAACTGGAGCTCTGGCCAGTCCTTACCCATCACCTGCAATTCTGTTGCTGGGAGTCACATGTTCATTGCTGTTTATTTTTTTTCTCCTGCAATCTTTCATCAAAATCTCACTCCTCTGTAAGAGCTTTGGATAATCTGGATGTTCCACATATCACTTCAACTGTGAAGTTACAGGTTATAATTCTTGCAAAACTCTGCTATGGACTCCTAAGTGCATGTAATATATTCAAAAATATAACTTGTTCTATCATTTGCTCCATCTCTATAAACTACTAAGGACTATCTTGAAAACATTAACATGCCAATGACTTTTATTTCAATGTATTTTCAAAGGATGACAGTAATTCTCTGAGGCTGGAAATAATGATGGGGTGGCAGTGTACTCCTTCCACAAAGGACAGGCAAGTCAGCTCATAATAAAATGTAGTGTAATAGTTAGATGATAGAGATACTACAGCACATGCTTTTATTTTAAGAAGTTTTGAATTTCTAGATAGCTCTGTAATGCCCAAAAGTTCCTTATATTTTAATCACAATACTAAAGTCTGTCTATTTACCTTAATTATTCATGTTGAGGTTTTCAAGGTTCTTTGTGTTCCCATCCTATGAACTCATCCAGCATCAAAGTTTGGTGAGTTTTTTTTAGCTTGTGTTCTGAATATATTACAGTTGGCACCACACCGTAAAACACTTTGGCAGCCAAGCAAATAGCTTTACATGAAACCCAACTTGATCGTGGGTTACTGAAATATGCTTCCTGTACATGTCTGGAATTCCCCTAATAAGCAGAGTGTTTTCTAATCTGCCCAAATGTATCATGCCAAAACCATGATGCATTTTTTCACTTGTCCACCCAGGACAGACAAACATTTCACTTCATCAGTTTTGGAAAGCCACCTGTAACATGAAGGGAAATTAAACACTCTCTGTCTCTGAATTCACGATTTTTTATGCCATTGACTCCATACAGAGATTGCTTGGCCAAAAGTCTTTCACAGGATAACCCAAAGCAATCACAATTGATAAATCAGTCTGTAGAGGCGCCCTTAGGTTTATGCAGAGCTGTTCTGTCAACCAACACTACAAGTCCCAGCATGCATCTTCACAGCTCATGACAGGAGAAGGGTTTTCTGGGATTTTTTTGTTTTTGTTTTTGTTTTTTTGTGGGGGTTTTTTTTTGTTTGTTTGTTTTGGGGGGTTTTTTGTGTGTGTGTGTGTTTGTTTGGTTTTTTTTTAATTGTGTTTTGGGAACTGTAGTTCTGACCACTACATATTTCCCACTGACAAGACCCTAACTGTGGGACAGTTTACCAATGCAGTGCATTGCTGGCAAATGTGTGATAAATTCCTTTGTAAGAACTTTTATTTTAAAAAATGTATTTTTCTTTTCCTGGTATCACTGAAAATGCGTACTTTGGACACATCTCCATTATTGATACCAGAGAAGACTTCAGCTTTAATATTAGACTATTTATATATTATTATTCAACTTAATTGATAAAGATTATTCTGTACTTCATCATTCACTGTGGACCTAAGTTCTCATGCAGAGCTGGCTGCAGTTTAAAAGCTTTCTGTGGTTTTCAGCACAGAAACTGGGGGGGAAAAAAACCAAACCACATGCCTTTGGTGGCCAATCATGCAGAATAAACAGTAGCAATGATAAACTCTGATTTCAAGGTAAGTGCAGTCCATAGGCTGGAATGCATTCAAATAAATCTTGCCATTAAATGGACAAATGTTGAAGGTCAAAAACTATGTGCAGATAACTCACAAACAGCAAAAGAGACTGAACAGTACAATAAGGTGTTCATTACAAATAAACCATCTCCTTTATTGATTGGATATCGATCTTGTAATAAAACAGTTCATAAGTCTTCCAAAAAAGAGAAACAATCTGAAAAAATGAAGAGTAGGAAAAAACTTTTCTTCTAGTATGGTGAATGCTGCCCAAGTTCAGGAATGCAATCCATTGTGTAAGACCAGATTTACCTTCCTACATTAATTTCCAGATTTTAAAACTGTGGACTAGCTTTTGAACATGTTGACCTCGAGTATAAACTGAGATGATGCGTAATCCAGTTGATTTTAGCACTGATTTATGGCCTCAATTATGGAGTTCTACATCAATCTAGAAATTAATATTTCAGCCTAAACACCGTTTCACATTCTCCACAATATAACTTGTCATCATTAATCTCCAGCCTTGATGTTAAACATCTCCTTGCTACCAAACTGTAAGTACAACATGGACTTTATTTTCTGAGCTGCTGGAAAGAATGATTGAAGACTGAATTGATCGAAAATCTTGATTTATCTTGTCTACAATTTTCAGTAGTGTGCGGTGATTTATGTACCAGAGAAATTGCCTTGATTAGCCCACCATAATCTAGAAAGGCTAAACATTATGGGCATTAACATTTCAATACAAATGTTGTCTCTGCAGTAAGCACAATAGTGACATCTTATGCCTATCAACTCGTGTATTAACTGAAGTTCTGACACTTCTCAGTAGAGATTTACCTCCAGAGCTTTGAGGTTTGAGCAATCAATATATAACCTACTTTGATGCATTCCACACACCAAACTACATTAAAATAACATTAGACCTCGCTTTAAGTTGACAACAGCCAGGAAATGCACAGTTAAAGGCAATAACTCTACCTTTAACCAGCTCTTATGTAATTTCAGATCCTGTAAGCAACAGGTGACTTTGTGCCACAGTAACCAGCTGGAGCCTGATTTCAGTGCCCAGTTTCCCAGGCTTTAGCTGTGTTACATACCTGGTCCAATTGTGTAAAACTATCTTTAACAACTCTTTTATAAAGCATAAAGGAATGAGATCCAGTGTCTTCTTGAACCACAGGGACCTGCAACAGCTCTGTGTTTGCCTCCTTTCCTGACACAAGGTTCTGCAGAGCAGCAGCTGGGAGCCCTCGCCCTCCTCCTGCTGCAGGTTTCTGAGCAGCCCAGTTCAGGAAGGATCTGGATACTTTTCATTTCAGCCACCAAAGACTGAGATAAAGACCTTTAAGTGTCCTAATCAATACAGATGCAACCCTTGAAATAATCACAATGCATGGGAATGTCAGCCTTAAAGAACATTTGATTAGACATTCAAGGAGTATATCAGGTTTAGCAAATACATTCCAATTCTATTTGAAATATGAAGTAGTTTTCTTTGTACAAAACTCTCCTAGTATAAGTTCTACCAGTTCCACAGAATGAAAACGTCCATTTTCTCCCAAGAGAGAGTTACCTGTGTAGTCTGTTCATTCACCGTGCGTCCATTCCACACAGGGATCACGCAGAGCTTTGCCATTTAACTCCTTCACATCAGGTGAACAAATAACCTGCTGTGTCATGACTTTAGGATTGCTCATAGCCTTCGAGCTTCAGATACACAACCTGCTTCAACAGGAAAGGCAAAACTTACTGTGAGGTAGGAAACAGACCAATAGAACATTACTGACAGAGGTAACACCTCTCCCAAGCACCAAGATGCTTTCCAAGCAGGACTCCCCACTCAGCCCAGAACAGCCTTCAGGGCAAAACTGAGAAAGTGTTCAGCAGAACAGTTATATTTGGTTCACTTTAGCAGCAGGAAAGGAAGATAAATGCAGGAAAAAAAGACCACAGGAGACTATAATGTCTGACACGTTTGGAGTCAATGATCTTTTCCAAATTAAATGATTTTACATTCCTAATTAATGAAGTCGAATTCACCCGGAAAAGCTAGGTTTGTCTTTTGTGAAAATGCCTGTATTTTCACATGTGTTTTCAACAGGTTATAACTGTCAGATGGGACCTGCTAGAAAACACCCAGTGCCAACCTGAGACTACTTAAAGGCACTGGCTAGAAATAAGATTAACTCAGGAGGCACAGAGCAAAGATGATCATATCCTCAGGCCTCAAAACCAACAGGGAAACAGTACTGCAGAAACAATGAAGAAATCAAATTTGCAAGGCCAGTGCGCTCCATAAATGCTCCCATATCAGCCCCTCAAAGTTAGATAAATACAGTTTAATTTTTTATTCTATTAATTTTACACTTCTTCTACACAGATATGGATGAGGCCAGATGAATTCTGTGTGATTTGGTGAGATTGCAGCCCATGTTCTTAAAGCTGCAAACCACTCATTACAGTCCATGTTCACACTGACAAAATTTTCACTACTGCATGGAGTAAGTGCATGCATGCTCACCTTATAAAACCTTGAGTTTCTACAACAACAGAAAGAGATAGCTTAGATAATGGATAACATCAGTATATAACAGTTATAGAAACTGAAAAAGTAATAAGAACTTTATTGAAGGCTACAAATTCAGATTTACTTCTTACATTAATGTGTACTTTCTGCTTTCATACTTCACCTTGTACTAATATTTGAGGACGATAAATGAGATGATGGGTGCTTTTGGCCTGGGAGTCTTCTGCTTGTGTAACTCAGACCTAATTGCAGGTCTGCACTGCAGTCCTGAAACTCTTTTGTACGGAGCATGCATAATCAGCAGACTTGGATGATTCTGTTAATACCACAGTTAAATGCCTTGAGCAAACACACTGTTATAAATCTGCACCAATTTGAAAATATCCATTTAAATGTTAAATGAAGAGGAACCAATCAATAAAAACATGCATAGAGTCTCTGGGGAAGTACACTGGAAAAGACAACAATAATCTGCCATTAACATGCAAATAAAGACACAGCAGGAAACAATAAGAGTATCGACTACTCTGCAATATTTTAGGAAGAATGTTTTACTAAAACTTGGGCCAAATTTAACTTTGACTTGAATCATTGTTAACATAGACCAGCTCAATTTGATACAGTGGGGAAAGGAAGAGAAGTTCCAGATTCTGGGGCGTGAGAGAGCTACTGGTACTGCTGACCGGCCAGGCTGAGCTTGTGTGACATTTGGGGTAAGGTGATGTACAAATATTTTTAATTAAGGTTGCCTAAAGTGTTTAGCCTCTGAGACAGCGCACAAACCAAGTATGGAGTGAAAGGAAGTAGTATAAAGCACAATCAAAGGCTTCAACTGGCAAGACTGGCCAGTCTACCTAATTATTTTTAATGCTAACATAAACATTGCTATGCATCTATAACCTTCTACTTAAAGCTTGTGAGCTAGCTCCCTGAAAGATGCACATCAGAAATAGATATTTAAAAAGGCATGAAGTCACAAAGAACAGAGAGATACAGACCAGAATTCTCTGTATGAGAGAAGAGAAAATAAAAATATGGACACATAGGGAAATGGACTTGGCTGGCTTCAAAAGAAACTGGAGAAATCATAGGCAAGGGCAGGCAGAATGGTACTGACAGAGGTGTGAAAAGGTTGAATGAAAAGCCTGAATTTTTTTTGAAGCAGGAAAGAATGAGCTTTTTGAAGAACAAAAAATCTGGAAAGATTAGCAAGGAAGGTTTTTATAGCAGCTGCAACAAAGAAACAGGATGCACAAGGAGAAAGCAAAACCCTCATAATAAGTAGAAAAGCAAACAGAAAAGCTCATAGTAATCAAGATACAGGAATAAAAGGGGTTTATTTTGAGAACTAGGTTGCTAGATGATTTTATAACAGTTTACCCTCAAATGCACAATTCATGAACCCACTATGCCACTGGCTAACACTTGGGCTCCCTCTTACACAACTCCACTGCATCTAAATTACTGCCATGCTATTGCCACCAAAGTAAAAACAAAAAGCTCATTAAGGAATTGCTCGCTGTTAATCAATAGTGTTTTGTGAAAATAGTAGCCTGGACCAGTCAGGTATTCCTGGAGTGCAAACATTCTTGATTTAAAACTATGAATATTTTTTCTGTACTTTGTAGGGCGTCATTTTAGCTCTTGCTGGCAGTGATACAGTATTCCCACTGCTGGGAAATCGTGCTGTCATTGGAAAAGTGAAACAAACCTGCAGCATTCTTCTCTGTGTTATCTCAGATATTGTTACTTGCAGATTGTCATCTGTAGGCTGTCAAGATCTCACTCTTTTGCACCTCTTGCTGTGTTCCTTATCTGCCTTGAGAGCCTTCGCTCTGCAAAGGAGGCAGACACTGACTGTCCTTTCCTGCAGTTCAGAACTTGCTCAGAGGAAGGTAAAATTTAAGTGAATGCCTGAAAAACTGAAGGAATGATCTAGCGCTGCTGTCTTCTTGGAACAGACCGATCACCCCTAGAAGAGGCTGAATGCTCATTCAGCCAAGATGCTCCACCTGGAGAGAGCAAATAATGGAATGGAATGAGATGAACAACCTTTTGCAAAAGGGGCGTGAATTCAATCACCTGCCTGGCTTCTTTTCCCGGCTTGCAAGGGGACACAAAGATGCAACTTAAACCAGCAGCATTTCTTTGCTAGAACTGTTTGCCATCCTTTAGTGGCAACTTATTTTCTTCAAGCGCCGAGAGTTATCCTTAAAACTATACTCCCAAATATAGTAAATAATAATGAGAGTAGTGTTAAAGAAAAAAACTCAGAGGCTCCTAAATAATCCAGTCAGGGTAATTCTTGCCTGACTTTGGAACTATTTGGCTTTTCTCTCTGTAGTCAGGTAACTCTGCTAGCAGATCTGGACTTTGGTTAGTGACCCGCCTGCTGTAATTCACTAACAAAAACCAAAGCAAATAGGTTGCCCCCTACTTGAGAACGTAAAGCAAGTGAAGACTCCTTATTTCTTTACACATTTCTTTCTAAAAGCTGACATAGATTGCCTTATCAAGCCCTGAGACAAACCCTCTCTAGCTACACAATATTTTAGCATTGTCACCTCATTTATCTGCTTGATGACTCTTACTTTAGATGCTCAGCCCATCTTATTCACCCGATCTCAGTGAAACATTTACATTTAGCCTGAGGATAAAATATTGAATACTGTTCCTATTTATACACTTCTGTGAACAAACTAAGAAGAAAAAAAAATCACCTGATGAATCAGGGGAAAGGAGCACTGGCATTGGCCCACACTCTGATCTCACTCACAACCAACCTGCTGCCTGATTAATGAGCTGTGATATCATAGTCTGTGAGCAGGCATACATAAGTGGCAAGGAGAAGAATAGCACCAGACACCATCAGGCTGCTTCTGTCTAAATCTGGGAGGAGAAAAAAAAATAAAAATAGAGTTTATAGCACTGGTTTCTTTAAAGGAAAAAGGAAATCCCTCATATATCAAGGCTCCTGGATTTGGGGAGATTTGTTGTTGGGTTTTTTTTTCCAGTAAAGGTATAAAAAATTAGCCCCTTCCCTGAAGTGCAGAAGATTTTTATGAAAGTGCTTTAAAATATTAGTGGTTACTGGAAAAACAAAGGATAATTTTTAACCTGAAGAAGTCATTAAAATCTGACAGCTTTTAAAATTGCTTTGTGTTTTGCTTACAAACTGACAAAAAGAATAGCCACAGTTTCTCAAAGGAAGATGCTTCACAGCCATTGAAACCAGAAGCTGATGTGACAGGGGAGAAGGATATTTCAAGGTCAGAGCTGGTCAGAGGAGACTCATTTCTGTCTTTTATGATGAATTTCTTAATAATTTTCAAATATGGCATCCAGTACATATTGCTAAATTTTCACTCAGCCCTACTGGCCCTTGGAGTTTGCAAGAGACTAGGAAGAGAATACAAAAATATTTTCCAGTTAAATTATTGGACTGGGATTCAGGACTGCGTTTATCACAGGGTCTTCCCACAGATTTCCTAGGGCTGCTCTCAGCCTCTTGGGAAACACAACTTTTGGACATTGATGGTAGCTGGAAGAAGTGCACCAAATATCTGGAAAATGGGAGTTTGGAGGCTGGATTTGGGAAAGCAGTGCCCTGGGCATTCATCTCCCTCTCTCTGTCTCTCATTGAACTAGAAGTGGGGAATAGGCATGTCGGTAGGGAGGGACCTTTCTGCTCCATACACCTTTGGTAGCACGCCCTGGGTAGGAATTAAGAGGAGGACTAGAGATGGGGCTGGTACAAAACGATCCCTTTCCAAAAACTTACTCTCAAACACCTGACAACCTATGACTTAGGGGTTTCCTCCGTGTGTCCTGCAGGCTTTTTCCGCAGTCATTTTGGTGAGCTCTCACTAGAAAGGGACCAAACTCTGCTACAACAGAGGAATTCAAGCTGGAGAGTATCCCCTTGTGCATCAGGGAAGAGCACTATTGCTTTTACCTCAGGTTTTATTTCCTAGGATTTCCCTTTTAATAAATGTAGCCACCTAGAATACATCATGGACTCAATGTGAATAAGAAAGGTCCCTTCTTGAAATCGTGAGCAGAAAGAAAGTGTAATTAATGTTGTGAGGACATCCTTAAATCTTGCAAACTGTATCCAGTTATGCCAGTGAAGAAGACACAGACTTCCAGGGAAGCATGCGGAAATAAAAGAAAAAATTTAGTGTAAGGGCTATAATTTTAATTCATATTAGAAAAGCTACGGACTTACGCTCCATATGCAAATTTAATATAAACATAATAAAGCTACCTATAAGTCTAACAGACAGGTAATATCTTTCCTTAAAACTAACCAGCTTCCACGGATTGATTTTTACCAGAGAGATTCCAGTTTATAGCACCATTTTTCTAAGTGATTCTCTGCACTAGAGTATAATTTAGATGATGGATCCCTCTCAATTACTGTCCATTAGAAGACAGGAAAACATTAAGTCCAAGTGAGTATTATGAGAATTATGGGTTACCCTTTAAGTGAAGAGATTGTAAGTGAAAATTAATTTTTAACATGTTCATTCCTGGTGTTGTGTAGCATGTTTTGAGAAAAAAAACTTTCCAAGAAAAAAAAAATTTGTTCAAGTAAAAGCATCTTTCATTAAAGAAAAACAAAACACAGTGCAGCTTAGTAAAACCATGTAACCTGAACAGCAAATATTGCAAAGTATTTCGCATGACTTTCCTAACTGAATTGAAAGGGATCCTGCACCATAAGGTAGAGGATGGTTGGAATATGCTGCACCTGTTCTGAGCATGCAGATGGTAAAGGGCTGTGAGAAAGCACAAGAAACACGCTGGTACTGCATGTGCACTTCTTTTTATAAGTCAAAGTAGAAGCTGAAGGCTCTTTCCTCAAAATATTGTGGAGATAAAAAGTCAAACTTTAAACCAGCCCACCAAATTTGAAACTAAACCCTCCCCTGTGGAAATTCAACACTTTTCACATGAACATGCCTAGTATTTGCAGCAATTCATTTTAGCTACCTTTTTATCAAATTTGCTTCCTAAGTTCAGAAAGCCAACTTGGAAAATAGAACTCCTTTCATATAACCTTGATACCAAGACTAATTTAGAGACATAAGATGACCATCCTGATTTTAGAAGGCATTTCTCTGAACTACTCCTTCAAAATAAAGTTAAACAAATTTGACGATTCTTTCAGACTGCATTTTTTTTCATTGACGGTATACCCTAATATGAAATATCATGTATTTACCCTTTGAAACTTACTGGAATAAATTCCTCAATATTATTAGAAAATAAAATCTTTCCCCCTCTGTGGAGACCCATGTGGAAACAAGACAAGATGAACATTTTGCATGACACAAAGAACAATTGCTCTGCAGCTGCTGCCACAACCCTCAGGCTACACTGGAGTCACGGCCCACTTCCTTTCCCTGTAGGGATCTTGTGGTTAATGTATCCATTTAGTTTACAGCCCAAGTATAAATCCTATTTTGTACCATCTTGCTGAGAATTTCGTAGCAGGTTGCTCTCTATCTGTGTGTCCTGCACATTCCCATACAGTAAAATACCTGCATTTAAGCCCTTTCTGACACTATATGAAATCCAAGGGATTTGTGTGGTGAAATGTATGTCCTCATGGTGTGATTGACAAAATTCCTAGGGACAGGAAGACACCAGAGGTCCACTTCTTTTTACAGTGTCTCTGGAGGAGTGACTTGGTCTGCCTATGGAGCAACTTTGTAAATTTAGTATTCAATAGTTAACACTCAACAGCTTTCAGAACACATAATACAAAATGTTCCTAGGAGTACAGTGCATGTATAAATACTATTTATGTCTAAATTCCTTCACAGATGTCCATACATACTCAGTCAGTCATCAATATTGTCTATTATTTGCATTCCTATGGCTCCTGCTGTGTGAAGACCTTGACCAGGATTAAGCCTCTCCCACAGCACATCTGTGAGGATGGCAGAGCTCTCAAGGACTAGCACGGCATATAAAAGAGAAGGGAAAAGTCCTGATGCCGGGTGGAATATTTGCCTTTTCAAAGTCAAAAGATGTTTTGATTTCAACTTAAATAGAAACAGGAATTGAGCTCATCTGCTTTCTTGTTTTCTTTCCTTTAACCTATGAAACCAAGGGACCTTTCTACTCCTCCTCTCCTTTTGGCTGTTCTCCAGCTCCTACACATGCAGCAGGGATTGTTAACAATAAAATATGCTGGTATTGAAAATCTGCCCATTATTAATAAGGCAGATGACTCATTACTCCTTCAATATGATGTTAACTCAGAATAAAGCCAGCCTTTTATTGCTGTGGGGGATTTGTTTGTTTACTTCAGAGCTCTGTTGCTCTTGCCAATGGTTTAGACCCGTAAGAAAGTGAGATCATTACAAGTGCTGCCGCAGTGACACCAGATTGACCCCTGTCCATTCCAGACAGTGACAGTTTTTCCATTCTTCTGAATTGGAGTAGGATCAACACCACTGTAAATCGTTGGAAATTTCCACGCCCTCCTGTTGCCATTTCACAGCATCCAATTAGGACTGCTCCATAACTGTGCAATCCTTTCAGGTTTTAACACACACATATGATGAATGTGAATTTATTTTATGTCTTCACTCAAAAGGTGGGAAATGCATAGTCCAAAATGCTGCCTCACAGCAGTCCCGGCTGGACTCTTAGCAGGTACAAAGCCTTTTATTCCCCTTCTCCATGAATCCCAGTGTTCATTTAATGCGTATTTTGAGTGAATTAAAAACCAGAGTATAAGGAGAACAGAGACTGAGACCAAGAGTACACTGGGATAGTGATGGCAAAGTCCACAGGGCCCAAGTATTCATCAGTAGTTGACCATGAAATTATGACATTCTATCAAATTAGAACTGAAATATTAACTTCTCAGACCTTGTGGTTGAAGCAGTTTCTTCAGATGTTTTTGGTAGAGTGACCTCTGTTTACCAAGTCCTTTTACCCACCAGTGAATTCTGTGTATGTTATACTCTTTAACTTTAGGAATGTCCAAAAAACAAAAGATATTGTGAAATTTTGAATCACAGAATCTATTTTCACTCTTCAACAGAAAGAAGGTGCAAACACATCAAGATTTCCATTTAAAAAATGAGAGGCATGAAATTCTAAAATTGCCTAAAGCTGAGCAGGACAGGTCCTTCTCCACAACAGAGGAACTCTGCCTTCCCAAAGATAAAACTGGTGAGCAAACAGCAGTCTGTCTCTGCTTTCTGATAAAGCTGATACTGCTTGTTATAGCAAAGCTTTGTCATTAAGTTAAAAATGAGAGGAAACTTCCCAGGCTGTATCTGAAATGAAGCAGCTGAATATCTGGCAAAATCTGCACATCATAAACTGTGCCTCTAAAACTGATACTCGCTTCTCCTCCTTATATGTCAGAAACCTAAGGATTCCTTCCTTTTACCAAATTGCAGGAAACATCTCATCTCATTAATGCCACTCTTTCTTAGAATCTTTTAAATATGTATTTTTCATTAAAATTCTAATTCTTGATAAACTGAAAGCAAGATCTGGTGACAAAGAGGTTATAATTAATCTAGCAAGAGCAGTCAAAGAAATCCATGTAATTGAAAGTGAATGTATGAATGAGGAGACTAATGCTACAGAACTTCCAAAGCCTTTTCTGAGGAATTAATACTACAGAGACCCATAAAAGATTAATCAAGGTAAGCAATCGATAACTTCTCAAGTGCTAATAAGCACTGCCATGTTCCATGATATGTTGAGCAGTTTATCATGTTTAACCGTATGAAGATTTATAGAAAATCCATTGTTAAAACCAGAGGATGAGGTAATGCACCACTTAGTAAATGAAGTGCAATTAAAATTTATGCTTGATATTACACATTCAAAAGATCTGTAAAAATCATTTTGATTTCCTCTTTTTAAAGAAACGAAATTAAGGTACTAGTTGTACCTTTCAGTCAGTAGCCCTGGGAGAACAGTGAAGACAGCAACGGCATTCTTCAAGTTAATATCTGCTTTCAAGTGAAAGGTGATGAAATAGCCACAAAAAATTATTAAGCTCTCTTCTCACTTCATTTTACTCAGGGATCAAACTTTGCTTGAAAATTTTGAAAGTTAAATAGAATACCTATTAGGAACATAAAGGTCTCTGCTATCCATCAATCTGATAGATTTGCAGGTCAGATGAGCGAATTACTTAATGGCTAATTAATAGTCCATAAACTACAGGTCTTGACCTTGGGGTCACCATGACAGAACTCCACACTAGAGCATATTATTAATTAAAACCATCAAATTATGTATTTAGTAATCAATTATTTAACATTATTAAGATCCCTCAAATGTATTGACGTGATTTGTTATTTATTTATATGTCATTGGGCAGCAATATATTCTGACAAGCACACCATAAGCATCCCTAGTGACCTTTGAACAGAATTGCAGAACGTATCTTTTTCCTTTATAGGTACCTATTGTTTGTCTACTTTCAGTTTTGTTTGGGGGAATATTTTGCAAGTGAGAATCTTCTCCAAAGCTCAGCAAAAAAATTTAATTTAAAAATCTTTATGGTCATAGACATGTCATAGAAAAAAAGTTAAGATCCTGCCTGCTTCCTTGATAAATTGCTAACTCTTAAAAGCCTTGTATTAAAACCAGTGACACTATGTACATCACTTTGCCTTTGCAGTGTCCTGGACCATATATTTAAGCTTATACCTAGCTGCTCAACTATATCCATACAAATATGTATATACGCATACCAAACCATTGCCATGTTCCTGTTACGGTCATTCCTAAAGCACAGATGATTCCTGTTTTCCTATGGCATGCAGATAATGATATAGGAGAGAAAACAAGCAAACTAAACACAGTCCCAAGAAGTGCACAAAATAACAATCAAATTTCAGCAAGCAAGAATCAGATTTTCAAGATACAGATGATTGTCACCTTGTAGGACCAAGGACGGTCACTTCACTAGTAGAAGCTGGATGCAGAAATAGAGAATGAGCTGAGGTGCTCCATGGACACATAAAAAACCTAGGATGAGGAGGAATTGAATCCAAGGCTCTGGCAACTCCAGTCTGCTTAGTGATTAGTGGTCATCCTGTCTCATAAGATAAATTCTTTCATTTCATTGCTGCTGCTCACCAGGAAAACATTCATGTGTCCAGATGTGCTTGCTTCGAATTGCCCTCAGAGGTACCTGCTCCTCTTCCCTAACATGGAAACTGAATTTCTTAACTTCTGGTGTGCTAAATCACACCTAAATTAGATACCTTAAATAAACAGCATGGTTTACCTCCCGCCATGGATAATAAATTATCAAGGCAAATGTATCACTATAAATTATATAAGTATGATAGATACATACAATTGAGGGTGTATAGCACCTAATTAATTAACTGGCATATTCATTTGCAATTAGCAAATAAGCTCTCACATCTTGGCATGAGTACTGTAAATTGTATAAGGCATGGATGTGTAATTACAATGAAGCATGATTCTTTCTCATGATAGTTTCTTCAGGAAAACATATTCTCTCCAACCTATATTCATAAGTTGCTCTGACTCACCCAAAATTACATTTTTCAAAACAAATATACTGTTTAGAAGGCAATGGAAGGATTATTAAGGTTACATTAGAGACATACTTTGCTGGGACGCCACTTTTATTACTAACATTAGCTGGTTTTTTTTAACCAGCTTTGCTTCAGAATGGTACAAATAATTTTGTACCACCTACAACTGAATATATAATACTTCAGGAAAAAAAGGTGTTCCAGAAGCATTTACGTCCAAGGGAAGTTTGCTTGTGAAGTGGGACCGTCTTCCTCTTTGATATAAGTAGGATGAATGAAAGATACTACAGTACATCACTCATGTGACATAGTCCTTATCAGTAGATACTGACAGAGGTGGCCCTGGGTCTCCTAACAGCTGACTGGGAAAAAAAAAAAAAAAAAAAAAAAGGAAAGAAAAATTCTTGCTAAATTCTGTACAGCTCTTGCACTGATGAGCACAGAGCTGACTAAACTGCCTCTGAAGCAGGCTTCTCAAGTCAGGCTTGATAGTTTTTGAAGTATTAATTCTTAGCAGAAATTTCCTATGCAGCCACCACAGTCTAAGCCGGGAACCATGTAAAGTTCTATTGCCCAAACATGATGCCAACACTTCCACTCTAAGCTTCAATTCTTGCTGTTTATCTGCGAGTCACGCATGAGTGTGGAAGCCCATGACACACCACCTCGCAAAAATAATGCTCGAGTACCATGCAGCCAGTGGCACTAAAAAGACACCCAGTGACATTAACATGCCCTGCTGGAACTATGACCTGCAGAGGAAGCACTGCATCCAGAGCAGCGAGCATTGCCAGTGGAAACCACGCTCCTTCCTGGCATCTCTAGGGCATGGGGTTCATTGTGTTTACAGTGATCGTCTCAATGTATTACTATATTAAATGTTTCAGGCAATTCCACTTACCTTTCAGAATTAAAGATTAATCAATTCCATGACTGTGGACATCTGAACAAAATGTATTGATCCTATTCATTTTTAAAAGCAAGACACTCCGTTGTGTTTCAATATGTCATATTTTAAGGCTACCTTATTGATCACATTTTGAGAACTCTTGATATTCCACTGGAATTTAAGATACAGAGTAAGCGTAAGATTTTCATTATGATGATGATGTGCCCACAGAAACCACACTTTTGTATTGACATGCTTTTGTTTGCATTGAGATCCACCCACTTCTCTTATTATAAGCAGAGGCTCAACCTGAGAGCCCTTATCCATTTTGGTGTTCCTGCTGTTTTCCCAGGGACAGCACATATATGTTGAAAGTATTCCTGCATGCAAGGGACAGAGCCTAAAAACTGGGAGTAGACTTGCATGAGCTTCACATTACACACAGACTTATATTACAAGCCTGCAGAAAGCAGCTACTCTTCTGGGAGTGATTTTACTAAATTCACTAAATTTACTAAAGGACTTTCACGTCTAAAGCAGTTAAGTTCTTCAGACCAAGACCAGCACCTTTGTTTTGCCTCTTTTGTACTTAATGTTGGTCTAGTTGGCTAATATAGGATAAATTTCATGGAGCACCAACAGCTTATGGATTCCAGACTTGACACTGAGGGTCTCATAACTCAGAAAGATTAGGCAACAAGGTGCACTCTTCCTCAAAACTACACAATCAAATCAGGAGTCTGGAGGCACGAAGCAATGGCTCAACAACCATTGGTTCTATTTTCAAGATCTACAGCTCTAAATGCTCAGCCTTGGAATGTTTATAAAGCAGCAAACAGAATTTTCAGAAAGTGAATCTGTTCACCAATACCAGATAAACTCCTACATGGCCTCATTTTCTTGGGTGTGCATTTCTGGATGCATGCCCTGAAATTGAGCCATAGAATCCTACTGGTACCCACAGAAGTCCAAATCCTACATACAGACAGAGAAAGCATCCTGGAAACATGCTATTCATGTGGTAGTTCACTGAAATAGGAATACATTGAAAAAGAAGAAAGGAATGAATAATTTCTGGCTGCTGCTCAGAACTGCTAGCTTCACAAGAAGATGGCACATACCTTAAAACCACTCATCTGGGCATGCATTCCATGTGTTACTCTTCGGCATTACCACTGGAGTCTCTTCCATAAGTAATAAATCTGTTATGTAAATAAAAACACACATAAATAAGTTCTAGTGCTCCAGGCAAAAAGGAGTTTGGATTATAATATCATAAATTATGAAGACTGTAATTGCTACAGCCAATAACTTTTCAAAACAGAACTGTGCTGATAAATATGTGTGATAAGACGGAGTAAGGCTTACTTATTTTCAGAAGGGAGTAAATCAGTTGATTTAAGCTAATGTAATTATAGAAGGAAGGTAATACAGTGAAGTCCTCAAAAAATCATCAGCTTTCTCCCAAGACTGTTTTTCATCCCAAGAAAAGCAATTTAAATGAAATTTGTGCAAAAGGAAAAAAAAAAAATATATACTCTGTGAGTTAGAATCAAAGAATCGTAGAATATACAGAGTTGGAAGATACCCCTCAGGATCACTGAGCCAATGCCAGGCCCTGTGCAGGACATCCCTAGAATCTCAAAAGAGACCAAATATCAACCCTTCTTTAAGCATCTTTACTCTCCAGCTACTTTTAAGCAATCAATGCATTCTTTTCACAAGAAATCACAGTCAGTGATTTCATATTTATAAAATACAGAGAAGAATAGAAATTATGGGCTTTATGCTAGATCACTTCCTGAAATGTGGTGGTTCAAAAGACTAATTGAACATATCTACCGCAAACAAACACACTTTGTAAAACAAAACAAAAATGCATCCCTGTCTGCCTGTCTATGAGGGTTCCTCAAAATGCATGCTGGTTCAAAATAGAGTTGAGGCAAAATCAATTTCTTTTTTCCGAGATCCCAGTGTTGACAAAATGAGATTAGGATTCAACTTCTTTCTGCTTTAATAGAAGATGCAAATTCATTTAATCCATTCTTAAAAACAAAATGAAAAGTGCAGACTTTCATCCATTTTTCTCAAGAGGTAATTTTGTATGTTCTAAACACCAAACTTTCTGTTCCTGTATCTGTGTTCCACAGATACAACTGATAGTAACTGATAGACACAGACAGCAACTGATTGGTCCAATAAATGTCCTTTCTAAATCTTTAGGAGAGGCAGAACTGATAAAAAACCATGACATTTCTCAGGTTGCTTTCTGAAGCTTTTAATTTGATTTTCTCTCAGACAATTTCCTCCACTCTAATTACCTCTCAGTCTCTTGGGTGACCTCCTCTGCCATACCCTGAAAATTTGTCTCCCCACCTTCTACAGATCCTGTAGATCCTAAAATCTAATCCTGAAGTGTCTATATTTTTATTATATCATTAATGCCAAGATCACTTCATAGTGCACCTGGTACATAAACTCTCTCTGGTGAAGCCCATTGAGCTCACAGAAAATACGACCCAATATGAATAAAATCATATTTCTTTTCCTTATTACTTGTTTGATGACACCAGCCTTTTTATTGATGAAATCCCCATCTTTTTCCTCTGCAGAGCCCTCATACCCAGACCCTGAAGCTTCTCCACTTTCTTCATCTCCATTTGTGTCATGTCATCATCCTCACTGCTTAGACTCAATTTCCTATTTTCCATAACACATTTTCACTCTCAACCCTTCCTGCTCAGCAGCACTTGAAACTCAGCTCTCTACGGCTCCTCTCTCTCTCAGTGTATCTCCTCCAATCTCCCACATCCATGTTTCTTCTTTCTTTCAAAGCTTTCTTTCAAAGCCACATCTCTGCTTTCATCTCCTCCTACACTCCTTATCTCTGGCAAATCCATCCCCTTCACCACCTTTCATGTATGTTCCTTACTTTGTGCCACCCAGTTTGTTTGGAACAAACTCAATTATTTATCAAATTCTCTCACTCTCATTCTCGTCATCTGTGGAATAAAAACTTCACCTTTACTAGACATATGAGCCATTTGGGGCAGCATGAGTGCACAAATTCATGGACATCATATCTCATAACATGATACTGATGTTTGGGAAAGTACGGCTGACGTGGCCTTAAAGAAGGTAAATCACAAAGTCCTGTTTCAAGAAATCTTGATCTTCATCGTAAAACCGTATCTAAGAAGTAATCAATCCTCTAAGCACATGAATGGAGTCCCACAAAATCCCCGCAACATTTAATACCAGATACATTTAAAATTTGCTTCCATAGATAATCCTTTATCAGAGCCAAGCATTGTACCAACTCATATTTGTAAAAATGAACATCTAATTCTCCCCAGAAATTTACTCTTGGAGAACCAAAGAAAAGCTTTTGGTATGCCAAAAGCATTGAGCACATGATACTTTCTAGACTTCTTTAGCTTTCTGCAAGCATCATGCTATGTGGTAATACCAAATGTCCTGAGGGTTTGACTTTGGTTCAGATCTCAGGGCTTTGATTGCCATCCAGATTAAAAGCATTTTGTAAGCATGCCAAATTAATAAAAATGCCTCCTTGATACAATTCACCTGGTCTTGCATTACCTGTCTATACCCATCTACACCAGAAGAACAATGTAATTTCAATTCCGAGATTCCAGAGAGAGTTCAAAAGACATTTCGCTTCACTTAAGAATACTCATTTATCTCTAGTACATAAGCTCCATAAAATTAGGGTAAGAAACAGCTCCTCTGCTGTAACCCAAGCCTGTCTATGCAAGCAATATTTTATACTAATCCAAATTGTAATCCCATTTTAAGTTCCATCTGTTTTCAAAATATGGGTCCAAATTGGCTTTTCCTAGTGTTACGTTTTAACATTTCGTATTTATTCAGCCTAAACTGAACTGCAGATTTTGCACAAGAGCACTTCTATTATTTAAATCAAGAATGTGTTCTAGAAGGTATTTGAATTAAATTCTTGGTCTCTTAAAATATGTCCCAGTATTTATTCTAAGAAAGGGAAAAGATTATATATGAAAATGTAAATACATCAGAACATACTAGAATGCTCTAACTACAAAAGGAAATAAAGGAGACTGCAAGTTAAGGAACAATAGCATAACACCAGTCAATCCTAAAATATATCTGCAGAGGAAATAAGTCTAAAGCCAATGTGGTTTATTAGTTTATTTTTAAATGGGGAAGAGAAGGGGAATGAAACAGATTTCAAAGGCGCAGAAAATTCCACTCCATAAAATGAGTAAAAATAAAAAGGTTGGCTGAATCTAGATATGACATGAAAAATCTAAAATATCTTTAGCTCATGAGTGGATTAAGTATCTATATCACTAGTGCAGACCTAAATTAGCAAATGCATAAACCCCATAATTCCACAATGGCCTCATCCCCGAAACTCCACAGAATGAGTCGAAGCAACAGTAAAGCATTGCCAGAACTGACACCAAGTCTCTTCCAAAAACAAAAGTTCTGATATTACAGGGTATATCATCTGTATCTCAAACACATTCTTGAAATATCATAAGCAGACATCATCGTGCCATCCAGTCAAATTCTTTCTCCTTTGACAGGTGTAGCTTACAAATGGAATACCTGAGTTGTGGCTCCATAATTTCCACAGAAAATCTTATCTAGAATCAAGCAACTTCCTTCTATTCAACAAAAATCCCCTGTAAAATATATAGCCAAAGATAATGCTATCAACCTTCTGTGCTGGTAGTCTGGTATAAATCTTAGCCCTTATAATGGAGAAACAGTGGCATATTGTCAGGATACTGCTCACTATTGTAGATACAAATCTACTTCAACTTCCATCTTATTCCCAACACTCATTACCATAAGGAATTGCAAATGTTGTGTAGCTCCTTATGCACCGAAGATAATCTCCTAATAATATTATTAATGTGTTGATATTAATAATATTGGCATATGGCCAGAAACACCTGGTTGCAAAAATCACATGCTTTCCTTCTGATGGCAAAAGATAAAAGTCTATTTTTGAACAGGGAGTATGACAACTTGAATGGAATGCTGTTCTCCTTTCATAGACTGCCAAACTTATCTACTATCAGCTCCAGAGTTTCACTAAATATCAGCCAGTCCCACTTCTAAGAGCACCTCTGCCTCTTCTTGGAGAATTTTCTCTGGTTAGATTGCACTCAACAGAAATCAATTAATTCTATTTTCATATTCATAGTTTTTCCTAAGTCTCAACAAACCATTATAATATTCAACTAATTTTATTCATTCAGTAGGCTTTGGAGGCATCCTATATTTTATTTATTTTTAGACAAGTATTCACTGCTACCAAAGGTCTGGAATAGGCTTATATCCTTACACTATTACAAATGATATATAATGATGTCTCAGGAAGTTGGCACTTAAGATTGGACATATCACTGTTTACTCATCAATTTCAAATGTAGGAGAACACTGGTTACTGAAGAGAGTCGCAGAAGACCGCAGAAGACAAGGGGACAGTATAGACTCCAGACAGTGATAAAAATATTTGTGTTGTATAGAATCGTCTCTTGGCTGCTCCTAAATTGTCCTCTACAGAACAGTTTAGCATTCAGCAGTAACAGATATTTCTTTACATAACTCACAACCCATGCTTCATATAGTTTTAGTTCCTCCATTTCTAATGAGTTCATTAAAAAATCCCTTAAATACATGTCAAAGCTAATGAGCAGAAGGAAGAGCACAATAGCACAAGATCTCAGCAACTTGTGCTCATATTTCACCAGCCCTACAAACCAGAGATCAGTTTCACTTTCCTAACTTCTCCTCTATTGATTGTCAGGGCTTGACTGAGCTGCCAGGACACAAGGATCTAATGCCATTTGAGACACTACAGAGACTCTGCAGCATCCACCTGACACCCATCAGATGGGACACAGGATGGCCTGAAGGTCAGCCATGACATCCTCAGGCATCCCAAAAAGCACTAGATATCCATGGCTGGGCAACTGAATCCCCCTCCTGATTTTAGCAGTATGATGACTTGGAGAAAGCTCTTGGGACACTGTGATCTGGCATAAGCTACTGCATCATACTGCATTATATGCTTTTATAAACTGAGCACACTCCACTCTTATTTCCTCACAGTTTGTAATGGGAGGTGGCTCCAGAATTTTGCCTGTTCTTTTTTATACTTACAAATGTTGTTTATACAGCCAGCCTTACTCATGGATGATTAAACCCATTTTCTTTAATGCCAACATCTTCTAGCTTCACCAGCACCAGTGTTTTTCCTCCCTTGCTGGGTGTGCAGAGCAGACATATGCACTTACAGCGCAGTGCTTGCTAGGCTAAACAGCCCTGGGCTTTAACAGTGCTTTTTGGGATGACATTAATAGTCTTTATCACTACTGGAAACACAGTGTCTGAGACTTTCTATTTGCCTTTTCTGCAGTCACTTGGGTGAATCACAATCATCCTGTTGTTAGCTACCAGACTCCAAACTTTCTACCCTCTTTCTCATTTTGTGGGGGTGAGTTTCAAGATTACAGCAGTTTGTCTTTTTATTGGGTTTTTTTTTTTTTTCATATTATGATGTTTTATTTAATTTCTTTCTCTTCCTTCTTACATGCCAAGCTAAGATATCTATATACCACCATCCAGTACGTCCTTTCTTTGATAAGGCATGAGCTCTCACCTTCAGTCTTAATCACTGGAAGTTCTCAGTTCTTTGGCATCACTGAGGAAGCTCTTTATTAGTCAGAATTTACATTCTGGGCCAAAAAAGAAAAAGACAGGAATTCTTTGTGCTGAGAGAATATGATAAGGAGAGAAGCAGGAAAAAGCATGTGATAAAGCTGCTTATCTGCAGACAGACAACCTAATTCTTGTGTTTGGGGATTTAAATCTGGTATCTAGAGAAAGATACTGTGAACTGCACCTTGATTGGGCAGGAAAGAATGCTAAAAGCAATGATGGTACTAAACAATGGCAACATGGCCTTGCATGTACTGCTGCTGAGATGGGTACACAAGGCAGTTCCAGACTCTTCTCAGTGGCATCCAAAAAAACCAAGAAATACAAGCAAGGAATTACACTTATACATAAGAAAAAGCTTTTACATTGTAGAGGTGACTGAACACTGCAATAGGCTGTCCAGAGAGGTTGTGGATTCTCCATTCTTGGATGTATTCAAAACCCGACTTGACATGGCCCTGAGTAACTTGCTCTGGCTCACCCTGCTTTGAGCTGGAGCGGCTGGACCAGGCAAACTCCAGAGGCACCTTCCAACCTCAACCATTCTGTGATTCTCTATAACTGCAAAAGTAAATTGAAAGCTACACAGGACTCAAATTTTGACCAGATTTTGCTACACAACAGAAATCTCATGGCCAGAGTTCCTTGAAGTAGTGAAATCCCTACTTCTCAAAATTCTGCTTCTTTTACTTCTCCATACTGTAAAACCTGTCTTTGGAAGGATCAAATCCATCTTGTTTCTTAGGTGGCCTTTTATTCATATCTCACAGACTCTTAAATGCAGATCTCAGAGATTATTAGGTGTAACTGCAGCATCGACACACACACCTCACTCCTGAGCTGGGATTAACTCTCTCAGTTTGGAGGTGACCCATTCTCAGTGAATCCCTGCTGGTTTCCAGAGCTCCTGCCCTGCAGAGCCCATCCAGTACTGCCAGTGTCCGCAGTGTTTGATCAAGATTACCTTTCCTTGACAGGAAGCATTTCATTACCTTCCTTCCCACAAACTGAGGGCGCTGTCCAAAACCCACTAGAGAGGAGTCCAAATAAATCAAATGGCTGCTTAAGTCTCTCTCTCACTGCAAACAAGAAAAGAGACAAGTTACACCCATAGAAAAGAACAAATGTGGTATTCACCTCCTCTCGTTTCACATGAGGCATCCAGCCCAAGATAGGTCTGTAGGCTCCATCTGTGGTAAATGCGGCAGAGCAGCACTTCACAAGGGGATTCAGTTCATCTCTAAGGCAGGAGGCACAAGTCGCCACCTGAAGAAGCATCCCCTTCCCCCTTCGTGCTGTTACACCTAAACAAGAATTTCAGGCAGCAAGTCAGGTAAGCTGAACCGCATGGAATTCCCTCCACACTACCTTTGTCCATTGCCACGTTCATATAACCACTATTCCCCTCTCCTCTGTTAAATGCAAGTCCATTTGAATTTGCTTCCACTGTGTCTCCCGACTTAGTAAATCAAATCCATTGTAAGGCACAAAAGCAAAGGCTTTCTTCAAATCCAAATAAATTATGTTCAATGTTTCAGGATTGCCTCCCAATCTGCTAGTGTATATAATGCATTTAAATGAAACGTATGCATATGAATGGTGATTGCTCCTTATTGAAACGCACATCTCTAAACACCCTGTAATCTTGTTTCTTACCAGTGTCTCCCAGAAATTATTCCAGCATAAAAGGCTTTCTTCTTCATCCTCACACCAGTTTTAAAGCCATAAAACACAAACTGTTACTCAAGCTCTTATATTGTCCTTGTATTTATTATTTATTCGCTCTGCTCACACACACAGTTATAAGTGTTTTCTGAATATACAAAGGAAATTCTCGAGGCTGGAATTTGGACAAAGATTAGGAAAACAAGCAATATATGAAAGACAGAAAAGAAAATCTCCTAATATTATTGTCAAAAGTTGGTAATCATTTAGAGAGGTCATCTGATGCTTATTGCCAAGAGTAGGAGATCTTTTCTTTCTGCAATGATTTTCTGCAATCAGAATTCCTTTCCCATCAGTCAGTCCCCCAGAACCATCTGATCTCCTAAATGAGCAAAGTAAATGAGTTCTCTTTTCTCTGCCTATGTCTTATGTGTTCTGATTCCGTGTCCTGAATGACTCAAAGAGGCAGTAAAATCTGGATACAGTCTCTGAAAATATATAAAGGCTTCCCTAGATTTCTAGCATACCTAGGGATATATTTTTACTGAGTCTCAACTGCTGGCAAATTACATTTCTTCCAATTTGCCTACTAAGAAGTAAATTTCACAATCCAAATGACTTTAAAACCTAAACTTCATTTCCCAGTTGACCAAGGTACTTCAGATTCAAACCACATTGAAAACCTCCTACCTGCCTGAATTCCTTTTGAAATCTGACTGCTGCATAGCCCTTTCCCAAAGAAACCTACGCTCTCCCTGTTAATTTACAGATCTGACTATTTATTTTCTTTCAAGTAACAAGGAGACATTTTTTTCAGAAAACAGAGGTTTCATCACCAGAAAAATAAAATCATTTTCTAGAATGACAACATTTAAAATACACTAGTTGCAGTACGATTCATGCATGAACGGGTGATGAAAGAAATGCATTTCTTCCTGCCAAAACTAACAGCTGTAGTATTAAAAATATTGATAGGACTGTGCAAAAAATCCAGTCAGATTACTATTGTGAAAAAATACCTCATCTGCTGCTTCTTTTTAATACAGTAGCAAATATACTGCCTGGTTTGGCTTCATGCCAAGATTAATTTTAAATTGGACCTCATGAAATATTTATGAGGTCCAATTTAATGGGATTGCTTTCTCTGGCATTAAGCCTGTGTGGATAGCATCTTAAACACTGATGTTTTTAACAGAACCTCAAGACACACACACACACACACACAAAAATCCTTGGGTATTAATAGGCTTATTAATAAATTGTTTAACACTGTGACAGTCTATGTTAGAAGTATTTTGACAGGTCCTTTGTAGTGAATCTTTACCTGCTTTTCTCTGAGCCCGCACTTTGCACTCTGTCAAACAAACGCTGCTTAGCATTTAGCTAAATGGTAAATCATCATTAGCTAGAAACAAGCTGAAGTAAGCCTGAGTAAAGAGCTAATCACCCTTAGGTAGGCTTCCTGGGGAACTGACAATGCTCAGAAAGCTACAGACTCCACTCAGCTCCTCTGTGGCTTTCTTGACTCACTGAAATACCATTTACCTTTGGTTTCTAATTACATTTAATAGTTCAATAAAAACACTATATTGCGACACACATACTTACAAAAAACCTCAGTGTTTCATACAAAGAAAACATACTGAATAATTGATAAATCATTTTCCTTCCCTTTTTCAATTAAGAGCATGGGCCTAATCTCTAGAGCAAATTATTTCAACTGCATTTGAACCCATTTCTAAATAGCTGCTTCAGTGCTTCTCCTCAGCATTCACAGTGGACCGTCAGCAATCAAAGACCAAGAACGGAGTGTAATGGTAAAGCCAGCATAGACCACAGCCGAATTTGACCTCAGCCTGTTACTACTAGACAGCATCATTGATGTGTGACTCCTGTTAAATGTGAAAATAATACTGCTGATACCAAATGCCCCCTAACCCTGTGGATCAGCTGTGCAAGCTGCAAAGTGGGTCCTTGAGCACAGAACCCAGTGGGTAACAGAGCACAGAACCTCCCTCTTTCCTGCAGAGACCTTTGGGAGGCCTCACCAAGCAGAGGCTTGTCTGGAGTGTAGGACAATCATATTCTGCACCACAAAATAGAAAATATATTCCTGTGTTTCCCAGCATGACCCCTTTAGAAGGGCCACAGATAGCTCACATGCCTTGGGAAAAAACAACTGGTATGAGACAATCAGAAAAAAGAGATTGTCCATCCAACCTGCTTGGTTCAACAAACCCTTGCAAAAAAAAAAAATAATAAAGGATTCTTGCCAGAAAGGTAGAGCATATCAGGCAAGCAGGAGTGAGTAGCACCCAATTCAAAAATGAAAGAGTCGGGGGAGAAATCACCTCAAATTGCATGTTTGGGTAGCTGGAAGATGATAGCAGAAAAGATACACCTTTCCATATTGTGTGCCCTCTGATTCTAGAACAGAAAATGAGAGTCACAGACTGGGACATGGCATTGTAAAACATGCCTCAGTTCCTTTGTACTGGAGCTACATATATTCCCACTTAAATCCCACATCTGTATCACCAATACTGCACTCAAGGAGGCAGAATGTTGGCTTCACCATTTGCCTTCCCAGAACCCAACATGCTCAACTGTGAGAGCCCTTTAATGAAAATACAGCCAGGCTACTAGGAGTTTGGAACTAAATATAAAAAGATAATGATCTAAATAATGAAACTACAAGGGAGTTTTAGGAAGGCAGATTGTAATTAGCCAACTGGAATTTAGCCAGGACACCACAGCTAACACCTCTGTGACCTTCAATCAACACTCTTTTAATATGCATGAAGTTGAGTTTCTTTATCATTAATAAACTGAATGAAAATCCAATTGGAGCAAATACTCTGTTGGTTGATTTTCATCATTACAGAGCTGCTGGGATGATGAAATTCTGGAGGGAAAAATTGGTGAATAGTCAGTCTTAAATGCCTAGCAAGCTAGCATTCTGTGTCCTTTCCAATCCTTCTGATGCTGACAGCTGTTGGACGTGCACAGAAAATATTTTCACACTCATATCTGGGGTGTATAAGCAACATGTTTACTTCGGATGTCTTCCTGGCAGAAACCCAACCACCCAAATTCCCACTGCAGTCAGTTGGATGGAAGAAGAATCTGTAGAACGATACTTTGAATTCTCTTTCACACTCCTATGAGGCCACCTTAGGACCTGGTATATTTTGTGAATCACATGCTGCACCCACCCACTTTATTAAGGCATGAAGGTGCCAGGTCAAAACAGCACAAAACCTGCTCATTTTGTTGTTCCCACACAGATCAACACCCTCAGCATTAAAGGAAAGCTAATCAGAAAAGCCAGGATTTACAGGCAGCCATTTCAAATGAAGGAATCCCATCCCACACAAAGCACCTCTATGGAATAAAAACTTTGAACCAGCTACCCCTGTTTAGGAGTGTTGATAGCAAGATTAATTATCCTTCTGTTGAGAGGCAGAAGCTGCCACAATGATGTGTCACCAGCACTTACCGAGCAAGGATGTATTCATCACAAGTGACAAGACTGCAGAGAAGTGAAATTCTTGTTTAATATGTGTCTGTATGCTAATGCAGTTTGAAAACAAAGTTCTCAAAAGCTGGATGAGAAGAAAAAAGGAAAGAAAAAAGAAAAGGAAGAAGAAAAATGCTTTAGCCAAAGTAAACGACAGGAAGAAGTAAAGCAATTTAATTTTTTTACTCATTTTACAGACCTTTTGAGATTTAATCTGCACAGCCATTAGGGATTTAAAGAGGACTGATGTTTAACTTGTTTGCCCATTTGACTTAAGACAAATCCATCTGACAACAACAAAGCACTTTCTTTGTCTTCACCACCACTTAATTTAAAGGGGACATGTTTACTAACAGCTTAATCTGTTTAATACAAATAGTCTTTTACATTCTTTAATCTTGTCCAAAAAAATAAGAAAAAAAAATCCAAAACAAACCTTCAGAAACCATTTGGTCTCTTCCAAAGCCGGACATTGTGGAACGTGGTATCAATAAAATATCTTAGATGTACAAATACACAGAACAATTTAAATCTTCTTTATAACAGAAGGGAAAATATGTTATTTTTAAAGTGTCTGTTGAATACTATACACTATTTTTGTGGAAAAAGCTGTTGATCTAAGAATTCTACGGCAAATGCACATATTTACTTCATACAGCTGCATGCACAAAACTTTAGTTAGCATTCATGAGGATTAATGTCAAAGAGCATAATAACCACAACATCTCTCAATGTCACACTGATTCTTAAAACTACTCTGGAGAGTTCAATGGGTTTTTTTCAATGCACATATAGGTTTGAACTGCATATGGAATGCCCCTTTTTCTAGTATACTCTCTTCCATCACCACCAGCGTCACTTGGTGGTTTAATGCTAATAAAGATGGAAAATGTCTTATTCTGTAGAAGTGTTAACCACCTGCTGGTGAGGTTTATTCTTTTCTGATTGCATTTGCTCATCTTTGCTGTTGATGTTAATCACAATCCAGTAAAAAAACAGAGTAATGAGAATCAAGAGATTCCAACAGACTTAATTCTGGAACTGTCTGCTGTACGACCCCAAACAAATGATTCAGCCCCAAGCCAGTGTAACATGTGAGCATATACTTAAGAACAGTCATTCATAATAAAGATGCACTTTATTGTTCTCATTGCATTGAAGCCTTGCTTTTCCTCTGTATTTCAATTTCTCCATCTGCAAAATGCACTAAGAACCATTCCAGCAAAAAGGTATTGGAATACAAAGTAATACTCCTGTCAGTTTGCCTGAGAACTTTGTTCAGGTAATGTGAAACTATCCTGTAAAATGCCAAAAGTTGAATTTTGTGGTTTGAATTTAAAATTATTAGTCCACAAGGTTCAGAGCCTTGCAGAACATTGTAGATGGACCATGTTACCATCAGCTCTCCTTGTATTTCAAAAATTCTAGCTGCACACATCCTATTCTTTAAATATGAAGGAGAAAATACGTGTTTATATTATATATTATATAATATTATTATATATTATATAATTATATAATTATATTATTATATAAGGCATTCAGGCCTTAGCATTTTTAATAGAAGGTAGTATAAAAATTGTGTACTGTTTTATTGAATATGTCAGTGTTACTTCAGGAATTAGAGAGTTATTAAAATAAAGCCTTTTATCTTCGGATTCAAAAAGGAATGTAACGTAAAGACACCTCTGTCAAAATACTCATAGTGACTACATTCATGAGTAAACTCAGCCATACAAAAGCTAAGTGATTATTAGTCCCTGGTTAAACAAGGAGCTCGTGGAAGAAATGGGAACAAGCCAATACTAAGCATTTACAAAGGCCTTTTCACAGAAGAATTTAAAACATTTTTAAAAGAAAACAACAACAAAAAAAGCAGCACTTGATTTCTGAAGCTCAGTCTTCTGCCGTATCTACTACACATCAATCTTCTCTAGAAAATGTTGGTTTTAACATTTACTTTGTTACACATATTTTCACTCTCCCTCTGTATCAGGTATGCTGAGTAAACTGCAATTTTATACTGACATGAATGCTTTTGAAATCAGACAAATATTTAAACTTCACTGTGGAAATTTCTATAAAACCCAATTACACCCCATCCTGTAAAAACAATCTTTGATAGCAATAATAGAAATCATAAGGCAATAATTGTATTTTCATGTTAATGGCAAAATAAAGAGCTGCTAAAAGGCAGTCCTTATCAGCCTAACAACTATGCCATATTGTAAAAAGACCACGGCCTCAGAATAGGTTAGATTTTCAGAGGTTTATCTGAAAATTTCCCCTTAAATGACTATTTGAGATTTTAAGTGTATTTGGAGGAAGGGTGTCTTTTTATTTTATGTTTTTATAGCAATGTATCCTATCTGTCAACACCATAGGAATAATGAAAAAATCCCTGGCAATATTTTCATCAATATTGTGTTAATTGACTGATGGAAACCTCTAGCTTGGTCTCAGAAATCTTACCATTTTAATCAGAGACACAACATCTTTTAAAAACAAACCAAAACATGCTGCCTCAAGGCATTTGTGAGCAAGACTGAGGGATCCACTTGGGTTGAGGTGTAAAACATGCATCCCGACTTTACAGACCTCATTTTGAAAGCCTCTCTGGGCTGTTTTTGAAAGCATGAAGATACTGACTGAGAGGCTGTCTTTCTCTTTAGCTGCAGAAGTATACACAGGGGGTAATTAAATTGCAATTAACTTCTAACCACCTTGTCTCTCAACAAAGTGATTCTCTCCTGTGGGAAAGGAGAAAGTAAACGGGATTTGGAGGTGTGGTGTGCTTCCCTCCCTGCTTTCCCAGAGCTGATGAATGCCTACTCCAGCTGGAAAAATATAAACAGCTCCAGTGAATCACAGGAGTTTGGACATCTTGCTTGGTTACCTGATGCCAGATATCTGATAATGCAGACACTCACTAATCCCCCATCTGCATGGCATTTTTGGAGTAAGACAGAGTATGGATAGTCTGTTAGTGAAGACAGAGACTTTAATTAGCCTCACTTTGTAGGGATTTTAGGCTATGCAAGTGGTGGCATTTAAATTTTCTGCCTTATCTCTCTTCATATTTTCATGCATATAAACCGTAAGAAAAGCCTTGGGTGTCCTCCTTTTTCAGAGGAAGGCCAAAAATATTCCTTGGAGGAAAACTTAGTTAAGGGAAATAGACATAACAAAATAAAGAAAAGAATCTAGTTAAACATGAAGAATTCTACGGTATATAACTATCCCAAAGGCATGGGAGCACCCAGGCATTTTCCCAGTGCGACCTCTCAGTTGCAGTGAAGCGCTGGATGTCGCACTGGGAAATGGGACATGTTTTATTGGGTTTTAATTAAGAATGATCACTTCAACTGTGCAGGCAAATGAATATGCCAGAAGCAAATGCAGGTGAAAAAAACCAGCTTTTTAGTATGAATTTTTAGTGCTAGAATCTTCTGTGCCTATGCTGTCATTGTAATGTCTCACCATTACCCAAAGCCAGTTGAAATCAGGAAGGTTTCTGCTCGGCAGGGGATGTCACTGTAAGGAAAAAACCCCTTATAGCCAAGGTGCCCCAAATCTGTGATGCATTTTTTTGTGTGCTGCTTCAGTTTCATCTGAAATCATACAAACTGCAAGACAACCAGTAAACCTGTTGTGGGAATGAAAAATTCTGCTACTCTGAGAAGACCCTGTCTTCTTCAACTGTTATAGCACCTGGAAGTTCTATGGATGCATTTCTGGTTGCCTTTGGCCTTTATATTATTTCTTTATTTAGCAATGAGATTAAATATGGACAATTTATGGATCAAAGACTCTCAATTGCTTCCTAATGTGGCCCTGTAAGAGAAATGAAGGTTGTGACATATAATCAAGGATTAGGCATTTGGTGGGATTGTTCTCGGTTGGAATTTCAAAGTTTCCACTTTCAGTGCATACCTTCGTGCATCTAAATCCATTTCACATTCAAAATATCCTCATAAAATATGTCTCACAAATTATTCCTATTTTTAAGAAGCTTTTCATTACTTTCAAGACCATTGCCAGTGCAGTCAGAAACTATCAGAATCAAGAGCACACTGATAAGAGTTAGGGTAAAGATTATTCATTTATTCATACCCATTGCATCAAGAACCAGGTATCACCTATGAGGTCAATGCTGTATGTTTAATTTACATCAGCTGGCCTGAGCATCACAGTACAACCAGGCAATGTAAGATATATTAGAACAAAGTTTATTCACTGAATAACAATGGAAAGTAAAAAATGTGGCTTGTTATTACAGCAAATAAAAGACAAATTACTTAAGACTTTTTCTTGTACACTTCTCTTTTTGCCAGATGAGTCTGTCAGGACGTAGGAGGGCTATTTGCAAGTGCAGTGGACAAAGACCATAAAAATGGATGACAAAGAAAATAAACTTTGAACATATCAGGGCTCACAGGCAGACATTCGCCACAAACCTGGGTGAGCGAGCCCAAAACACTCACAAAGATACTGAGGCCTTTCAGGTCCTGATTTTGTCTCTCAAGGAAAGGTTTGTTGAAGGTATTGTCTGCAGGAGCACATTTTAGTTAATTGTGCTCACTGTAACTATCTACTGATGCCAGGGAGGACTCCACTTTCAATGCTTATTGAAGAATGTTATACCAAGACATCCACAATAAGCTATGGAATCCTTTTACAATTTTATAAGTAATTAAACATTGATTTATGGTAAGTCGTGTTCAATTGCAGGAAGAACAGAGAAAGTAGTGCAGAAAAGGTAAATTATTCACATGAGTTCCTGGTTTTATTATACAAATGCAGAAGAGGACCTGTAGAATCTAGCCATGCAGAATTTTATTTCATTATCTCATTATCTTTTATTCATGTGATGAGCTAATCCAATTTTGATGCTACTCTGTGAATCTGACACAGTAAAAAATTCAAACTATTGGTTTGGTTGCCATTTGTACCCTTCCTACTCTATTTTTTCACAGCTCAATTTCTCCAACCAACCTTCACCTCTCATGATGCACCAGCACGGTTCCATCTTACCTCACCCTTGACAATTCATGGCTCAGGGAAGTTTGAGAATCACTGAAGAGTTTGTCTCATTGAGGAAACTGGGAGGAAGAAGTGCAACGATTGCAATCACTAAAGCCTGCATAAGCACCTATTTCCTTTTTAAAATCACATTTCCTTGCAGCAGAGGAGAGAATTTTAATAGGGTATAATAGTGAAAAAATACGAGTATTTGATAAAATGCAAACGTGAAATGCAAAACCCTATAATCCAAAAGGCATTTCTTTATCAAATTTATTCTTTACAGGAGAACTGTCAGCAGAGAACATTAGTAGCCAGCAAAACCCAACCATCTGATTAAGCCAGTTCATGTCACTCAAAGTTTAGGGTCAAATAATATTGTAAAGTATCAGAGGTGAGGAAGAGATTGACAAAGATTAAAAGACAAAAATGGTAGGGTGTGAAGTACAAGCTGAATGTTGAAAAGAGGCACAGATATTAGGAATGTGAAAATACACCTGGCCTGATTCTCAGTGTATTATAGAGTCTTTATTCCTCTCTGTTTGTTTAATGTGGCTTTGAATGAAAGAAAATTAAAAATCCATAACCCCACTGGACTTACATGACCTCATCTGCTTCAGTGCTGACAAGAATTTAAATCTTATTCTTCAATAAATTCAATAATTTAACACTGGAACTGCTTAAATGCAGAAAAAAAAAAAAAAAAAAAAAAAAAAAAAATATTCATTTTAAAAAAAATATAAAAAATNAAAAAGTAGTATTCCTATTCCAAAAACTATTCAAACTGGATTTCTAATTTTTTATTCTTCATTCATGCATATTCACCTGAACTCATTTGCAGTTGTATGAATGGAGAATATTTCAAAGAGTCATCCTTGATGTGAACACCTTGGGATGTGTATCAATACCTCCATGTAATCTATTCAGAGAGCAAAACCATCATCAGGTAACCAATCCCAAAGCACCAATATATGCTACAAATATAATCAACTTCTTGCTGGACAGGTTCAGGTTGGGTTTTAGTTTGAGCTCCTTGAAATTGTAGTAATTTCAACTTTCTCACAGAGAATTGCATTGGTTATGTCACAGGAATTTCAAAGTAGATTTGAAAAAACTAAATCCAAGTGAAAGAATAACCATGTCATTTAATTGGAAATATCAAGTGCAGACAAACCAGACTCATATCTTGCAGTGATAAACCTGCATACCAGGTGTGTTAACATACAAGTCAGAGAGCAGAAATTCCCTACACACACTACCCTAACCAAACCTCTCTCATAAAGGAGGGAAATGGAAAACTGTTTTCATCCCAACTTCCTCACATGGATCTCACTGTCAACAGAGTATCAACTGCTAATGAAAGGTTCCTTCAGACTGCCTTGTACTTTACTCTGAATCAAAGTATCACAACGGCTTTCACCTGCTCCTGCCAGGAAAATCATCTGAAAGTTGATCAAACATATCTGAGCTGTACAAGAGCAATAACTGATGGGGACGGATGCTGTCAGGTAGGAAGATGTCTTCACGCGCTGTTTGTTCAGCACTTGTCACCTCTGGATCACAGAACCTCTGTGTGCACCTTTCTTTTTTATTATGACAACACTGCAGTCCAGCAGCTTTCATTCCTGAAAGCTTGATGAAAATACGTGATGATTTTTTGAAATATGAGAAGAAGCTGCTTATCTTTGGAAAGATGTTTTCTTTGATGCTGGTGTAAAAATGCATGGAATGCATCTAAACTCAATTAAGGAATATTTGTAGTATCACTTAACCTCTTGCAAATGCTTCCTGGCCAATTGTAAAGAGAGCTGACATTTTCTTTGAAAAGAAGAAAAAAAGGATCAGGGAGATGCATATTAACACCTACTTTTTGTGGGAATATGGTCTGGGAAATTTCTTCCCAGAAGGAAAAAGTTTTAGGGCTGCTAACAGAGTGTAACATGATGTAACATCACATCATTGCTTAAGGGTTGAATATAGAATTCATTCATTACCCAAGAAAAATCCATCTAAAGGTGCTGGACAGTTGGCAAAGATATTTAAAAAAAAAAAAA
>VZRN01002764.1:104599-207722 GCA_013397935.1 Dasyornis broadbenti
AAAAAAAAATTGTATTTCTTTAGAGAATGTAACTACCAAGAAACACTGTACCTTAGCTCTTCTACTGCACTGATTTTTCCCACTTCCTAATGGCAACATAAAAAAGCATTTTCCCCACCCATGAAGTCTTAAATTTGGAGACTCAAGGAAAATTGGTATGTAATTCATAGGTGGCTTCCAATTCATTTAATTCATTTAAGAATTTCATTACAGCAGGAAGATAGTGCTGATAAAGATGGGGTAAAGGGCAGAATGTGTTTGTAGGATATACCTCTAAGATCCCCAAGTCTGAAGGAGTACAGAACTCGTCTTCTAATCTGGCCATTCCAATCTAAAGTCACAAGATGCTATCAAGTGCTGTTATTATCCTACTGTTCAAGTGTTTTACATCTCTAAAGTTATTAACAAAAAAACCAGCTTCTTTACCCTCGACTACTAGCATCAGCTAGGAAACACTGGGGTTTTCCTGGTGGTTATATTCAGCTCCTAAGGTCTCATGGTCCAGATTCTTACAGCCAAAACCCCATCTGAAGCTGAAGAGCTGCCTGTTGCCTTTGGGCTTTCAAGGACTGTCAAGCAAAAGAAAGCATCAAATGAGTGGAGATAAGTCTGTGGGAATCATGGATCTCCATGTCCAGATCCAGACAGTGTCTCTCCAGGGCCCACGGTTTTAACATAAAGCCTTGGAAGAAGAGGGACGGGATAGTGTAGTGCCACACAAAGCATTTTGCTCCCCAACTCATTCAGCTGAGACTGACATGTCCAGGAAAGTAATTCCCGATGGGTCTACAAGCACTAAATAAAAAGTAGCAGAAGTTGAATAGGTTTGGGGTTTTAGATACAGTAGAACAAGGAAAAGCGAGCATCCATCTTTTTGAACTTCAAATCTCAGCTGTGTTCTTTCGCTTACATGGATGATACAACCGTGACATCAACAGGCTCTTTAAAGAATGATAGAGGGCAAAGAAAAATGGGAAAAAAGAAAATTCTTTGCTCCAAAAATGTTTCCAAAGGAAGGGTGTGTATTTATTCTGCCAGCAGTCGGATAAGGCCGAAGGTGACAGATGAGGAATTAAGCAGCCACCTGATAACACCAGCATTATGGTATATTACTCACAAGGGCCAGGTGTCAGCTGTCCTTGATTACCATTCAAGAATAGTAATGGAATTGCTAGTCTACCATGGAAAATCTTCAGAACCACACTTCTGCACACTAGAGAAACGTGGTCATTAATTAAACGAGTGGAGTTTATGCTGGCAAACATCTGCTCAAACGAACGTGCATTGCCACAGTATCTACACACAGCCACTGCCATGCACAAAGCCTTCCACAACCTGTTCTGAACAAAGTTTGTTCAGATACTCATATGAAAATACCCAAGTATTTGCCAGACTTCCTGGAAGGGATTTACAGCCCATACTCCCAGGACAATATCATTAGAACCGGCCATTATCTACTTTTCGTACAAAGGGTGCAAGCTGTTGACCAAAGGCTATTGTATCATGAGATAAATGACTTCCTGGAATTCCCTGGATAAAGGCACTGAGAGATAATGCAATACATAATGGCATCAGGCGGTCTTTAGGCTAAGACTAAGCTTCCATAAGAAGGAGAAACTGGAATTTCCTACACTGTTTACTGAATGGGGGCATATTTTAGGAGTTCCCAATCAGTCTGCCTTTAGCATCAAGGAAACAGCAGATTGGTGGGATTTGGAATTTGAAGTCCTAGTTCTTATAGGGCTTTATTGCAAAATAAGGAACAATCACACTCGCATTTATCTCCTGGTTCCTCCAGGACAGAAGATGGCAAGGTAACTAATGAAGACACTAAACCACATAAAGAAACACGAGTTTTCCCAATTTGTTTTTCCAAAATATTTTTCCAAAAGGTTTTGTTTCATTTGCAAAGCGTATCTTCATATTTATCAGAAGGGGAACACTCACTTTTGCACTTTTCCAATTCACTCTGTAGGTGCTCTGCCCTCTGAATATCCAAGCCTTTTGATTTTGTTGTGTTATCTAAATGAGTCAGGCTGGGAAGATCTGCCCCCCTGCAGGTTTTGGATCATCATGAGCAAAATATCCTAGGTCATTTTAGTGTTTAAGCCTGAATCCAAATGCATTCATACCTAATAAACACTTCACAGGTATACTTCAGATATTGTACCCTGCCCTGGCATAAGGACATTACATCCCATTTATTAGGTAATGAAGGAACAAAGACTCCTTCCACGTGGAACTCTTATCCTAATTATAAATCATATCTCTGTGGGAGACTTCTCTGCTTTCTCTTCTCTTCTTGTATTCTTCCAGTTCCTTCTCCCATGTAAATTTTTCCTTCTGTAATATCTTCTTTTTCAATCCCTCTTGGAAAGAATGGTCAAATGTTTTCAACAAAAGAATATAACATTAAAATAATGAAAATCCTTGAAAATATGAGATCTTATTTATTAGTAGGCTGAAGAAAAAAAAATCAGTGGGATGTAATCAGAAATAATTGAGACACAGAATAGGAAAAACCAGTGTGGAGTTGATAAACATCTATATTAAACAGACCTGCATGTAATTTGCCTGAGATTCAGGCCTTTTGATAGCCTAATCTAAAAGTTAAACATCCCAGGAACTGGGAAGAGCTGTTCATTGGACAGGGGGGATATCAAAGAAAGAAGGCCCTTGCCTATGGAGAAGTGCAGGCAAAGTGAAGTGATTGGCAGCTCTCCACAAGGACAGTTTCACTCAAACTGGACATAACATAACATAAGAGCACACAGCATTGCAGAAGAGATTAGCAAGAATTAAAATAAAGAAAAGCGTGGAGCACTATTAAGTTTGGTACCAATAATTTTACAAGTGATCTGAACAAACCAGGAAAACATTTATCTTCCTTATTACAACTTGCATAAAAGCAAGTTAAAGGGACTTTTAAAACAGTAAAAACTAATTTAAAAAAAATTATTATACATTATACATTCTGTGCTACAAAACTTGGCAAGAAAGTTCCTCCAGATGAGCAAGTACGGTCTCATCTGTTTAGTCTCTCCTGACTGCTTAGGTCTCAGTGCTCAGCAACTCTTTAAGAGAGTTATAGCAGTAGTAAAAACACATACACATCTTAATATTTACATACAAAGAAAAATCTCCATCTACACTTAACCTTCTCAATGGGCATAAGAAGAATGGTTTATAAAATGGCCTTGGTAGACAAAAGCAAATTACAAGACAACATTACCTTCACTGCTGCCGTGAAGCCCTTTATTTGTAAAAAATCCATGTGCCTTATCAACAAAATGTTACCACATATCTGAAAATATATTGCTGTAGAAAACACTTCCTCCTAGGATTGAAAAATTATTTGAGAAGCTGATGTTTCATTCAGAGACTTTGGAAACAGAAAAACATACACGAATTTTAATAGTAAAATATTTTGGGTAATTACAAGCTTCACTTGGGTCATATCTGAATATATATGTGGTTGGTTGACCCTGGCTGAACACCAGTGACCCACCAATGCCTCTCTGTTACTCCCCTTCTCAGATGCACAGGAGAGAGAAAATATTTCAAAAGGCTTATGGGTGGAGATAAGGACAGTGAGAGACCTCTCAGTTATTGTCATGGGCAAAACAGACTCGATTTCGGGAAATTTGTTTGATTTATTACTAACCAGATCAGAAAAAGATAATGAGAAATTAAAATTAAATTTTAAACCACCTTCCCCCCATGCCTTCCTCCTTCCTGGACTTAACTCTATTCCCAATTTTCTATGCCTCCTCCCCTCCAGTGGCACAAGGGGATGGGAAATGTGTGTTGCAGTCAGTTCATTCCATGTTGGCTCTTCTGCTCCTTCTTCCTCACACTCTTCCCCTGCTTTAGCGTGGGCTCCTCTCTCTACAGGTGCAAGGGTCCTGCCAGGAGCCTGTCCCAGCACGAGCTTCCCACAGTGTCAGTCTTCTTCAGGCATCCCCCTGCTGCAGTGTGGGGTTCTCCATGTGCTGCAGGTGGATCTGTGCTCCCCATGGACCCCCATGGGCTGCAGGGGCACAGCTGCCTCACCACGGGCTGCACCATGGGCTGCAGAGGAACCTCAGCTCCAGTGCCTGGAGCACCTCCTGCCCCTCCTTCCACACTGACCTTGGGGTCCACAGAGTTGTTCCTCTCACTTGTTCTCACTCTTCTATCTGGCTGCAGTCGCAGGTTTTTCCCCTTCTTAAGCACGTTATCCCAGAGGCTCTACCACCATCACTGATGGGCTCAGCCTTGGCCAGCAGTGAATCCATCCTGGAGCCACATAGCATTGGCTCTATTGGACACAGGGGAACCTTCCAGCAGCTTTTCACAGAAATCACCTCCGCAGTGCCCCTGCAAACCCAAAAAAACACTGAATAAATTGTCACACCCACCACTAGAAACTCCCAGCAAAGACCCTGCTGGTCAAACACCTCGAACACTGATACAAATTTTTTTTATTTCTTTCTTTACTTAAGAGACATGTCATAGTAAAAATATCCTTAATAATAACATCCTTATTCTTTAGCAGTTAGAAAGTAAGACCACCTTCTAGAGATCAGTAAGGAACAATGACATTAATTTGACCTACAAGAAAATTCTACTATTGGAAGTGCTAACTAAGAACACAACTGTGAAAATGAACAACAAGCAAAATTTCCAGTTAAACACATTTGGAAGTGAAGCACACTGATCAGTTAGTGTCAAACAAAAAAAAAGTGGGCAGTCTTCAGTTTAGAAATTCAACATTTGTTTATATTATTACAAGGATTTTCAGGGAACTCATCATCTTACACCCGTTCTAGCAACAGCCTCGAACAATAAAGGCATCACCTTTGGATTTCAAAGCACTATTTAAAACAAAAAAACATAAAACTGCTTTTGATGATGCCAGAGGAAATATAATTTACGTGTGCAAGGATTGGAGTTAATCAAAATAGGTATTTCTAAGGTGGTCAGGAGGCACTACAAAAGCAATGAATGAAACTTTGGCACCAGCAGAAGACGATGGTTTACAGTAGAGAACAGACTATGTACAGAGGACAGTGTTCTTAGACAAGGCTGTCTCAGACTTCCCACTAAAATACCATCTTTACAGGATTTCACAGCTTCTTCAAACTGTAATGATTTGGGCTGAGAGGCTTGAAAATTGCTAAGGATTAAATTTTTGAGAAATGGCCTAAAAGAATTCTGCTTTTTCTCAGGCTTGAGAAGATGAATAAATTTCTTTCCCTATTCCCTCCTCCCCCCACTTTTACATTTGAAATAAATATACCTTTTACAGCTGCTTGGTGGAGACGCTACTGCTCCCTCCATGACTCAGACCAGGATTTGGAAACATGGCACAGCAGTTGCTATAGCATCAATATTCTGTTGTTCTTGTGAAAATGTCCATAAATTCAGCCAAGTTATGAGCTTCCACACATCTGCCCACAGAGACTGAGTGGAAATTTTGACTGTAGAGCAGATAATAAGAAGGAAAGATGAACGTACTGAAACCTGTTGGGGCAGCTGGAGTGCGTGTACCTCGTCCTCCTGAATCACAGGTCCATGCCCTGTGAGCCTTTTTGTCAGTGTGCACCCACCACACCCACTGCCTAGCAGAGAAAACTCTACATTTTCCCCCTCCTGTGCTTCTTATTGCTTCTGTCTGTTACCCCCTCTCTCCTCGGGTATGGTTAGAAAGGAACACAGCAAATTATCCCAGTGGAAGGAGAAGCAGGCAGAAAAGTTTGAGGATGATTGGATAAAGAAGTTCAATTACAAAGTGCACAGTGGAAGCTGGGCCACATAATGAACGACAAATGGCGGCACATTGTCCAGTACATCCAAGGATTTTGTCCTTGCCAGAGTCTCAAACAATCAGCATGTTTCCAGGTGCAGCTTTACAATCTCCTTTCCAATCAATATGAAGTCTCACTTCCTTCCACAGGATGGTATTATAAATAATAAGGCTGGGAAAAAAATGACACTCTGGAATCCCTCCATAACTTTGTTTCAGCACCTCAGCAGTTTTTGACCATTAGATGTTCACCTGCATGAAGCCATTTCATTCCATGTACCAAGAGGCCAAGAGCCTGGGAACCCATCACTGCTGGAAATGTGCAGGAAATGAGAATGCCATCTTTAACATCCTCTCTTACTGACAGCGGGACTTAAAAGATGGGCAGTGCAAGAGGAAAGTTAAAAATGTGGCCTTAAAACAAAAAAATGTAACCCTCAAGTACTGGAGTCTGGTCAGTTTTGGCCACAACCTGTATGATGCTGAAAAGATCACCCTGGACTGTGCACTGCTGAACACTGACTGTCTGGCCTTTTCTTTCTGAAAATCCAGATTGCCTGAGATCACAGAATCTGATTTATGAAAGGGCTGAAAACCCAGAACTGCAGGAGTTGGCCACAGATCTTCTTTCACTACAAGAAGTGTAAAGTATTCTGAAATGTAAGAGGTTTAAGGCATCTCCAATTAATAAAATTGATCACTTTTACCTTGCATTTCACCATTTTTTCTGTCCCAGTGCTTTAAAGAACAAAAATATATTAGACAGTGATTAACCAAAGGATTAATAAACTACCTTCTTATAGTAGCACTATATAAAGATACTTGAGGAAGTTGATAATCCTGCACTCAATGCTGGACAGAATGGTGTGCAGCAAATAACTCAGTGGCATACACTGAGCAATTCAGATAAAAAGAAACATTTCATAAAGCTCCTATTCAGTGATCTCTTTTGTATATGTTAAAGGCACAGACATCTCTGAGAAAAAAAAGTAGCTCTGCAATCATGTAATTTAATATCCCTGTCAGGATGATGATGAACAATTGAAAAAATAACCAGAATTAAGGTTGTCTATATATTATCTGTTTTCTCTACACTTGACTTTACAACCTTAACACTCTTGTAACAAAGCGTATGATAAACTGCCTTACCAGAAACCATTTTCCCACTTTCGAGCGTTTCCATGTCAGGGATTTGTAAACATTATTCTTTTGTATTGAAGTCCTACTAACATTTAGAAAAATCAGGAACTTTAAAAAGTCACGGAAGATTATATTCAAAAATATTTAGTTTATTATACCTTTTTAGTAATTTGGAATACTGACCCTGCCTTTCAAAAACACATGCAAATGCTATCATTTATCATGCAAAGGTGTAAGACCATGTTCACTGACCCATTTAGGAGGGTATGAGGGTAGAGGCCAGGAATCCGAAAATATCCACTTTAAAATGTCTCCCTTCTTTAACTTGGATCAATTAAGGAAATGGTCTGCCATTAAACTATGGCTCTCCCACACACCGTTTAAATACACACTTGACTCCCATTGAAATGGTCAGTTCAACTCAAATTAGATTGAACTGTGCATAAACAAAAGGCTACTGGAGAGCACAAAACTCCCATAGCACCCTCTGCTGATAAAGAGGGAATGGGATTAACATTCATACAGAGCAATTCCACAGAACAGGCAAAGTAACAGAGGAAAGTGAAAATGGGTTTTCATTGCAGTTCAGAATTTAAGCTGCTGCTTTATAAAGGGACCTTTTCAAGACATTACACTCAAAGGCCCAATCCTGCAGTCCTTACTCTGGCAAAATTCCAGCTGAAGTCAATGGGAATATTGCCTGTGTAAGGACTATTCAAAATTAGTCAAACTGTCTGAATATCATTCAATCAGCTCTAATCACTGCATTGAGAATAAAGGCCGTAATTTTAGCAGGTTTTGTCACTTTAAATTCTTCAACAAATACTTGCATTATTCTCTGTAAATCATCTTGCCAAGCAGTATTTGTCAAATAATTGGACAATTTTTTTCCATCAACCCTTGAATAAATTATGAATAACAAGCACTGATTTAACCATGTGACTCCCATCAGTCAATTCTTAAGTTTCCTATGAAGGGCTTAACTGGAGGTTTTATTGGTGGCTTAAACATTAGAGAAAATCTCATTCAACAAGAACTACTCAGCGACCTTTCCATCAGTATTGACAACGCTAAAACTAAATGGTAATTTACTTTTTTTAATTGTATGGACTACCACAAATGTTAGCATGTTTTTGACAGAATGCCTGATTTTACTCATCCTTTCAAATCCAAAGTATAATTTTAGAAAAAAAATACGCAAAGCTCTACTTAGGAGAGACGATGTATGTAAAAAGATTTAATAATATTTGTCAAATTAACAGATATACTTGGAATAAATATTTATTTTCTCTCAGGCACATAAGCCTCACACAAGCACAATAGCTGCAACACATTATTAGCAACAGCATTTGTGTCTCCTATTCAACAAATATTATGCTGGTTCTTTCACCTCTGAGACAAATTCTAATTAGAAATATGAGGATCATTAGGAAATTTTACTCTCTGTTAATAAAAAACTAAAGTAGAAAATAAATACACATTTAAAGAGGCATTTCGTAGTCATTTTTTAAAAATCCATTTAAAATAGTGAGAAAAATTTATTTAAAATGAGAAATACTAAGGCATCAGTGTGCATCAACAGCCCAGAGACCAGTATCTAAAATATTAAGTGACTTCTGGTTTAGAAGAAGCCCCTTTAAAAGATCTATTATTGTGCGATACAGTGCTAGGAGAAAAAAAATTGGGTTTGCCTAAGCTTGTATGGCAGTAGTAGTTACTATGACTTGGAACAATTAATTTTGGACATTAATGATGTAACCTGAAATTATTGTTCAGTAACACCTATGCCTCAGAACGGCACATAGCCTGTCCTGATGATCACACACACAAGGCCGTGCCAGCCGAGCACAGGCACAGCCAGGGCCCAAAGGATCCCTCTCCTCCTCCCCTTTCTGGGTTGAGCACATGGGCTCCTTGGATGACTTTCCACCCAGGCCAAAACAAACAAAAACCAATAATAATCTGAGGAGGTGAGGGCAAATGAGAAGATGAGCAAAAAAGATGGCCATGAGAGTTTGTAAAGCAACAGTGACTGGTAAAACAAATAAAAATCTCACAGGGAAAAACAAATTACAGTAATATTATATTATATATTATTTTACTATATATTTTATATTACTACTCCATGCAGTGGCTTGCCCTAAAGAAGCAATGGGGATTCCCTCTCTCTCTCCCCCATGTGGTTGTAACTATTTGCACGTTTTCTTGTCTCTTATTAACTCTCATTAACTTTGTGTTTCCCTCTCATTAATTCACCTTTTATTTCAGGTAGTATCAGGAAGTGCAATTAGCTGCATCAAGCACATCTTCACTACACAAATTATTTAGCTGGTAACTGTGTTTATAATTAAGTGGTTTAATACCACTTTATTACATATTTTCAGTTGCTCACAACCTTGCCAAACTTCAGTTGTGTTCCATGCCAGGTTTCTGTCTCGGGAAGAAACTTTCCTGGAAAATTTCTGTAAAAACCTTCCATGTTAGTGTAAAAACTGTTTTGTCTACTTCAAGAAACTGCCTTTCTCTGATATTGTTAGTGCGGTAATTGCAGAAAAAGAGATAAAATTTGGGCGTGTCCTTCTACATGTGCTCAAGGGAGTCTTGTCAGAGTTGGCAGATTTAAAGCCTCTGTCTTTGGCTAAAATGTTCCATCTTCCCAGATCTCTGAAAATGAAACCGCTTGGACCATACTTTAGCCCCAGCAGTTGACCCCAGGTCTCTATTCTTGTCCTAGTAGCTTACGCAGAATGTTTCCTGCACCAGTGTAGGAAAACACAGGCACCAGGGTCAGAAAAACTGTGGCTTTCACACAGCCTGAGATCTGTGGATCCACAGCTGGGCAATGCAACCTGGGCAGTTCAGCCACATCACCAAGTCTGCGTTGAGCACAGCGTGGGCCACCCACAAAAGTATTAACTTGCTTTTCCAGAAAGATTTTGCAGCTCCCACTAAGCCGCATGGATTTTTGAACTGACTCCTGTGCTCTCAGGGCTCCCCCTTGGCTCTGTGGTGCCTAGGTAGAATAGTTTAAAAACCCTTCCTGATGCCAATGGAGTACAGAACTGGAACTGGGAAAAGATTGGAGAAAGAGCTAGACTGGAGTAGGCTGGGATATGACAGAAGAAATCTGCATCCTATAGCAAAAATTAGAAAGCAGCTTCGCATTGACTGTAAAAACTGAACCTAGCCTGCACTCAGAAAACCCCACATCTCTGAAGACACACCCTCTAGCCTTTGCAGCCTTGTTTTTGTATTTATATAAGTCTTTTACTCTAGGTCTCTGCTATAATCACTCTGGTTTTCATATTATAAACATATTGGGGTAGGTTCTCTGTTGGTGTAAACTGGCACAGTGTCACTGATTCTGGTGGAACCGTGCCAATTTTAATCAGCTGCAAATCTGGACCATTCTTGCTAATTTACCTGTAAAAAAGCTCCCCACACACCTCTAATCATTTCTATTTTCCCGCTTGACCCTTCCCGTGTTTGAGATTGGGTTTTTATCCTAGAAACGTGGTGAGAAAATGCGTTATTTTGTTTCATCAGCAAACTGGGATGTCCTTAGTCACCACTTCCGGCCTCTCCTCCAAAATCAGATTCACAACAGGGTGCAGCACAGGAAGGTCTGACACTGCCATGGTTTGGGAAGGTGCAGGAAGGGACACACACAGTTCAGCTCAGGGAGTAAGAGCTGCTCCGTCAGAAAAACAGGTGGCACATGCTTTGTCTCCATGGTATTTAAACACGTATTACAATGATCCTTGGGCATCCCACTGACTGATTTATTTTTCTGAGGAAATCTTTTGCTTTCTATCACTAACCTAGTTTTCCCCCTCATTCATTGGCTTTGTTTGTCTCACCTTAACTATTAAGTTTTTATTTTTATGCTGAGCTGTGCTACTAGCTTCTCTGGAAAACCTTTGTCTAGTATTTTTTGTAGAACTCATGTCTTTTTGCTAAAACCATATATGTACTTACAAACTTCTCCATTAAATTGTTAATACTATAAGTCTGGAGCAGCAAGATATACTGCTGCAACAGTCAGGGTTATTTTTCCTTAGAACTACACTCCATCCAGGCTCTTTGTAGATTTGGGTTTTTTGTCTTTAATGATTTTATCAATTAAGTTTCCTGACACCAAAAAAAGTTCACCATTGTAATTCCTGGAAGCATTCTCAGAACCACTTATCCCAATGCAGTTTTGTATGAAGCTGGCTACCTTCAGTTTTCCTCTATTGTATCACATTCTGCTGATTAATTACCGAAGTTTTAATAGGAATCCAGTTAGCAATTCTTTAGCTCCTCCAGATTCCTTGGACGAATGCCACATGTTCTGACTTTCACTGTCATTTAATTCCATGGGTTGTTGCAAACCCTGTGTATACACCACTGCTTTTGGCAACATTTGTTCTTCGTAAAAAGCAAATACTGAGGCAAGTGGTTCCTTATGATCTGCTCTGCTGAAGTTCTAAGCCACCAAAACTCTTTGTTTCTGCACAAGCTCTTTGTCCTCTCAGTTTGTTCCCTTTGCGCCTTGGTAACTCCTCGTGTTTTCAGCACGTTATCACTGTAACTCTAAACATTCTTCAGATTTTCTCTAAAGCATTTGAGATTAATTACACTTGTATTACAAGCAAATGGCTTTGAAATAATAATAAAGCCCTATTTTTAAAAAATACACACCAATGATGTCATCTACCTTTACTCACGTTCTCCTTAAATTCCATTGGAGAAGAAAACAGTCTTTGCTTTTTGCTCTTGACTGTCACTCATAACCTATTCAAGGCAGTATTTAGACCAAATATTCTCTCGTGGTCCTATGCACTCTTCACTTGTCTGAAAAAAAAAACAAAAAACTATGGGATTTAGAGAACAGCCTCTCACTTCCACATCCCAGTCTCTTTCCTACACAGTACAGAGAAATGAATTATTGTACCTCATTGATTTTTTAACTTAGCACCATATTTCACAAGTGATAAATTATACCTGTATTATCCTGATGCCTGACATTAAGCCCTATTCAGAGCTTCCTTTAAGGTCTTTATATCAGTATTTGCAAGTTTTATTATTTTACTGAAATCTTCCTCTTCAGAGGTGTCTCTTCACCCTTGCTGCACCACAGATGCATTTGTTTATTGTGTCTTCTGTTGTTGGGTGTAGTTTTCAAAGATGAGAGGTCTGAACAGCACATAAGAAATGGGACATTTTCATCTGCAAATACAAAGAGGAGAAAAGCAAAATTATGGGAAAATACTTTCTTGCAAAGACTGTTTTTTGCTGCATATACTTCTGTTCTGTGAGGAAATGTGTAATACTAAGCAAGAATAAGAAATATTTTTGCTTTATAAAAGTTGCTAATGAAACAAAAAACAGAATAGTATATTTAATTTTTTTAAGTTGGAAATTTGTACAATGCACAAGGTACAAAAAAGACAGGAAAATATTCTAGGCCTAGGCAAATGTCTCAAGAGTGGTCTGACAAGCCCAATCTATTCAGATTAGCAACAGAAATTGAGGGATGACTTGATGACATCGTTAATGTATCTTTTCAAGGAGAAAATAATACCAGTTAATAAAGAGCTCTTCAGCCTAGCTGAGAGAGGCATAAAAAGAGCAAATGGTTAGAAGCTGATGCCAGACAAATTCAAATGAGATATAATAAAGAGTAACAGTCACGATGATTAATCACTTGAACAAACAACCTCCCCCAAGTTATGAAATTTTAAGATGAAAACTGGATGGCTTTCTGAAATGCGTGATTTAAACAAACGGTTTAAGTTCTAAACAACTGCATAAAATTCCTTGCACAATCTTAGAAGGTCAAAGTGGGTGATCAAACTGTGCCTCAAACCTCGAAGTTATAACATGTGGCAACTTCCAGAATCACAAAATCATTCATAACTACTGCTGGTGTTTTATAATTGTCTTTTTTGAATTCTCTTAAAATCTTAAGTTTGTGAAACAGTTTTCTAACCCTCTGTCTTGCTGCACAAAAGGTTAATTTCCCTTCAGACATACCAGGTAAAAAGCAGGTGAAAGTTGTATTTAAAAAAACACTCCTGCTTCAAATAGTATTTAACATAAAGGGAGAGGGGAAGAGAGGGAGAAGAGGGAGAAAAAGACAAACACCAACTGTGGAAGTATTAAAAGCATGCTCTGAAAACCTCCGTGATGACAGTTTGAAGAAAGCAGCTTTTATGTGCTCCTGAGCCCATCTCTACAATGTCTTTTAAATGCCACTGTTTACCTAGAAAATATCAGCAAGGGCCAGGATCTGGACTAGATGAGGCACCTTTTGATTGCAGACACTGAACTGAATCCTTAACTAATAAATTGTTCCACACCTTTGTCTGAAACAAGAAAAGCAAAGGTCTTCATTTTCTCACAAGAATGCACAAGCCCCCTCAAAAGCAGTATGGTTTTCTACATCTAAGTCTCGGTATTTGTTGACTTAAAGAGTTTGTATGAGTGACAATGCACATCACTGGTTTGTTACTTCTGTCATCTGTGCTACTGAGTGTACCTTGGCTCAGATCAAAGTTGAAAGCTTCTTAAAAGATACACAAACCACAATGTGACAAATAGCATGCTTTGTTTGACACAGCAAACAAGAAATTACTTTCATCAACCCAGGGAAAGAATCCTGTGTTTTCAGTGCTAATTCTGAAGGCTGCAGTGATGGAACCAGAGCTTTACTTCATCCCCAAGGAATGAGGACCTCTCCAAAGACAAACAGAAAGGAAGAAACAATATCAGTGCATTAAATGGTGACAATGGTATGAATTTGAGACTTGCACTCTACGGTACACGTTAGTAGAAAATTCACCCTTTACGCAATTAAACGGATTTCCCACAAAGTGAAAAAGGTCTCCATTAAGCAAATATTAATCTGACCGGAAATTACAGATTAGAACATACTCAGCACTTCACAAACAGATCCAAAACTAAACATTCCTACATCTACCACATTACACAGCCTCATACCACACACGGCTGATGCGCAGGGATCAGAGGTATTGCAAACAAGATGTTTTGTTCTTTTTAGAGCAAAGTTACCTAAGTAATTGCCAATGTATTCTTATAAAATATTTGAAAGTTTTCACAAATATAAAGCACTTCAGATGTATAAATCCTTACCACATGTGCACTATTGGAGTAACGAGATTTTCACGAAGATAGATAAAGAGATATGCTCAATAAAAATCAATGGTCATATGTGAAATCACAGTTTGGTTGGAATCTAATTTGATCAAAAATGTATGCATACAAATTTCCCCTCAAATTAAGCTCTTTCTCCCTGAGAAGGAAGTAATATTTACTTAACAGAACAGATTTTTAATTCAACTATGAACAAGTGACAGCCTTTTCACTGACTTGCAAGGGCTTTAAATGAGACCTAATAACATCTCTACTACCCTTACAAACTAAAATTGCTCAGCTTTCCTACTGAGTTGGAAGCACATGCCTGAAAGTTAACAGAAGTTCACAGAGAATGCAAACAGTAAGCAAACAGCACAATGAAAAAATACACAGTATGCCTGTGTACAAACAAATACGTATTTAATATATGTGAACAAAGAGCAAATGAGGTAAAACATTTTCAAACTCCTGAGAAGAAAGGGAAGAAACTGTATTTTTGTAATTAAGGATGTCTGACTCAGTTCTCTTAAAACAGCTTTTAACAGGGCAACTACAAAGCTCTGTGACACGGCGCTCCTTGCTGAGTCAAAGGCAGGGCTCACATGTGCAGATTTGCCAAAACCTGCCCTCCTCAGCCAGAAGAAGTATTTCAAGCTGGAATTCCTCTTTAATGCGTTAAGACTCAGCTCTCATTGTTTATGACAGCAGTGCACTTGGTTCTCAGAAGAAATACTGGCTTGTAGACTTTCAGTAGCGTAAACGTCCCGATTTCCAGTGGGAGAAAAAATCTCTGTGCTTACACATGCAAAGGTTTACCCATCCTATTCAATGTCTACACCCTGGAGCCTGGTTTGGAGGCAATGGCACAGCCCAGCACCCCTGGAACAATCCTACCTAACAACCTGTTCAGGGATAAGCTTAGGACAGGTAAAGCCCTCACCATGCTCACTGTTCACCACACAGGCTTTACCTATTGTGTCAACACACATTAAAAGAACAATGACATATTTGTTTAGAAACCACCATTCAGTTTGAACCAACCTGCACCATAGTACTACATTCCTTTCACTGATATTCATATTTTTATTACACTTTTTAAACACAGCTAGGTGTAAAAACACATTACGGGCAGCAAGTTCCATGATGGAAAGACACCGTACTAGTGGAGCTCATTACAGTTCCTCTACTAAAAAGTTTGCTTCAAACCTTTGCCCCAGCATTGCTGATTCTGTATCAAATTTATTCAGCCCACACAATTTAATAGCTCTTCCTGAAAAGTTACTCTCCTGCCATTGATGACAGCAGGCCACCTGCCTCTGCAAATTAACAGCACCAGGCCCAGTTGCAGCTCTACAAGAAGGAAATAGATTGGCTCTTTGGCTGGTGCATTTCGTTCTGGAAGACCAGAAGCTGCTGAATCTGTGTCTTACTCCTCCAAAAAGGTTTTAGAATTTAGTACAGCGTACTCAGCTGAGTGCAGCTAACCTGCAGCTAAAATCCTTATTTTCCCTAAGTCTTCTTAAAAAAGATTCTGTAAAAGTCAATCATTCTAGAGAGACGCATGATTTCAGCACTATTTAAACATACAATTAACATTTAAAAATTCCACACATGGATAAAACCAGGTATCATTAGTCATTCACTAGTCACCTTCAAAACAGGCAGCATGTTCATTATGTTAATGTCCTTGGAGTGTTTAAAGCAACCTTTTGCATTTGATGTGGAGGCTCATGGTAAAAGGTGGCACTTAATAAGAAATGGCAATTACTATGGCATGCTACTCTCCAGAAGACTGCAATATGAATTTTAATTTCTTCCTGACCATGTATCAGCTAAGGCTAACATAGACAGTTTAGTTTAGAAGCAGCAGGAAGCACAGTAAAAGTGAAAACCAAAATAAGAGACAACACTAATCTTCTCTGAGTTTCAATTAAGGCCCGGCACCTCTGGATTAAAGGCTTATTTTAACGAAAAGCCTTAATTAAGCATACATGTGTATAGGATCACCTTAATGAGGTATGACAGAAATAGAAGAGACTGCAAACATTATTTGACAAGAAGCTTATTAGAAACTTTGGGGAACTCAGTCATAGAGTCTAAAAAAATAAGTAATGCAATACTGAAAAGACACAAGAATGCTAAACCACGCTCAAGGATAAAACAGTGAAACCAAAATAGGTACAAGAAAGGTATTTTGCCGTATCTTTATACTCAAATTGATAGATATTAATTATTTTTCTACACATCAGTGGGTTGGGTTTTGAAAAACTTACTGCACTTACATTTTCAGTTAAATTCTAGACAGCAAAAAATCATGTTTTCTACCTTATTTGCTAATTAAAATTTATTACTAAAAATCTTTAGAAGTTTATATTGTAAAATATCCTTTCATCATATTACTGAATCAAGTTTGGTGTCAGTCTAACTTGCAAGTTCCCTTTAAAAACCACATTTTTTATCTCTTTATTCCTGCCTTCGGAAACAATCAGTGATTTAATGTAATTTTAAAGATAGCCACTTCAGCTGCTTTTTACATCTTCCCCTACCGTACAGAGAGGTAGTCTCATTTGCAGATTTGACTTTAAAGTAATTACTTATAATTACAGAGAAGTGCATCCAGTGGATTAATCACTCCATTTATATGCTGCTCGAAGGATTAATCTCAGGACAGCCTCAATGCTTTTGCTCAGAAAATGTCACTTTCACAGGAAAACAAATCTCTCAAGTCAGCAGCAGCTGAGGACTCTGATAAGTATTTAAACCAAAAAAATTAAAGAAATGGCACACCTGTATTTGAGGCACCATCTGTGCCTGTCCTCCTCATGGAAAATAAAGGGCCACCGAGTGATAATAACAAGGAAAATGGCCAGAGGAAGCCTACTCCTACTAGAAATACTTTCTGGATCTGAAAGAAACAAAACACGTCAGTGCTAACCAAAGACATGGCAGTGCCTCTGGCTCAGGAAACCATGCTCTAAATCCTGGGAAGTCCCTGAAGGAGCTGATGCTGTACTAAATGCATTTTTACCATCTCCCTGGCCATTTTCTTTCTTGCCTTAGACAAAAATAGGACACTAGGTGACCAAGATCATTGTTTGATCCACAGGGTTACTGTTCATCTGTAGTCTTTCTAGAATGTTTTTTCATGGTGAGTCTACTATAGAGCTGCCAAAGACACAGGGCACCCAAAATGGCAGTGAAGAAGCTGGTGAAGGCTCAGGAGCACAAGTCCTGTGAGGAGCAGCTGAGGGAGCTGGGGATGAAGGGCCTGGAGAAGAGGAGGCTCAGGGGGGACCTTATTGCTCTCCACAAGTACCTGAAAGGTGGTTGCAGCCAGGTGAGGATCAGTCCCTTCTTCCAGGTAGTAAGCAGTATGGGAGAGAGAAACAGCCTCAAGTTGGGTCAAGGGAGCTTCAGATTGGCTATTAGGAGAAATTTCTTTACTGAAAGGGTTGTCAAGCACTGGAACAGGCTGCCCAGGGAAGTGGTGGAATCACCACCCCTGGAAATGTTTAAAAAATAAATGTGTAGATGTGGCACTTAGAGACACAGTTCAGCGGCGGACTTGGCAGCGCTGGGTTAATGGTTGGAGTTCTCAAGTCTTTTCAAACCTGAACAATTCTATAAATCTGTGATAATCACAGGCCCTACCTTCCATCTTACACATGCCAAGTTAAATATACACATCAAAAGTCGAAAAAGACAGAGTAAAAATTAGTCTTCAAATCCAAATGCACATGGAGGGACACAATTAATTCTCACTGACCCCCACGGTACCACACAGCCACGGAGCTAAAGGGGAAAACACTGCCTGGGCATGGCAGGATACAGAAAGCATGCAGACAGGAAAATCAGACAGGAACCATTCCCAGGGGTTTCCCTATGAGCAGTGACTGGGATCAAGCCAGGAAAGGCTCCATTCCACCCTCTGAGGAGAAGGGAGCAACACCTGCCACTGCTGCCCTTCCCTCAGAGCCGTGGGGAAAAGGGACAAGAGGTTAAAAAGAAACATTATAGTTGGAAAACACTGTGAGAACAGTGAGTCCAACCATTAACCCAGCACTGCCAGGTCCACCACTAAAACATGTCCCCAAGTGCCACATCCACAGCTTTGCTGCACAGACGCAGCCCCTCTGGTCACCCTGTCGAGCTGTGAGTGAAGAAACACAGGGCTGGCTGAGGTAGCAGAGGCACAACCACACATTGGAACATCCAGATCTGGGGTCCCAAGCTTGGCAAGGATGTGGGCCTGCATGAGTGAGTTCAGAAAAAGCCACAAAGATGATCAGGAGGCTGGAGCACTTCTGCTGTGGAGACAGGGTGAGAGCTGGAGCTGCACAGCCTAAAGAAGGGAAGGCTCCAGGGAGACCTTAGAGCACCTTCAAGTGCCTCAAGGGACAGATGGAGATGGAGGAATGGAGTGATAGCACAAGAAGGAATGGCTTTAAACTGAAAAAGGATAGACTTAGTTTAGACATTAGGAAGAAATTCTTTCCTGCGAGGGTGGTGAGGCCTTGGCACAGGTTGTCCAGAGAAGCTGTGGCTGCTCCATCCCTGGCAGTGTCCAAGGCCAGGTTGGATGGGGCTCTGAGCAACCTGGGAGAGTGCAAGGTGTCCCCAGCCATGGCAGGGGGGTTAGAACAAGGTGATCTTTAAGGCGTCTTCCAACCTAACCCTTGCTGTGACTGTGAAGCAGAACAGCCCTGTGAGCAGTGGCTCCTGTTTGTCACAGCCAGTGCTAAGAGGGTCTCACTTCATCCCTGCAAAACCCCAAAGGGGCTGCCAACATCATCCCTGCTCTGTGTCTCACAGACTTCCCTGTCTACAACAAACTAATCTTGCAGAACAGTTCTGTGGGGGTTATTGCTACACCCATATTTTTTCCTCAGTTCCACCTGAAGTTTGTGATTTCTGCCATTCATTTTGAATCAGCTCCATGTACATTGCAGGCAGTCCACTGAGGGTGAAATGAGGTCAGCAGGAGAGGAACAGACTTAGTGATTATGGATCCAAAGTTAACTTCTGTGCGTGGAACAGATGTTAAGCCCTTTCCCATGGGATCCCTAGGAGAAAACAACAGAAATTGTAGATTTTTTTTGTCTGCTATTGATGAGGCTGCTTCATCTGAGAAATGTCATTCAAGTTCTTGTACAGGTCTGTCTGTAAAGGCACACTATTGTTGTCAAATCAACTAAAGATTATCAATGGAACATCATGATTTACATGGTACTTTTTCACATCTCTTAAAATAAAGCAGAAGCATGGGGAGAAATGGAGGAACAGGTAGATAAGCCCGTTCCCTGTACAAAAATAATACATCTTTGTTTATATTCAGTGTTCTGGAAGGCAAAATTAGCCTTTAGGGTTGTTTTTAATTATATGAAGTTAAAATGTGTTTGGGCATGCCAAACTTTTATAGTTCATAATGAGTTTATAGAATATAATAATTATGGGCTCAGTAATTAAAATTTTAAAATTACTGCTGTTTTATTTAATATAAATGATAAATCAAAGATTTCATTTGACTTTTTGTAAGTTAAAAGTAGGATATGTCAGAAACATCAATCTTAAATTTCATATTACGGTAATTGCATGTTAGGCTTCAACCACTGGAGTTGAATGTGTATAAAAGCCTTTGACAATTCAAAAGTATTAGCTAAGTACAGAGTTTCTTTTATTTACTATAATATGCATGGTTTTAAATCATTTATAACAATAATTATCCAAGATTGGTTGGGTTTTTTTTGCTTTTAAGGACTGCTCCTCCAAACGAGAGATGAGAGCAGTTTCTGCAGTTGCTCTCCAGGATGATATAACACACAGTCATCAGCTGCAGGATCTTTTATTAACACAGTCTTCTAAGTCAAGGACAAGGAATACCAAGAAATTTTACAAATCCCATGAATAAAAGAAATAGAGTAATAGTAGATACTGGACTAAGAAAAAAGAGCACAAAACAAGGAAAATTAAGAAAAGGAGTATCATCTTCATCCCAATCCTCCACAGCTGACGTTAGGTAAACCATTCTGACTTGCAATTTTTGTTTTTATTTAAAATAAACTAAAATGTGGAAGCTAAGCTCTCTGTTCAGTGAGATGATTTAATGCTAAACAGCATAGTATCTTGTTTTAAAATTTGTCAAAATTCAGCAGTTTAAGCCATTAAGTAAACAATAGAATTGCCATCAGTGGCTTAAATGTGTCTTTTCATATCTGAAAGGCATTTAAAATATTATTCTTATGACAATGAAGGTAAAAATGTGAAGCTAGTACATCTTGATGAAGACAAATTCTTCCTTAGAAGCAAGAAGTACTTTTATTGTCTTAACTTTCTTTACCTTTTATTCTCAAGAAAACATCAGTGCTTTTGATACTGTATTTATTTGGGGGAAGTTTCTAGCATTCATATTTTTTTTAAGTCTATTTGAAATTTGTTTCATTCCTTATTCTGTAAAAAGGCATTTACTAATGCTGCTCAAAATGTATTCTTTGTGAATATATGCCCAGCTTTGCTCAAAGTTTAAAAGGTTTGTTTTTACAATGGTCCTGGGGCTAAACCAGGGAAGAATTAACACCTGTAGCTAAATACCTTTTTCAAATTTAGAAGCAAACATGCAGCAAGATAAAAGCCACAGATGTGAGGGCTTGGAATGATGCCTGGTGAGAAAACTCGCTTTAAAATAGTATTATAAGAATAAAGTCGTGGAGGAGCGAAAGATGATATTGCTTAGATAAACAAAGCCAGGGAGCATCTGAACAGACCAGGAGACCAAATGTGCTTCTTGCCTCTCAGTTTCAGTCTTATATTTCCCTTTTCTAAAGGGTTCAAGGGTATTTTTGCCATGAACATCTTCTTGTATCCATCCTTTCCGTTGCCTTGATTAGGCATTACTTAAAGAACGTTCTGGCTCCAAAATTTGCAGTTTTATTCCATAATAAACTTCCATCATCGTTAAAAATTATTTTGTTCATTCTTTTTCAAAGAAACATCCTTAGGCCTCTCTGAAGACCAGGTTGGCTTTGCCACAGGAGCTGTCACAGTAGTCCCAGCTCCAGAGGGAACCATTAAACCAGGGATGCTCCATCCGAGCACAGGCATCTGCCTTTGGAATCAGCTGAAGGTTCAGAGGCAAACTTCAGATAATGCACAACGAGTGTAACCAGTGATAGGACAAAGGCAACAAGATGAGGTAATTAGTACTATATTTACATGGTTATAGTTCTAAAGATGGGAGGGTTTTTCCTTTGGTTCATTTTGAAGAGAGGATAGCAGGGGGGAAAACAGAAGACAGGTACTGGGGTTAATAGGAACATCAATAACGAGTGATTACGGAAGCTAAAGTTGAGGTGAAAAAATGCAACCCAAATGTGAGCGTGTTTTCTGCCATTATTAGAAAGACTAAGTATTTTCTCCTTAAATCACAGCATTGACTGAATTGTCCCACATAAATGTCTGTGCAAGTGATTCAAAAGCCTGTGCTGAAATACTTTTTGAAATTTCAATTTTTCCTGGGTTTTACTTCGTAGTATTTTCACCAATACTTTCATATTATTTCAAAACACATGTCAAGCTTTCTCTTCCTTAATAAGGATTGTGTGGTTTAAACATTAAAACTGCAAAACAACTTTGAAAATGTAATTTAATGTAACATTTTCTTCTTGAGTTTATGGGCAATAGAGCAAAGTTTCACAGCTATCTATCCTTCATTTTGTTCAATAGAGGTTTGATCCCTAAAATCCAGCAGTAATAGTTTAAAGATTAATGCATGTAAACACTTCCATAAGGTTCATTTTAGGATAAACAACTTGGTTGTAAATGGGTGTGTCAGTAAATGGGTTGGGCTTTTAAACCTGATGCATAAGGATGAAAAGTCTTGGATGTCTTGATCTGTGATAAAGGTAGGTTTTCATTGCTTGTATTTTTTCAAAGTGCGACTTTGAGGATATCTCCATAGAGCCTTTTGCTTTGACCAAACATCCCTCCTTGTGTGTCCTGCTGCCAGTTTTCCTTCAGAAACTCGGTTTTACAAAAGCTTTCCTTCTAAACACCTGTATAACCTGTCTCTCACAAATGTCCCATCTGGTTTGTGTTATTCAGAAGTTCAGTTTTGCCGCCAATCTCTTCTTGTTTGGCAGTTTAAATAATCCATTTGTGAAAGCTTTAAATAAGCATTTTCTCTTAGCCTGGGGGTATACAGAAGGCTTTCCACAAAGTCATCTCATTTTCTTCCTTAAAACAGTCTCTGACCACAGTGCTTGGAAAGAAATCAAGAGCAGGCATTTTTTATGTTGTGGTACTGTCTTTCATGCTGCCACTGCTTTGCTTTCTTGTTCACTCCCCCTGTACCCAGATTTCCTCGTCACAGAGGCCATCACTCGATAGACTGGGCTATCAAAAGGGGATAATAAAAGTAACAAGGTGGGGTCTCTGAGAACCAAACCACATGTAGGGAAATCACTCCCCACATTGTTCCAAAAGCATAAACTGACCCAGCTGGAAACCTCAACGCCATCCTGTTGTTCTAAAATATGGATTCAGATTGATTTACACTGAAGGATGTCATGACCTCACAAGGAAGTAGGTTAGGCAGATAGTTCAACTAAAGGGAAGACAGTATTCCTGATAGATCCTTTAGTACCTCTCAAAAGTTCTTTTAAAAGATCAAAGGCAGTTTGTGCAGATTTTAGATGATTAATGATATACATCTGTAGATGGATGAGCTCAGAAGGAGAACTTTTGCCTCAAAAATTAACAAATCCTGCCCTAGAATAATAAGATACTTGAGCAAGGGGATCACCAAAACCCCGTGATTTGCTAGGATTCCTTTTTTCTTCATGAGAAATGGGTTTGGATGCATAAGCTGCCTGATGGAGGTTTTGAAAGCTTACAAAGAACAAATATGTGCTGCACAGTAATGTCAGATTTACGAAAATATTCTGGTATGAATGAAACAGTTTACCCTTTCCTTCCCATCCAGGACTGGAACTCTCATCTAGGTGTCATTAGCTTGTGTTGTAATTATTATATGTCCCTCTTCCTTTCTTATTTTGCCAAATACCATTAAGGCCTCATCATGGACTTGAGTTATGGCTTATTACACAAACCTTGGACATTTCTCCATGGATTTAGGTCAATCCACACAAACAGCTTCTTCTGGTCTTCAAAGATGATAAAGATCTATTCTCTGCTGCACCTACTAGCACATGGTTTTTACCACTGAGATACTGACACTGGACTTTATCTGCCATTTGTGGGGGCAGGCAGGAACACTGTAAGTATTTTCACTGGTTCTTTCTTTAAGAAAGCAGAGATTTCACATGTACATGCAGCAAGGCACCTCACAGTCACTGCTGGAAATGGACAAGCTCAGCTATCACAGTGACATTATCACCGACCTCTTGTGACCATCTCTTTTTCTCTTCATGCTCTTTATTTTGCTTATGTCACAGCCTCATTAAACTTCAGTATTTTGCTGCAGCAGCAATAGTTTTTTATGATACCACTTGATTAATTTTTATTTTTAAGAATTCATAAATGCAATGCTGAGGAAAACTTCACAATTCTGAGATTTTATTTATATTGACTATTTGAAATTATGTTATTGTTTCATTCTTCGGTTAATCCCATTTTAACAGCTCTGGAAAAGTATCAAAATAAATTCAAATTACTCAGCAAATAAAAATGAACATTTAAAAAAAAATCTTGTATAAATCCTGTATGTAAAAGAGGTTCTGATAATTACTGAATAACTAATCCATTACTGGTTTGGGTTAGAAGGGATCTTAACGCTTATCCAGTTCCAATTCCCTGCCGTGGGCAGGAACACCTTCCACTAGACCAGGTTGTTTCAAGCCCCATCCAACCTGGCCTTTGACATTCCCAGGGATGGGGCATCCACAGCCTCTCTGGGCAACCTGTGCCTCACCACCCTCCCATGGAAGAATTTCTTCCCAATATCTAATCCAAACCTACTCTCTTCCAGTTTTGAAGCCGCTCCCCCTCGTCCTATCACTCCATGCTGTTGTCAGAAGTTCCTCTCCAGCTCTCTTGTAGACCCCTTAGGTACTTAATAGTAAAAAAAAAGTTGCTTGATGAAGTATCTGCATAAAGTATTTCTAAGCAAGTGCATTATTAATGAATTTCATTTGAAGAAAATCCATTGTCTGTAAAGGCCAATGGGTTTTATTCAGTGATTTGTTGTTACTGTCCACAGCTCAGGAATCAGGGGTAGCTGAGCATCCTTCCTTGCCACTTCCTGCTGAAGAATGGGTCAAAAGAAAGCAGAGATCCACACAGCATGGAGAATCCATATAGCCTTATGCAATATTCAGGGAAGAACTTACAATTCAACCCAGGGTACAAATACAACTGAGTAATTGTGTGGACTACACAACTGTATTTACTTATTGAGGTACTGCTGAAAGTCATCAGCTGCAGGAAGAAATGAAGGAAAGATTCTACTTTCAGACACCATTTAGCTTTTAATTAGTGGACCCAGCTGTTCAGTGGCCAACTCTGATATTATTTTGAACATGATATGGTAGAGGAAGATTGGTAGTATTTGTTCACTTCTGAAGTTATGACAGTAGAGAAGCCTTCTTATCTTTTCTTGCAAAGCAGATATAGGCTATTTTCTGCTTCATTTAAACTCCTGTTAGATATGATTCTGGCCTTCATTCATCAGAATGGTAAACATTTGCTGTTTGTACAATTTAAGATATATTTTGTCTTCTCACAAGTTTTGTTAATTGTAGTTCAGTACAACAGTTATATCTATTTGGAAAATGAAGTAGCTGTGTACACCTCATGCCACTCAGTCACTTCCTCAGGTTATCTGATGAAATGCCTGCGTTTTACCTTGATGGCTTTGCTCAATGCATGCGTGTAGCATAAGCATAAATACATCCTGCTTTATTACATTCTCTCATCTGTCATCGTGAAAATATTAAGCAAAAGAGACAAGTGACTGATGGAAGGCAGAGCTGCTTCGGAGAGGTGATGATGGTAATTAGTAGAATTATCCCAACTGCTTGCAAGTTCCTTTCCATTGTGCATTTTAGGGTAGATTTTCTGCCTGCTCTCCCTTTAAATTTTTTTTAGAAGACTTTTCACAGCCAAGTCTGTGTTGTGAATCAAAGCCTTTGAATAACCTTAGATACAGGGCTTTTGCTTCTTTTTACATCCACATTAGCTGGAGGTGAACGACTGTCCACAGATAGGTGGGATAGGTCTGGAAAGATCTGCCAATTTCTGGCTACACTGAAAGTCTGAAGCTTGACAAGAGAGAGCAAAAGACGGCACTCATTAAAAAGGTTACTTTAGATTCGGCACAAAAAGGCAAATACCTCTGGAATTCTTTTTGTCCTCGGTGTTTCGTTAGCTTTCCTCCCTGAAGGGAAAAAGCCACTGTATCTGAAAGCTTTCCCTCCAGCTGGCTGCTGGCCATTAATCCTCTTGTGTCTGCCAGCTCAAGAGTGCTCACTGCTTTTTCTGGGTTTCACTCCTTTCCCAGTTTTCCCTTCCTCTAAGAGCCAACTGGGTTTTTTGTCCAACTCTGTATCTTTTGTCAGGACAGAGATCATCAGCATTTGGTGGGAATTTAGGTCAGATAAAGGTGAAGCTTGCTTTCTTTCTTCACCTTTTCTCTTTCTCTAGACAAATTTTCTCTTTTGTTTTATTGTAGGTGAGAAACGCTGCATTTGATGTGTATCACTTCTTAAAACGTAAAGTCTCTGTTGGGAAAGAGAAGAAAAATTAACCATATTTCATTTTAAGTATTTGTTTTATAATCTTTTACTCCAGTCAGCAGCAGTTGCCATTTCTTGCTTTCTGCCTCCCCATGTGTTGTTAACACAAAATTCACAAATCCACAAGCTAATTGTATTTTCACTCAAAATATTGCAGTAAATCACAGAAGGAAACTGATGACCTTTCAGGCAGTCAGAATTCTTCTTGTCGGCAATTTTTTCCTTTTCAGCTGTTAGAATGCTTTAAAGTCAGGTTTGGTTCTTGGGGTTGTTTTTTTTCCTTTGAAAAAACAGGTGCTGCATTCATGTTCCCATGTAGTCCATTAAGTGAGTACATTTTTATATAACTATTCAAGCACATAATACATGAGTCTTTTAATTAAACTACCTAAGTGAATATCTTAATGAATTAAATGTAATCATCTTGAAAAGTAATTTGGATTCCAAATTTTAATGGTAAGAAATATAATTTAAAGCTACTTTATGATGAAGCACTTTATTCTTTTTTATAACCTTTTTTAAAAGCATATGGGAAAACACAGTTTGTAACTGCGGTATAGATGGGTAACCTGGAATGATTTAATCCATGAAATTTCACGTGAATATGTGGAGATTTACAAAATTCTCTTAAAACTTTAATTTTAAAAATACACATCTTGTGGAGTGTTCATGGATTGATGAATTAACTGTTTTAACATTCTGTAATCTAGCCTGTTTCAGCTGTACCAATGAGATGAAATATATTGTAAGTAATTATAATTATAATTATTTTTTCAATCATGCCTGAAAACCCTTGAAAATTTTACAGGTAAAAGGTTGTCCTGTGTACAGAAAAGAGCAGTATCAGACCAGAATAACACATGATGAGGCATGTTTGGTTAAAATTAATGAATTAGGTAAGCCTTACTTCTGCTACAGGTGTGTCACTGGACAGTATTTGTATCTTAATAATGTTCCAAATGCATTACACTTTTAGTAAGAAACTAGACAGAAAGAACGCACTACAAAAGTTAAAGTTTGGAAAAATGCCTTAAAATATTGTTTCATAGAAATAATTAAATTACATAAATTTGAGTTTTCTCTCCTTGAGCAGAATTGTGTCTTAGAGAATTCAAGCTTCCTGGAGGGGATATATTAGAAAAGAGTGTAAAGACCTGAGAGAAGCAGTGCCTCCTAAGGATGGCAAATTAAGAAAGCAAGTATTTGACAAAAAGGTATGTTGCATTTGCTTCCTTGGTGTGATTCAGCTTCCTTAAATCAGAACTCCTGATATCAGCTCACTCCCTTTTCATTTATTCCTTCTTATTCATATGAAACAGGCAGCATTGGAGCCACTCAGTTTTGTCAGTCTGTTCATTCCATCCTCTTTAAAATCTAAAAGTAGGGAGAATAATTTAAATATTTAATTTTAAAACCTGCTTTTTGTCTAGACCAACAATACTGGGCTTCTTGTGAGCCTCTGTTCCCCTTCTCTTTTTGATAAATTACAGTGATCCATCTTCCTACAGAATTAAATGAAGGGGGCATGGTAAGGAGAGAAATAAGTAAATCCATAAACAATCATAACTTCTTCTGTTGTTGTTCTCTCACTGAACTGGGGACTTCCATTCCATGGCTTTGCCCCTCTCTAACTTCTGCTCAGATGCAAATCAGACTGTAATAAATCAGGATGACCCTATAAAAATGAAGCCAAACCACGCATCCTGCAGCAACCCTGCTTTGCCTTCCAGCACGCAGATGCTGCTGCAGAGTCCTGGGCAAGCCGCAAGCTCTCCTTTGCCGGCTTCCAACCTTCCCTCAGTTTAGTCACAGCCAGCCCAGCTCAGCTTTTCAGGGGCAAAAACTGCTCAGCAACAACCAAACTGTCCCTCGGGGAGCACGAGGAGCCAAGGTCCAGCCCAGGGTCACCAGAGCCTGGTTCAGAGAGAACAGAGCCACATCAACAGCTGTGCAAGCACTGCTGGTATGTGCAGCCAGGGAAACACTCTCACCCAAATTGCAAGCTAAAACAGTGCTAGGTTTAAACCTGTACTTAAATCAGTTGTTTGGTTTCAATTTTTTGAATCACTGCTTTGGTTAAACAGAAGAGTGCTTGCGGAAAAGGGCTTGTTACTGTCTGACGTTGTTTCTCACACTTACACAGCCATGTGCCATTGGAGAGCTTTGGAGGTGTGAACCCGCTCTTGCTGTATTCTGCATTTCTTTGTGGCAGTGACACTGTACCCTAGAGGTGATCTGGCAGACTGGTGACACAAAACTGTTCAGTGGCAGGGCAGAGAGGAAATCCTGTTCTCAGCTGTAACACTGAGACAGATTGCTGGTTGCTGTGCTGCCTTTGGAATCAGTGCAAAATCCTTTCCTGTAGCAGAGAAAAAGAATATGAAGGTGGCCGAAGAAAGCTGATGTTAATACTCAAAAGTGCTCAAGCCCTTAAGTTTGGAATAAACGAATCCGTTGGCAGACTGAGACTGCCCTCAAGAAGCACGGTGGGAACAGACAACAGCAACACTTCGATTTTTCTGCTTGACAGTCTGGGGAAGCGGTTGTATGCTTCTTTCCCAAGCAGGCTGTCAGCTTTTCATGTGCCCAAACACCATGCTGAGCAGGGTCTGAGCAATGGGAGGTTGAAGAAGGCTCCTAAATATGCTGGAAGCTGCAGCTGAATGTCATCCGTTAAAATTTCTCTCGCTGAACTTCAGACAGCTACAGCAGCAACCCACCAAGCTACCTCCCCTGCACTAGCTTTAGGGTCTCTGCTACCTGGCTGCCCACATTTCACCCCGTACTTACAAAAGCCATGGGAAAGTCTTAACAAAACAGGCACTACTTTTCCACCTTCTATTATGAATAAATGTATAAAGTCTTCTCATAACGATTATCCAGGTTTAAATGAATTTAGTATTATTCATAATTAAAGGATATGCACTTATTTTTCTTAGTGGCTTTCAAGTGGGAACTGTAGATGAGTTTTCCTGCTGTTTGCTCTTATACTTTTAAATATTGGTTAATGAAAACATTAAAGAAAGTTTTCACAAGGAGCTATCCATTTCCAGACACTAAAATCTTTTCTAAAATAAATTTTTCTTCTCAAAATTGAACTGTGCTCTTAAAATGTTACTCCCTAAACATTAGCATAATCAAATGGCATCACAATAGGAAAAAAAAGAAAACTATTTTTTAATAACCGCGGTGCCTCTGGAAGGATCACTAAGGTTAAATGTCAAGTTTCATATGCTTAAATAAATATCACAAAATAGAAAACAAGGTCTGAAATATTAGTCCTATGAAGGACACATATTACTTGTTTCAGGCTGCTACAGTAGCCCTTATCACACCTGGCATTAAAATTTTTAATAATCTAGATCAAAGGAGATAAGAAAGGTCACTGAAACCAAAGTAGGCTACTTTTTAGCGCTCCTATACACAGAGGGCAGGGTGTTGCTTCAGCATGTTAGGTAGCGAATTTCTTTGATCCTACCTATAAATGTCACTCTGTATGTCATTTAATTGTAGTATAGCCTTTTATTGGTGCAATTAAATCTTTTCTAATGCATTACACTATCTCCAGCTCTGCTAAAAATCTTGCCATTGTTTAGGAAGCGAGGTAAGTCATTGTGAAATGATGCAGTTGACTTTAGTTTCTTCCTCCCCCCCTCCACATGATCTCTCCCAACGATTTTAATTTAAATCTCACCAAACAGTATAATGGTCCTGGAATTTGTTTAGTCGTTTGACTTCCTTTATCACACAGAGATGGTAAACATTCTGTTGCTAACCTGAAGTGGCTCCAAGCAGCAAAACTAGGAGGATATTAAAACAGTAAAAAAGCTTATCAACTGATTCATAGATATGCTGTAAATTCCAGCCTTTTCATTTTACTTTTGAGGGTTGCCATAAGTCAACACATTAGTAAGCAATTTGCTGACATTGGATCACTTAAAAAGGCTTCCCCGTGGACAAAGTTCACCTCGGTGCTTTGTTTCATCGTTTCATTTTATCATAGGCTTGCGCTGCTGTACAGATGACTGATGCAGCTTTGCATACCGATGGGGGATTTCACAGAGTCACTTTGTGCCACTCTGTTCAAATTTTAGGAAGTCACACACATCAAATGTACAGGGTATGGTGTTTTCAGAAATAAATTCAATTGCTCAGTTTTCACTTGTTCTAGGATAAAAAAGGTTATTCCCTATCATACATTAAAACAGAGAAGGATTTCATATTTAAATCCTAAAACATGCCAATAATAACTAATTATCTAAAATGCTGATTTCCTTTCTGTTCACATTCATAGTTTACACTGATTTACCAGTTAGCAAAATTTCTGGGTTATATTTCAGTTAATTTTTTTTTTCTTCCCACCCTTAGACTTCATTTACTGATTGATGGATACGAGTTGGGTCAGGTCATACTACAGAAAATCCAGGAGTAGCTCAAAGCAGATAGTATCTTAGCAGCAGAGGAACTTCACAGATCGCTGTCTCATGCAGGAGAACAGTTTTTCTCTTTATTTTTACAGTTCCAGCTCAGGGAGGCTCACCTGCTTACAAAACCAGGTCAGGTCTATTCAAGTCTGATACCACTATAAAGGAAGACCAAGCACAAGCCAGGGCCAGAAGTGTTCTCAAATGGATCAACCTTTACTTGATGGTGAACAGAAACCATGAGTTATGGAAAGGTTGGATGTAATCTTACCTTGTTCTTCCTGAAGCCAGATTTTAATATGAAATCAGTAAGGGCAGTTAAAATTGCAATGTAGAGATTCAGTTCTAGAACCCAGCAAACAACAGTCAGGTACAACTTACTAGGGTTGTTATTGATTAAATACATAATCACATTGAAATAGGAAAGATACAAGCAGTATTTCATGAGTCATTCAGAGAGCACACATTGTCACCGGTCAGGATTGTTTGGAGACCACAAAGTGTAAATATTGGAGGAGGCCTGTGGTGGGACTCTTGTTTATTTGTTTTTTGTTTTACACATACCACCAAAGGTCAGTGCGAACGTCTGCGTGGGAGAGACTGGGACATTTCTTTCTCGACAGTGAGCAGTCATGAGGGGAAGCACCAGGTTTCCCATCTGCTCTTTGCTACACAGAATTCTCTCACAGGGTACCAGAGGGGCTGCAGCTTTTCCCATCACTTTGGGATTTAAATACATCCACAATACAAGGGCTCTTGGGGAACTTCTTTCTGTTATGCTAAATTGCTAAATCAGCATTTACTAACAAGGAAATGAAACCCAATTTGTACTGACAAATGGATACATCCTTTCAATAGCCCGTTCTGTTAGGGATCATTTGGGAACACAGTAACTCATAACTGTTCTCAGTTAGCAGTGGATCAGACCATAGAAGAAAAAAAAAAAATACATGAGATCAAATCTGAATGCTAGCGGCAAATTTAGGAAATTCAAATGAATTCTTAGTGAGTTTTCCACGTCATTTCTCTGGGACTTCTGTGGGATTTGGACTCCTGATTCCCTTGGTTCTAGAAAAGTTTGTTTAAAATATTCTAATATATGCTATGAAGGGTCACTTTTGCAGTTGGAAGGGAGCACATGTCCTGGTAGATAAAAGCTATCAAAAGAAAAAAAAAAAAAGATGAAATTAAGCAACAGGGAAGCATTCAGGTGCAATCAGACTGTCTGACCTTGCGCTCAACCCTTCCACCACCTCACCTCCCACTTCCCAACCCACACTTCCAGAAAAAATGGCTCCTTTTCCTATCAGGTTTTCACTTCCAGGAAATTCATGGAGAAAGGCTCACGTTGCCTGGTCCTGGCATAGGTGTCAAAATGTTCCTTATAACTGCTGCAAGTATTTGTGGGCAGAGACACAAAGAGAAGTCTAAGACTTGTGCAAGTCCTTGCAGAGCTTTCAGATACTGGAGTGCATTGGGAGGAAGAGGCCACAGTGAGCTGGGATTGCATTCAAGATGATTAAACTCAAGAAAAGCAATCATTTTAGGTATTTATTTTGTTGAGCCCGTGTTGGGAGAACCTTCAGATATGAAGATGAGATTGGCCAGGCCTATATGCAAACTGCAGAAACATTTAAGGCAGTAAAAAGGCATAAAAATCTACACTGAGGACAACACCCGAGACACCTCTTCTGTCACTGCCTGTCAAAAAAATAACCCAAACCAACCAACCAACTCAAAAAAACAAATACAAAGAAAGAAGTACTGACGTCATGATGTAGTGCCAGACCTCAAGCTTGGCGGTTTCTGTGTCCACTTGAGCTCTGCATTTCCAAAAATATATGAGCATCCCCACAGACAGCAAAAAGGATGATGAGAGGCCTGCATAAAACAGTTGAGGGAATTGGGGGTCACGTCTCATATAGAAAATAAAGGGAAATGTAACCTTTCAGGTGTGGAAAAAGCTGGTGCAAGCAGAAAGGTTTGTTTTACTAGGGACATTTGAGAACACGATTAAAGCTTAAAGCGTGGCAAGGGCCCTTCACATTTGACATTTATAAAACTTGGACAATTAAACACTGGAATATACTGCCTAGAGACAGCACAGCAATCACATCACAGATAGGCCCTGCCAGGCTGGTTAAATACCAGGAATAACGCAGCTATGTTTGATCCTCTGCAGCTGGATGGATCAGACATCCCCAGCTCCCTTCCAGCCACGTGATTCTTGAACTTTAAAAACAGCCTAAACTCTCCTGTGAAATGGAAATTAAAGTCTAAAGCTGTTTAAGTTTCAGACACTTTAGGAAACATGGTGGTCAGGGGTTTAAGATATAAAAATTGCCCCTCAGTCAAACTACTACGCAATTGAAAATTACTTACAAATCACATAATGAGCATACTTTCCTATAAACAATCCCCACTGGCCTAAAGCAGAGGGCTCAAATTAATTGCACACCTGTCTTAAAACACAGAGCTGTGATACCTCTGAATGTACAGGAATCTCCATCACATTCCCTACCTCAGCTATTTTAGAAATGCAGCCATTTGAGAACCTCAAAACCAGGTTAAATTGGGAGGAAGGAAGAAGAGAGAGGAAGGCAACCATTCATACTCAATACTGACAGGATAATTCAGAATGACACAGATACTTATTTTTTCATTGTTTAGAATTTTAAAAAGGCACAAAACTCTGCTATGAATCACACTTTACCTTTATTGAAAACACAGTAAAAAAAATTTTTCCTACAAAACATTCAGTGTAACATTTCAAACAAAGGAAAAAAACATACTACCACTGCTTTCCACCAAGCAAAACAAAAAATAAATCAGCCTAGCTAAGGCAGCAGGTATTTTCATTTCTTTTTGCAACACAATAAAATATCCACAACAGAGAACATTATAAATCATAATTCTGGATGACATAAAATGAACCAGGAAGGGTTTGGTGGGGAGAAGGTATCTACAGTGAAAATTGTTGTGATTAAAGTAACACTAAAAGCACAATTTTTCAGCTGTGTTACACCTTGGTCAGATACATCCATGTGAAAGAAAATTCAGTTGCTCAAGACTGTGGAGTTTGCAAAGCCTAAAGCACAAATCAGATCAAGAGGGGACCACCAGTTCCATTCAGCACCTCCCAGCCTCACACAGTTTAGATTGTGCGTAATTTATAATTTTTTTTTATTTTTTTTGTAAACTGTGATATTAACCAGTAACACTGCAGTGAAAAACCTGAATGTGCACAGTGCAGGTACCTGCTGCCATCGCCACAGCCCAGCTAGCAGCACCAAAGCCACAGAAATGCCAGCTCAGAATTGTGTTTTTACGGTCACAATCCCACATGAAGCCAATTCCACATGACAGGGGTCAGGGTGCCAGCAGCACCCTGAGAACGTCCGCAGTCTCCTCACTGGAAATTTGAAAGACAAAACTTAGTGGAGACAAGAGCAATGTGATTTCTATTTAGGTAATGCAGGGTTGGGTCCCAAAGCTCACAGGAAAGGAAATGCAACCTTTTTTTGTGTATGTATGTTTCATACACACGCTTTAAGATTTCAAATCCCATTACTCAAATGTATCTTCATTTTCTTTTTAAAGCAACAGAAGTCACACCAAATAAGGCAAAAGTACTTTGAAACCTACCTTTAAGAAAGTAAAAGTGACTCAACTTTTTTGTTATATAAAGCTAAGGAGGAGAAACCAGAGATTTTGTGACTCTAAGAATTTTGGTCCAGACTGGAAAAACTCATGGTTAGGGGGAAAAGGGAAATCATGCACCAGCTAATTTTCTTCTTAAGCATTTAAACACACCCATTGAATCCACTGCACAGTTATCACCATCATGCCACTTCTCTCTCTCACATGGGGAGAGAAGGCCCAAAGCATGCTCATACATGTGAAACATAAAACTCCAGAAACCAGGTGAAGAGCCTCACCTCGGCACCTCGCAAAGCCTGACCCTGATGAGAATACGAAGCTACACACTGCTGACACAAAGTGTGTCCAGCTCCCCCTGAGGGAGGCAGCGAGAGCTGAGGGCTCTCTGTACATCCCACAGCACATGAGCTGCAGAGCAGTTCCACACAGCATGAGCCACCCCGCAGGGACAGCCACCCCATGGGCTCCTACTGGCTGCACCATCCCCTCACTGGGATGCGGGGCTGTACCCACCCTACTGGAAGCTAAAAGCACAAATATATGCAAGGACTAAACCCTCTCACTCCTAATTCAAATTGACTTGAGCTCTTGGTAATTTATTAGAGGACCTTCTAGCGACAGGATTGCTTAAATGGAATCTAGTGGTAGAAAACTAAGTAGCAAAAGTGGACATTTTTATAATGGAAGAACAGTTCTAACTAGGGAGTGTCTCTGTACAGGCTATGTGGGGAAAAAAAATACATTAAAATCAAAGCATCAATGTACATCAATAGCTGGTATCTACGGAAGCACAGAATAGATGAGGAATGCAAAATAAAGCCCTGTTCAGGAAAGGAGCTTCATCCAGTGATGCCGACTACAAAACTTAATGTAATGGTGGGCAGGGAGAAAGCAACAGCAACACTTGGGGTTAGTGATCAACAACCACTTAGAAGCAGCATCCCAAAATGCTCATGTAGGTACATATCAACATTCAGATACCTAAAAGCCTTTCCTAAACTCTTCAAATTTCTAAACTCTTATGATTTCCTAAACTCTTATGTTGATGTAATGCCTTCATACAGATACAACTTGGAATTCAGTATGTCAAGAATATCAGCACTTACAGGACATTTCTCACACTATCTCTTTGACTATTTTAACAAATATCTTCTATATTTGTTAAAAAATTTAATGCTATGTATATTAAAAAAAATTATGAGCAATAAATGAAACTAAAAAGTTACTGATAAAATATGGTAATTAACACAAAACTAGCAAGCATCCTCAGGTTTCTGTTGCCAAGACAGAGATACCTTCAGAAGTTCACAGGCTTCTATAAAATCCAAGATACTCTTTCACTATGAATCACAAAAGAGATTTTAAGAACTGATGAATTTCTTTTCAGTGTCAGTGAATTATTGGCTTATTTAGAGAACATATAATTGACATTTGTATACTAACGATAGACATTTCTTCTTTCTCTTTGCAATATGAGTTTTAGGTGCTTCAACTGTGAAATATTTCAAAAGCCTTCCATTAAAGTTGCCTTCTGGTATGTTTTCTTACAGTGCATACATCAAATCTATGTGGATTCTTCTGCTACTTCATGTTTTGTCTATCTCAAGAGCATCTGTTCTTAACACAAAGGCCACCGAGTATGACAGTGAATGACCTGAAAACTAAAAAGGGAAGCAAACAGAGATGTTGGATATCTCCAAGAAGTAAGGCCAGATTTAAGAAAAAAAGTTTCATCAGCCCCTGAATTCCATGTAACATATTTTTAGTAATCTGTAATTTTAAAGACTGGCTAGGAAAATAAACAGTCTACACAGGTGAGGTCCATATCATTTCCCTCAGCCACCACCCCTACCCAATTACTGGGCACAGTGGTGACTCTGGAAGTCACATCTGGTGTTGATTCCCCATGAGGTGTGTTCTCCTTCCTAGGATTCTGACCACTATTGTAGGGCTTTAATTGTTCAAGTGCAGCTTGGAGATCCTCTCTGGCTGTGGTGTGGAGGGACACAGTTCCTCTCAGAACCACACAGCTCTGGAGACAGCAAGAAGCCATTCAAACACAGAATGGCTGCACACTCATGTAGAGACACAAGATCCTGAACAACTTCTGAGCCCCAATAAAACACCTAAAAGTGCCAAGCTTCATTCCAGAACACCTCAGCTATCACCTGGAAACCCCAGGAGCCTGCAATCCCCACCAAAAGCCACCCAGTTCAGCACCTGAACTGTGTGTGGCAGAGGGAAACACCACAGGCTGATCTCACACCTTGATTATAGGAACAGCATCACAACCTCATACAAGAGAGACTTGTGTGAAGTGCCTGTCTTTCCTGAGGTAAGGGCAGGGGACAAGGTAGAAAAGGGGGCAGAAGTTGTATCACCATGTAGGTGGTGGCTGTGGGATTAGTTTGCTCTCGCTGAACAGGATGAATTCAAAAGCAGCATTTTTGTAAAGTTCAAATATTGCCAGTGTGACAGAAATAACCTGCCAGCTTACCAATGGCAAATTCATGGGTTCATGGGTTGGAAAGGAAAGTCAGTGTAGGTAATATTGTCGCAACTCAGCACTAAAATAACAACAAAAATCCTAATGCTAGGAGGTAGGGAATCTTATTTCATCAAAGCAATTAAAGGTTCACATCAACACTCTTCTAAACAAAACTAAGCACATTTCTTTTTGAAGAAGTTATTTATGTGGCCTCAGTGTCCTGTCTCTGGATTATTTCACTTTGATTAAAAAAAAAACGCTATTTTCAAAATCAGAGAATATGTTAAACAGGATTTAGCTGTTTTCTTGTATTTGTTATTTCAAAATTTTAGATACTAATCCACTAAGGGTAAGGCTCACCTGCTGTACATACACAATCACCCCACTTCGGGAAGAGGAAGAAGAGAAGGGAAATAACCTCAGACACACCTAAAGAATTCAAGGAAAGCCACATGCAGGAAAGGGCCAATTGCTGTTCGTTTCTACCTTATTCCTTTCTAATTTAGACTGTAAATTCTTTTTAAAAAGGACACCATGTCTTCACTACACAGCACTGGGCACATGTGAGCACCTCAAGTAGCATCAACTCTGCATGGACACACGGGTGAGTGGCAGAGACCGGGTGGGACAGATGAGGCCCTTGGCACTTGTCACTCCTGGTGACACACAAGAGGACATGTCCCCAGGATCCGCTCCTGTGTCCATCCTGCCGAGCACCTGCTGCAGGAGCTCCTGCCTGCACGGGCAGCCCCAGCCCTCCCACCACTGCTGCTCCAGGTGGTACTTGCAAACCAGACAAGGAAAACAACTTGTCAAATCTTTTAATTTCTATGACACTAAAACAGTCAACAGGGTCAAAAGGTATCAGAGGAACAGGGCCAAAGATAAACATCACATTACAGACAGTAAACAAAGCTTCCTATGAATGCAAAACTGTTACTTGTACAGTAACCAATACTATTCTTTTTTAGCTTACAGTGATAAGCATGTGTGCTTTATGCTTAGAAACCCCACAAATATTACAGTTCTGCCATTGCATTTAATATTGTGCTACCAACACGGAATAAAGCCAAAAAAAGGCTAACTTAAAACACTCAGTTTACATCTATTTTTTGGTCTTGTATGGCATCTAGTTGAAGATGGAAGCATTGATGTGCTTTTTGCCTCATAAGAAGTGAGGCAGATGTTAATGTTACTAAGATCAGCTGTATATACCTTGAAGGTATAGACCACCTGACTCTACATGAGTCAAAATACTAGGAATGTATTGTCAACATCCATTAATGAATTACCAGTTGCTTGTACTTAAGTGACCATATGCTTCTGTGAAAGTACACAGTGACCTGTATCTTGCATGCAGTGACAAAGCCTTGCATAAGCATGTCATTTTCAAGGCCAAAGGTGTATCTCAATGTGGACAGTGTCACAATATCAGCAGTTGATTTTATAACAAAACACTGTCAGCAGTTGCACAGGGTAGTTCTGAATTTCACACCCATCTTGGAAACCACACAGGACCTCAACCATCCCCCAGAGTCCAGTGTAAAGTCTTCCCTAATGTAGTCTGAACCCATACATCTGCCTGCAGAATCCAGCAGAAGGGGTATGGACAGCTGAGGCTGTAACATTTGTTTTGACAAAGAGTTTTAAAGTCTTGCCTGAAGCTTGGGTGCTTCTCAGCAGAAACGGCCCCTGCTCAGTAGAAGTAATTGCCCAACTCACTTGCAGAACCCACCACACATTACAATCCACCTTTTTCTGTGTTCTTCGGTCACTGATGCCTGGACAAACATCTCTCCAAAGGCACGAAGAGCAAGACCTATGCTGGTTAGGTTATGGTTATTCACACTCCTAGGTTTCTTCCTAATATTAATTTCTTCAGTTTCAGAGTGTATTAACTGTCTTAGCATTGTAATAGAAATATTTCTATAAATCTAACTGGCCTCACACACCACAATTCACCAGCCCCATTAAGACACGAGGACAATTTTGGTCATACAATGACTTGCATGAAGAAGTGGACACATTTCGCTGGTTTCTATGATGCCAATACATAAGGCTACAAGCTCTGAGAATACCTGAATGATGTCCCTAATAATATATCTCCCAATATTTTAAATATAAACTCATTTTAGAACTTTTAAATTCTAGCTCCCTGTTATTGGTTGCAGAACTTTGACTCAGATAAAGATTTCTCACTAAAGTGTCAACATTAAACAACAGAAAAGATGCTTGTAAATCTTAGTGAAATAAAGTAATTTTACTTTTTCTTCCAAGACTTGATACAACACATCAATAGTCAGTTCAATAAGTCTTGAATTTATACTAATCACACACACACCCAAAAAGTAACTCTCTAGCATCATATTTACTACAGAAATATTTACATTATGCCCCAGTTCAAGTCACAAAAGGCAGCTGCAAAAAAGATAAATCCTCATGTACTGGAGCTTGATTTTTGAAGCACTTGAGGAGAAAAAAACCAAGCAGACATTCACACACAGCAATAAGGTCTACAGCCCAGAGCAGCCATCTCAGGAGAACAGCCAAAGAGTTTCTGACACAAGGTTTACCTTATTTCAGAACCACACTGGAAGTTGTCACCAACTGATATAAGACCTCAAACTACAGACAGGCGGACTTGTTTTACAGAAATGGGAAATAAACAGGAACATTTTCTGGCTCCCTTCATGATGGGCACTCACTGAAGGTGTCCCCACATCAATCTGTTTGGAGATTACTTATGGCTGAGCAGGATAAAAGTGCAACCAGATTTTGAATACTTAGTTGGTTTTTTCTTTACTACAAACTGCTGAAAGGATTCCTAAGGGTGCAGTAAACACTACAAAAAAAGGACACTACCACCCACTGATGCCATCCTGAATCTAAGGCCTCTGAGCAGTTAAACTGTAACACTGCAGAAATTCAAACTACCAAGACTGAACACACAAGTTTTACTTATCAAACCACCTATGTCATCTCTATAACCTTAGAATTTAATTTACGGTATCTACACATATAGGCCTATATACATGTTCATGTGTACATTAAAAAACAGGCTAGTGACAGATAACTGGATTATGCCACTGAACAGAAATCCTGGTAACTGAAGTATAAATTCAGAGAAATTGTCTTCAAATTAAAGATTGCAGAAAACTGCAACTGCAGCCTCCTAGGCCTGTGCTCCTTGCATTGATTCCAGGCACTGCTTAGACACAGTAGTTCATCAAGAATTTCACAGGGGGTACTGGGTAGGGTAAGGGACTCCACGGCACTCACAGAACTGTAAGAGCTGTGACAGGGCATCTACGCAGCTTTTTACAAAGCATACTAGGCTCAGATTTAACACAGAAGTTAATCTTCATCTTCTTGGACTTCAATAAGACATTGTTTGACCACCTGAAAAGTAACCTGGCATTCAGAGCTAAGGACAGAGAGCTGAAAACACTGGCCTTCCAAGAAAGCTCTGTGACACAGCCTACTGCATCCAGCACCAAGGGAACTGTGATTGATCTCTACTGGCATTTCTAACTCACTCTCAGTAGAACTGTTTATCTCCTGCCAAGGATACCTAGTCCAGGTACTTTATATTTCCAGTAAGGATCATATTGGCCTTCAAGTGTATGTTTTCTTCTTTTACTTTTTTTTAAAATCAAGTCCCAATGTTATTCTTTTATAGCTGTGTTTGCATAACACAGGAGGTACTGTGCATTCGAATGGTAGCAACTTTAAAAATAAAGATGTGAGACTTTCAACAAATAAAAAGGAATGCATTATTCTCTTCAGCTTCCAGTCTTCAAGGCACCTCCTGCATTAACTTACTGGGAAATAAACAAGCAGACCAAAAGTTCACTGGAAAGAGAAGAATTTGACACACCTAACTTCCTCAGAAGAACACAGCATCAAAATGAGACAAGGCTCGACCCAAACTAACAACTAAAAGCAATATAAAAATGCTGATGAGATGACAGAAATGTCATGAGGTTGATGTTTTCAGCTCTGTTGATTGCAGATGATTGTTATCACAGTGTTTTCTGATGGCCATTTGCAGAAGGCTTTGTCTCCGAGTCTCTTGGATTGTTTGATAGATGAAGCTTATCTAATCCTGCAAAACATTACAGAATAAGGAAAAACTGAGACTCACCCTTGTTCCATGCACACAGGTATTCAAAGGAATACAGACAATCCAAATTTTACTTTGTGTTTGCAGACTTCACATTTGCTGAAGACCAGAACCAACGTTCTAGCTCCAGTAAGAATTGCTTCTGGGAAATTCCCTCAGTGGTGTTTAAGTGAGAAAAGCCCATTACAGCGGACAAGCACGGAAGTCAGAGAATCCTAACTTCCCATTGTTTAAACCACAGACCCAGATGTTAAGAATCAAGAAAGACTTGCAATAATTTATCCTGTCACCTACAAAGACCTAAATGATTACCCAAAATATTTCTTTTAAACTATAGCATCTTTTTGTTAATCATCCATTGCTGATCTTAATGTCATTGGTGATGACCAGATCACTTCTCTAAACTGTTTATTTGTCTAACTACATTTTGAGGATGACACTGTTACTGATTTATCTCCATTTCCAGCCATTTGTTGTTATTGTACAATTCTCTATTGCGAGTGCTAATTCAAATCTCACATCCTGCCCCAGGCAAGTAGCTAAATTACTCTTTTTGGGGGAGGAGATGAGGAAAGAAGGCAAATTTAACCATATTTTATTCACAAGAGGCATGATGCCAGTCCTTCCTTGCTTGCTACAGTTTCTCTCTGAAGGCTCCTATCAAACCTCTAAAATTGAGGATCAAAACTAGAAAAGCTTTCATATTCATTTAGAGTAGACTACACTGAATGTTTTACTGAAGTTCCATGACGTAGCAAGTTAAATTCTTAAATTGTTGGAATTCCAAAATTGATTGTACTACTAAAAAACCAAAATCTCTTTAATATTGTCTTATTTGTAGTCTCAATATTATGTGATTTTTTTGGTCATAGGTCAATTTTGGTTCTCATTCTTTGAATTCCATGGGACACTTTTTAACAGACACTGTTTACTATGTACAGCACTAAAAAAATCCTAGTTTGTGTCACGAACCTGAACATTTCACGGTTTATAACTCCCTACTTATGTCAAATTCAGTGGCCATTCCCCTACTACGCCTACATTTTTATGTTTGTTAATCTGCCTTCAACATATATAATTTTTTATGAAACACTTTATAATTATTTTAACAACAATTTTAACCCAATTTTCCAAGAGCAGGGATGCACTCTGGCAAGTGCTTGGATTTCGTTTCAGTATCACAAATCAGAAAGCAGTAAAGACTAACAAGAGTTAACTTGTAGGTGCTGCAAACGGAATCCTCTGTTACAACGAAACACTAGTTTTACCATCAGTCTTCTCAATTTAGGGAAATACTACTCTGGGGATATAAAGAGATAGGAGCTTTGATAACTAGCAAAGATAAGGTAACGCAACAACAATAAAAAAGAAAATTTTTCCTCTTAGTATCAAATGTGCTTCAATCCTTTCTTCTATCATCAAGAAATATCAATGCAAAATTTGATCAAATTTTTGCTTAGATCAAGTACAGGTTTTACTCAGCCAGTTACTAAGGTTCTGTTTATTCTGTACAAAGATTTTTTTTTAATAGATTCTCAAAAAAAAGGCATGACAACAAAGCAGTTAAGACCTCCACTATTTTTAGGGAACTAATAAGTTGCTTTAAACAAAAAAGAAAAATGTCAACCCACACATAAGCTAAAGTTTTAATTTGGAGTAATTGCTCATAGCAATGAGAATGTTTCTAAGCTCTCCAAAGACTGAAAATCCAACTGCAGATCAATAAGTACCAAGGGCATATCATTAAAATCAACACTGTACCTTAGCTGTGGACTCTTCAAAAAACAACACAATGTTATTCACCCTTTAACACACTTTAACTTGGAGAGATTTCCACCAAAAAAAAGTTTCCTGTAAGCTGCGACAAGGAGCTGTGAACTTTATCAGCAGCACATCAAGGTGTCCATGGTGGAGAAAGGGAATGTTCAAGCACACACTGAATTTTCAGAGCTGTGTTACCTAATGCCTTCAGGAGCTCTTCTCGCACAGCAGAAGTGAACTTTCTGACCAGACACAGCGTAGTCATGATAGCAAAGAGCAAGTTGTAAGATAACACAATATAGAAGTTCCCCAGCCAATTGAACCTTCCAAAGTCTCCAAGCAGATCGAATCTGGTGATTCCTGTTAAATTGCATGCAAAATTTAGATCAAAATATTCATTCCATTTTTTAGGAAACACAAAAATTTCATTCTATTACATCTACATTTGGATGCAAAATTCTTACACACAGCACACTAGAAGACACATTGTTACACATATAAAACAATGTTCTCCAGGTCATGTTCTACTTTGTTGGTCACTATGAAACTGTAAGACACCTTTATCAAAATGTTTAAATTTCATAGTAAAATGCTTGAATAATGGGAGTTTAAATGAATTGCGTATTCCAGGTAAGAACTCTTTTTATAATTTCAATAAATACAACCAGGAAAAAAATCAGTTTTAGTATGAAAACTGCTTGAAACCTCAGTTTTATGAAGTCCTTAATGATTCCAGAAAAGAATGAAATTTTTTAATTAAAAAACAGAGGTAGCATACAGCCTTTCTAGGAGAGCCACAACACCTTCTGGTAAACACTAAGCCTTTCAAGTGTTTTTCCAGAGCACTGCTTTTGAAATCAAAGTCTAAAGACATCTTTCCAACTGCAGTTTTTCTGCTGGATCTGCCCACCACTATAGCCATGGAGCACTTGCACAGAAGGAAAAGGGTTTGGCTGAAAGGCAGTGCTGACAGGTCTTCTTCACAGTGCACTTCCAACCCTGACACTTGGGCTTTGTGCTGACCAAAGGCCTGTCAAGCAATAGTTAAGTGAACAACATTTTTCTGAAACATGGAAACATCTACAAATTGTAGGGCCCATCCCAGAAGGCAGAACAGGAAGAATCACAGGCTGTTCCTTTGTCAGGTGTCACCAAGCAGTGCAATGAATACATGGCAGAACACTGGGATGACAGCCACATGACCATCGTCTAGGATTCAAAAGCTGTTGTATTCCCAAAAAACTTTTGGCACAGATGTTGTCAGAGTGAAGTGTGCCCTCACAACAGCACAAAAGAAGGAAGCTGACCTTGTCCCAGGACTAAAATGGCAGCAGTAAACGAGGCAATCACAAAATAGCCTGGCTCTGAAACTCCTGACTTCCTATAATCTTATTTTAAAATAATGTTTTGGGACTTTTAAAAACTGATTTCAAAAGTGATAATAAATGAAGAGACAGAATTAAAGGTCAGTTACACTTCTTCCAAGGGTAAACATGATTCTTAGAAATCTCACTGTACCTGGATACCCCAGATTTGCAGCCAGCTACCATAATGTTAAAAGATACACATTTCTTGTACTCAGCATCAGTAATTTAAATTAAAACATGGGAACTGAATTTGGTATCTAGGGAAAACATATCAAAATGAAAAGAAGTTGTTTCAAAGGATGAAACAAAACAACCACTGATCAAAATAGCAAAAGAGGCAGGGAGAGCTACTGAAAAAGCACAGAAGGTCTTAGTACAGAAAGAAGAAACTGGCTGTCTGAATAAACTGGTAAAGAGATGGACAACAAACACAGAGCTGCTTTCCCACTTGAAAGCAAATAATGTCCTTAACATTTCCAAAGCAGCAGTGTTTTAATCAGACTGTGGGCCTACATGAAAATTACGAAAAGTCAGGTTTGAATGTACAGGCTTCCATAACTTGAAAGGAAAAGGATCAAAAGAAGCAGATCACTTGGAGTTCTCTGGAAAAGGAATAGCATTCCTTGACACATAGAGGTCCAGAGGAAAAGCGAGTCACGCAGCAGTGTTAAAAGGACAAACAGAAATGAACCCTGACACTTCTGTTAGAGTAGGTGGGAAAATTACTGACCGTAAATTACATTCAATTTCTTCTTACAAACAGAAAAAGTCACTGCTCATTAGAACAGATCTGACACAGTAACAGTCTGTAAACTCACTGGAGAAAAAGGTTAAAAAGGTTTTGATGACTTTCTTACAGAAGCAGTATCTACTCAGCCCATAGAGAAAAAAAAAATTTAATACTTATTCAATAATTGAACACAAACTTGTATGCTAGTGGCACAAATATACACACATGGAAGCTGATGAAATTTTACCAAATAAACTATTAAAGAATTCTTTAGGTTAAAAACAAACAGTAGGTTTTAGCACACACAAATAAATTTAAATAAATTTAAAATCCCCGTTTATTTGCACATAACACTCAAGTGTAGAATTCTATGAAATCTTTTGTATACTAGGAAGTTAAATTTTCTCTACAAATCTTTAGTTTCATATTCTTGACTATTAAGTGCTTTGTTCCTAATTTGTTTCTCTGTGATTAGCAATATGGTGCTGGTGGGAAACATTTTTGAAGGGCTACTAAAAGGCTAAAAAGTTCTGGAAAAATATGAGTTAACTTCTTTAAGTAAAATAACTTTAGTTCAAAACTTTCCTGGAGTTCTAGAAGAATGACAGATTAGACACAAGAAACTCTAAGAAACTCTATTTTCATTTTTAAAAGTTGAAAAAGGTCAGTACATGTATTAGATAACTTTTGCTTTTTCACCTTTCCCATAAGGATAAAGTCTAGTCTTTTCTGTATAGTCTAGAAACTCGCTTTTTTTAATAAGGTGAAAAGACTATGAATCTGCTTAACATATTTATTTCTTTTCATCTATTCAGAGCCACAGGGCAGTGGCATGTAGTGCAACACACACTGATATTTCTGCAAAGCACCACATGATTCACTGTACTCTAATACACTCTATTAATCCTGTTTGGACAGCTGTGACTGTGCATTTGTTAGCTGTGTGTTAATTGTTCCATCCTTTTTCTTCTTTTATTTATCTCTATGGCAAACTATTCAGGAATTTCACTTGTTAGTCTGGTTTTTAAGTGAGTTTTACCATTAATCTGTTTCCTATGAGACAACAATGGACACAGCGTGTACACTTACTGTCACAGAATCTGGTTATTATCAACTGTTAATCTCATGGATCATTAACAATTAATTTTATTTTCTTTTAAACAAGTCTTGAATGCAGTAACTTAGTGGACCAAAGCTTATGCCACAATTCTATTCTAAAACAGTGATTTTTCAATGTAACATCTAGTTCCACATGCTAGAACCATTTTACTTCTTAGACCCTTATCACACTAGTTATATTTTAAAACTGCACTGCTTTAAATACTTGAACTACTATTTTGCATTTTTGTGAAGTTCTACTACAGATTTTTTCTTAAATGAGCTCTAGAGAATGCATATTTTAAGATTCAACACTCAAAAATGCATTACAGAGGGCTTTTCATCTGTTATAGAAATGATCTAGCAAGTCTATTAAAACTCCTCATCTGTAGATATACACAGCATGAGAATATACAGTATAATTTACTGGAAAACATGAACTCCTCTTGATTCAAGAGTATTCTCACTGAAAAGAAAACCAGCTACAGAACTATTGAGCACACACTGCTGGTCTGCGGGCCTGAGCTCAAACTTCTAAGCTTGTACTTAAGACTTGTACAGCCCGAGGTGAAGATTTTTGTTTTGTTCTATTTAATGTTCCCAATGAAATTCACATTAGCTACAAGGATTCTGCACTACTTAAACATGTAATAGCCTTGCAATTTAATGTCAAGAATTCAAGCTGAAGATTACCTAATTAAACAAAGTGAGGATACAACACGTATTTCCAAATGGTTAAAACAGCTTAACTACTTCAAATGCTACTGCCAGTTCTTAGCAATAAAATCAGAAGTTCTTCAGTTCTGCTATGGTGGACTCCAAACAGATAAATTTGAAAACCGCAGTAACAAAAACAAAAGTACATTATTACAGAGAAAATGAAAGTAGACTGATCTCACTGCTGATGCAAAAACTTAAGAAATGAAGAGTCATTAACTGTTTTTAATAAGCCATTTGCACTCTATTACCTCAGGTTTTAGACCCAAAATCCCAAATGTAATTTTTCACAGGAACTGAGCACTGTAATTTCACAGTGAACATGAAACTATTTCATACTGCTCTGGACAATCAGTTTTCCTATCTAGTCATCTCACCATCTGCTGTTTTAAGAATTTTCAAATCTGACCTTAAAATATTCTCTAAAAAACACTTAGTATCTTTTTCTTTTTAAAAAGTATGTTCTGCAGTTCATGTACATAGCTGTATGTTCACCAGCTCATGTTAGTGGAGAAACAAAGGCCACAGATACACACTCCTTCCACTGAAAGTGATGGCAAATTGAACACATACTATAGAAAATACAGCTACAGGCTCTTATTTTCTCTTGCATTTTTTTAAATTCAGCTAAACATCCTTTTTATTATGATGTGCTATACTTCTATTTCACTTACCCAGCGTCCTTGACATCACTGGCAAAGCAGAGCTCAGCACCAAGATTGAGACACAGTTTCCAATTATCTGTTTGAAAATGACAAACAGCATTTAAATGATAAATGGGATTGCTGAAGGGAACACAAAGAAAAACAGTGGTCAAGATGAAAAAGAAGCATTCTTAAAAGGCACATTCTTCAAATTGAACCTAAAGCAATTTACAGTAACATATTGTTAGTCTTGCTGACTTCTGTCATACTTCTCCATATGGTGTTAAACAAGATGAAGATGATCCAAGAAAAAAATCAAATATGTAATCATGAGCCCTTCATCAAAGTGTTAGGTATGCTTAGATTCAAAATAATTCAAAAATACCATGTTGCAAAGCATCAGCTGTTGACTTACTTCCTGTGAATGTTTTGTAAAAGAACAATTCCATGGGCTTAGAATAGATGACTGATACATCAGCTTAAGCCTTGGATGTAACTGCTTGCAGGATTAGCATTATTTAAAAAATTACAACAAAGAGCTTCCTTTCAATTCAATGCCTGTTGTCTAGTTTAAATAGTACGAAAAAATTCACAGCTGTTAGATTAAAAAGAGTAATTGAAACTTTCTTTCACAAGGGATCATTTTCTTCAGGTCTAGTTCTATCAGAATCCAAAAGAAAAGAGAAAAAAAGGAAAAAAATCCTAAAACTAAAAAAAAAGCCAACCAAAAAAAAAAACTTGAAAGTAGGTAGACATTTGTGCATTCACTATTAATTCCTACACTATTCCTGGTGTACTGTAAACAATCAATAGGAAACATTAAGAACATTCCAACTCTCTACTACTTATTACTATAACCATTCTGTGTGTATACCCACTTTCTCACTTCCAACAATTTATAGTAAAAATATCTTCATCCATTACTTTAAAAAAAAACAATCAGAAACAGCAAAACACACTGAAAAAATAATTAAATTCAACATCTGTTCCTTGGTTACTGATCACTTCGCTCTTGTCATCTGTGGGAATATTTTGCCAAAAACCTAGGCATGTTCCTCTGAATTAGGTAACAGCATTTGTTATTCTAAAGCCAGTGCTAAATTGTAGAAAGTCAAATGAGCTTCAGATTGCAAAATGTTGCTGAATAGCCCTCCTCAGTCTTAGTTTAATTATTCAAATTTGAATTACTTTGTCTGTATTACTTCTAGCAACCATGTTGTTCAGATCTCAAACAAGCTCCCTGAAGTACAGTTAACACAATCAAAGTTACTCATTAGCAATAAGTTGCCTTTGAAGAAAGTTCTTTCACTTGCTTTTCTATAGCCAGTTAACAAGCTCTGCCATTCCTGGGTTTTTACAAGTGAATGGATGCCATCCAAACTAAACAGAGCACATCCTTTTTCCCACTCATTCAGCATTTTGAAAATCTTCCAGTTTGTGTTTACCCAGCTTACAAACAAATACTGATCACTGCAAATGAGCCATTCAGGGCAATTACTAAGAGAGTCAGTTTGTCTTGGTTGGCAAGAAAGACAGGAGGGGGCCACCCCCACCCCAGACTGCACCTTACCTTTGTCATAGTCGTGTCATCCTTCCTGGGAGTGAAATTCTCAAAAAAACGTAGACTGTAGAAGCCGACGACAGAAGATACCATAAGATAGCTGTGAGAATCAAGGAAAAAAGAACCTCCAAGGAATGTGAGTTTCACTCAAGTTCTCAGCAGTCTCCTAAAAGTCTTCAGAACTAAAGAAAAAAGAAACAAAACCACTTCGAGTGTTTGAGAAGGACTAACCTATGTCTGTCTTCTTTACAGGCAAGTGTCTTAGTGTATTACCAGTGTCCCAGAAAACTAGACAGGATACTTGTTAACAGACAGAATTCTTACAGAAAGGATACAAAATCAAAATGATTTCAAGTGCTGCTCCCACAAAGCCAAAGGTGGATAGGGAGGCATTTCCTATTCCAGGCCCCTACAAGGAAAAAGATACTTTGCATAATTAAATAAGATACATGCAACAGTTCATAAAGTTAACTTCTACCAAGCATAAAACATGTAACATCTTACATGAAATACAGCTTTTTCTCAATTCAGTGTTTAAGCAGCGTTCTGATGTCCTAACCTGCAAGTTCTCCCACCCCACACAAAGGCAGCAGCAGCTTTCAAACTGCAGTGAAACGTACTGCAAAGACAGAACTGCAAACGCAGATTACTGATCTGCTTTACTGCATCACTGTATCTACATAAAGCTTCTGCATTAGTTTTAATAAGGACTCACTACAACATGACGTAATAAATGTTTGTGTGGGCACAGGAATGAAACCTAGAAGCAAAGTCAAGGTCAAGGCTCATTAGTTTCCTTGTTATTAAAGCAAAAGTTTCCATTTGCACTTCTATAAGGCCTCCAAAGCTTTACTAAAGTTATAAAAATTGTAAAAGAAGTTTACTTTACCCCTGATCCCTTTGGCATTGCAGTCTCATCAACCAACAGGTAAAGAATGTTGAGAGCGACTAAGAGAACTGAAATGGACTATAAAAAAGTAGAAACAGTCTTGTTATTGAAAAGTATTCCACATTTTTAAAATCTACACATTTATCCTCGCCATAATGTCAGTATGACAATGTCATGGTTTTTTAAAATGGTCAAGAAAAGAATATCAAGATTGTTCCTTAATCACACATCACTCAAAAAATTTAAAACTATTCCCTCAAATGACCAAAGAATTCGTCATACTTTTTGTTGGGGGGAAAGAAAAGAAAATTCTTACCGTCTCAATCAGTAGCAATATCATGACAGCTGGATAGACTAAATTCCTTTCCCAAGCAGAAGCTTTTTTCCTCCGTTCTGTTCAGAGGAGAAAAAACAGAAGCTTAATACCATAGAATAAAACAAGTCAGAATCATTCAGCTACCTATAAGCCCATTACAAATATAAGTAACAAAAATAACCTGATCTGGAACAAATATCAACCAGTTCTTAAGAACTTTCACGCTGCAGAGCTGTACAAAGCAATGCCAAAAACATGAAATCTCTCTAGAGAAAGGCTGAAGAGACAGAGACAAGCAGATTTTTCACACAGGCATGTTTCATCGCAACCTTTTTCTTCCCCTAGCACACAGCAGTTTCACAAAGTTTGAAATCTGCTGAATTTTAAAATACATTATTTACATGTATATTTTAGCATGACCTACAAGGACAGAACAGAATATCAGATATTTAAATAGTATTTTCCTCTTGTAAGGTAAAAAAAGACAAAACTAACTTCACTGGACATCATTAGCATGTGCAAGGAAAAAAACTCCACGATTTTAATTTTATAGAAATAATTCAAACACAAAAGGGAACGTCCTAAATTAGCCCCAATAAACATAAGCGTATCATTATACATGAAAACTTCCATGCAAAGAAGTGATACAATTCTCTAAAATTATGTTTAAAATAAGATCCAAATCAGATTCCCTACTAAAATTTGTGTGTTCAGACAGATGCAACGATTCCATGTAATATATTTGCAAATTCACAAATTTGGTTAAGAACAAACTGGAATCAATCAAGCAACTGCTCCAAGCTAAACACAACACCTTAAGGTCATATAGCAAACTACAACCTACATGAAACACCAGAAAGTTCATTACCTAGATTTGTTTTCTTGCTTTTCACTTTTTCAAGCTCACGTTCCAACTCTACCATCTGGTATTCCACTGTGGAAGATACACCTTTTAAAACAAAAGACATTATTTTCTTTTGGATGTGACTGACTATAGTACTGTAAGGCACACAGTGACAATCTGGATTTAGGAAGCACCACATTAGTGCTTGTAACTTTAAACTGCAGGTGTTTCTTTGAGACTCTCCAATTACTTTTCAAAACCAGAGGAGCCTACCCAGGAGAGTTCAGTACGGAGGTTTCAGTGTCATCTCCTGGGATCCCAGCCGGTTCTCCTGATGCTGAACTTTGACACAAGTGCAATGACCAGTCATAGTGTGACAGACAGGATGTCTCAAATGCCTCATTCTTGTATCCCTATATGATTCTTATACAAAGATGTAAAGAACCCCTGGATGCCCTTCAGGAACATTATTATTTACTAACCAAAAAGCAAAGTGGACCTTTGCTTCCAAAGTGGTCAGAGCTCCAGATTCAGCTTCTGCCCCATCTCCTTTTCCTTGGCAAGCTCAGTTCCTATACTGCTGACCTGTTTGCTGATCAATCTTCTGCTCATACCACTTTGCCTGCTCTGTCAGCCTCCCCGTGCCACAGATATTCCCACAACCACCCACAACCAAGCATCCTCTTCCACTTTCCAGTTTACAACATAAATGTGTCACTGTTGTGCAACTCCTCATACCTTCCCCTCTACACCACCAAATTGTGACAACCATAATATTAATTCCTTTCTCCCCTACTAATTTTCTGCCTAAAAGTTGTTCAGCAACTTTTCTTCCTATCCCTACACAGCTTTGAGGAAACCTACTCCATTTTCTCTCTCCATCCTTTTTCTCTTCAACCTTCCATTCTCTTCCAACCACTCCTCTTTCCCAGTGCAAGCACACTGTGGTTTCCCTCCTTGATGCCAGTTCCTCTACAAACCCCGCCCGGTGCTCAGGCACTGACACAGCTCTCTACAATGCTGACTAGAGATCTGCTATTTCAGTTCTCATCCCATTATTTCTGCTTTAGCTTTCACTCTCTGCAAACACAACCTGGAAATATTCTGCCTGGGATAAGTGAAAAACACTCTCCATTCACCTTTGCCCCACTTTCAATCCTTTTATTTCCGAACAATCTCACCTGAAAATAAGGCAAGGGCTCACATTCTCCTTGTCTACTCTAGGTCAATTTCACTCTGCAATAACACACAGTGACAGTTCAAGGTCTTAACAAACCCGAAGTCCTCTCTGTTAATTATTTTGCTCAATTTACATTCACATCCTTCACCAGTTGGCCATTCCCTACCCTCAGCCCCATCTTTGGCTATGGGCTAACCTGGAAGAGCATTATGCTCCAGGTACTTTTTTTAAACAGTCTCTAATAAATTTGTATGAGATCAATATTCTTGTCCAGGCTTTTATCTCATATCTTGATCACTTGCCTACAAAATCTAAACAGTACTTAGTCTGCTGGCACAGCAGCACTACTTTGTAGTCCAGTCTCATTATTTCCTTATTTTCTGTTGTCTGCTCATCCATCCAGCAATCTAAATACAAGAAAAAAGGTGACTCTCTTTATTGCAGACTATCAATACTGATTTTTTTTCAATGCAGTCAAATCATGAACGAAACATCCAACTGTTTAAAATCTTGGTTTTTACATGTTTAATTTAATTAATCAAATGTTTCTCACACACGTTTTTACATACTTCTGTGCTATGTCTAAACATTTATCTTGGATTACAGTGACATAGTGAGTATGGGGTAATATTTACAGGGCTTCAAATTTTTAAATATCTCTAATCTCAGGACTACCCAGTAAGACCTACAGACGATGTTCCATAACAACATCTTATCACTTGAAGTGCCTGCAATATGAAACATCAGTTTAATTTCTCAGTGGTTTTTTAGAAATAAATCATAATATACAGGTTTTCAGAAAAAGTCTTCTAAAAGCCCCAAAGCTAATTATCATTATAAAAATAAGCTTTTGTGCTGATGCACACCCCCCCCCAAAATAGTCTAAAACATCTGTTTTATGGAATGACTAGTTACAGTGAAATGGGAAAAAAGATAGCTACAGAGCTCAGTGGGAAAAGAACTTCCATGCAAGCATTTGAACAAGAAGGAAAACTCAAGTCAGCATCCGACATTTTCTTCTTCTCTGTAACTGATTTAGGCGCCTCTGAGGAAAAGCTCCATTCAATACAGATATATGTTGTTTTCTTCCCTCACTATAAAAATCCAGAGCTCAAAACACTGCTTTCATGGGAGTCCATCCAGCAAATCAGCGTCATCACATTAGATCCCTAAGAGGTCAGTAGAAATTCTGAATCATATCTAAGTGTTGTTGTAGTTCCTCCTTAAAAATAGTTGCAAACAACAGGTTGCTATACAAAAGGATATTTTACAAGAGAGGCAAAGTTTCAGATCAGTCAAAAGAGTATTTGAAAAGGATGCAGCTAAATTCTTAAAAGCTCTCCAACATTAGCTTTATTTCAAACACGCACAAAGTTCAATGTCAGCGCTGTCTAGCCAATAAATCAAATTGGTAGACAAGACTTGTTTGGACTAGCAATGAAAAGTTAGAAGGGATTCTCCAAGAAAGCCACAAAGCAGCTCATTTAAGGTCAATTTAACGGTATTATTCTGTTTTTCTTCCAGCCCCGACATAAGATTTCAGTACCTCAAAGGAAATTGTAAGAGTATCTATTTGCATTCCCCGAAGGTGATTGGCAGTTCACCACCAATTAGTTCAAAATTACACTGTTACTAGTGTGCAATAAAAACAACACCTTTCATCTTTCTTACATAGGTAAGGATACCTTCAGAGCCAATAACTTTGATCAAGTAAGTATTTTTGATCCTACCCCACCCGTCTCTTTGGATTCAGGAAAACTAATAGCTAAAGGCAACTTTTCTCTTTTAATATAAAAAAGTCCCAGCTTTATTCTTTGACTGTAGGAGTGATGTGGGTACTGAAATATAATACACTGGAAACAAACATTTTCCCAAAGCCCAGTATCTCTTCAATAGATAAAACACTAGGGTAGATAACACAATCAAACTTTCCCCTCCCTCCTCCTCCTCTGATTTTCAGTTAGACACTGCAGACACCTGAGGAGGAAGAAAATTAGCTCCCACAAAGAAGATCTACAGTTTCACAGATAGATTTATTTTCAAATATGAAAAGCTTTACAATCATCAAGTATCACTTAAGCCTCTGCTCTGGACCTCTTTATTTTAATAAAAATTCAACTCTTTAGTTTTACATATAAATGAAGTATATATTTCAGAGCACTTTACTGCAAACCTGCCCAGCAGGGTTACTTAAGCACATGGATTTCCACCACTAACACTGGAAGAGTTGCAACAGCCATTGCAGAGGAAGTGTGTGGCTAAATGTGTCTGCTGTGATAGAGCAACAAAGGGGCTCAGACAATCTGTGTGCTAAACCACAGGTTATGGCCTTTAACATCAGAGCACAACATTTACTGATGTAATTAGAACCACCCCCATTTATACACATTTTTTTGAAACGCAATAAACATGGTAAGCATGACCCTTCACAGTTCTGGCAATAAGGATGTCTATTTTTCTGGGATAATTTGTACGTATTAAAAAGACTTCTGGAAGAGAAGACGAAGCTTTCCACGCTTGCCATATTGAGAACCATGCATAAATTTACTGAAGTAACTACTCACAAAAATCCTGCAGAGTATCTTCTTGCACATATAACAACTTACATACAGCATGTGGTTGGGGCAAGTTTAGATTTTCATTTAGTTTTCAGCTTAAGTCCATTAATTTTCTCTGTAAACCAGACTAGGGGTTTTCAAGCATTCCTTCGGATTGGGGTGTCAATGCCATCCCCTCAGCACTGGAAACGAGGGAATTCATTCATCCATGTCTTTCATTGCTCAAGAGCAGGCTGGTGAGTGCTCCATGGAATATGAGTGGCCTGCAGCTCCACTTTTCATACCAAGCCATTTGCTGAAAGAGAATCCAGTCTCTTGGCTGGTGGTTAGGGGAGCCCCCTGCACACTCCCTAAATTCAAATCCAGTCAGCAGACACCTACAAACAGCCTAGGTCCACCCCACAAGTGATATTAAATTGCAATATAAACAACTTTTGAGGGACTTCTGCAAGAAAGAGCAGCCAAGCATCACCTAAATAATCACATTCCCCACCTGAATAGCAGAACCCTCTCTACACTACTTTCCATAGATTCCTGAATAACTACTGGGTCATTTCCCTGTGTTGTACACAAGCTGAATCACCATGACAACATAAAATATTCAGTAACAAATATTTTACAGTTCCCAGCTAACATCAAACACACAGAACGATTATAATTACCCCATCACAGTTCAAAGACACTCACTGCATGCACCTTTTTGTGTGCCTGAATGTGAATGCACATATAGAGTTGTGTCACTATAAACACCTGAGCCTTCAAAACAGAAAAGGTGACTGTTACTTTTAAACTGAAGTGATGGCTGATTATAGCACAAAGAAGTCACTGCTCCTCCACCAATTTAAACACTGGAATAAAGACGACCACCATGATCTCTGCTATCAAAAGCACCTCCCCTGACCAAGCAACTTTGGAAAGAGACTTAATGAAACCTCCGAGAAGGAAAGATGGAGATATATGACAGAAGACTGAAAAGTAGGAGAGAAAAAGAAAATTTTAAAAAACTATGGCTAAAGTCCTAAGACAGCAAACAATGGATCTGTCATGACAGGAATATTCTTTGGTTTTCCAAACTGAAGTAACTATATAAATTGTGGATGGATGGCTTATCCATGTAGTTAAAAGCAAGTCAGAAGATTTGTACAACGTATTTCCAGGTTTATAGAACCAATGCATTTTCCATAACTGGTGCCTTCCATGCTGCAATACTCCTTTCTGTTATAAGCCAAAGGTTCCTACTGTTTTTTAAATACCTCATAACAGAAACACCTGATCAAGAAATGCAAAATTGTAATATTAAATACAGTAAGTCTAAAAATATTTTTGTAATTAATTTTCAATACTTATTAATAGAATTATTTAATTACTAAATTCACCAAATAGCTCCTAAAATATAAAGAAGTGCTCTGATTTTTAATGGATTATTACCTAGGATGTTAAATAACAATGAACAGAAACACAAAAAATCCTCCAAATTAAAAACAAAACTCATACTGCAGGAAGTCAAGCCTCTTGCTAATACAAGTTCATTGTCCTTCAAACAAGGCTGAAATAGAGTCATTTACCAATCCAAGCTATTTTGCAGCAAGGATGGTGGGTCTGAACTACACAGTTGCTCTCTCAGGTTCAGAATATTCTCACATTTAGAGAGCTAATGAACAATTTAAAAACAAAACCAAAGCAAACCACACACACACAAGAGCCAATCTTGAAAAACCCAGGGAGCAAGGAAATGCACCCCTGTTAACATTTGTTATATGCTAAGATGTTGAAATTTTATGTTCTGAGAGAAAAGGCTACACAACAGTGAGACCAATACTCCTGATCAGAACCACTCTTCTCTAAATACTGTATCTGAAGCAGTACCATTACAGGTATAGCACACATACCATTGAGCTTCCTCTGAATTGCTTCTTCCTCTAGAGTGATGATATACATCTGCTCATCTAGGTCTTCCAGGATCTGTATTTGGAAACAGAAACATGAACGGACTGTTAGAGACAGTTGTTTTCCTGACTGCACTTATATAATCAGGTTCACTTTGCTCCAGTAACCTGTCTATATACAGTCTACAACTTCACAATACTGCCACAAATAAGAACTTCACAGAAGATTATTCCATTCTGTTACAGCTGTATCTTTACTGTAAGCAAAGTTACTGTTTTTATTTCAAGTTAAGGCTTTTATGTTAAGTTTCATTCTAAAAGGACAGAACAAAAGGTCTGACCTACATTCAAATCATGTCAACCTTCACACTCAATTTAAACAAAAATAACTGCAGATTTTGAAAAATTATATTAAAAAGTAACTTTTCACAAAAGCCAGTATTTCATGCAAATAATTGCTATTGGAAGCTAAAACCAAATATATGAAGTCTGTCTATTTTGCTATCAGGTGCTTTGAGCATAAAGCTCACAGATAACAAAAATAGTACATATTTTCTTTGTAGTTCCAGAGTTGAACTGACTAATAAAAAGGAATGCAAGACCTAAGTGCATCCGAAATTCAGCAAATACAAATTGGGAAATGTGACACCCAAGTCACTAGAGCACTTGTACATGGTACAAATTTCTCCATTCTCTCACAGCATTCAGAACATGAATCAAAGAGCATCTGAGTAGAACAAGCTCCTACAGATGACAACCACCCACATTTCACCCATATGTGTGTATCCCCAGGTTCCCTTCCTGTTATCCAGAGTTTGCTTGCTCTTGTACTCTTTGCTCCTGAACTCAGAACAAGGCATTGGTAAAACACAGCAGGAAATACAGGCAATAAATATTACTAGTAGCACTGACATAAACTGAAAAATCAGATGAAGTCTGTATTATTACAAGAAAAACTTTATGGGGAAAAAAACAGACTTTTGTTCTATATGAAAAATTTTAATTGAGTATACAAATAGCGGCTACAGAAACTCTGGTGAACTGAAGAGTTCTACAGAAATATAATAAACATTCTGAAAGAAAGCACCTAAATACCATTCTACCTTCTCAGAGGTAGCACAGGAGGACAGAATTGTGTAGCACTTACTGTTGGCTTCACCAGCAACTGACCCATTACTGTAAACATCCGAGAGAGCCCCACTGGCGTGCACACTGCAGGGAAAGGAAGAGTATGCAAAACAGTCATTCATAAGTCAAAGACCAACTTTTTATTTGGATGCTCAGTGTGCTAGTCCACACATAACCATGTTTTAGAAAGAACTGCAAGAGCTTAAAGCTCCAATATGAACTTTTAAGCATATTGCAATTGCACAAATTTTGAACAAGACAAGCATCTCTCCCCTCCAAGAGCTTAACTGATTTTTTTTTTTTGTCAACAAGGAACACCATATAATCAGAGATCTTAAACTTGCTCAACTATTTAATTATTTATTCAAAGCATGTGGCACCAGAGGCTATGTCTACACTAGTAAATTCAGCAGTGCCAGGATGCATTCCTGGGCTTTAAGACTGGATTGCCAACATCAGTAAATTGTTAGAACTATTCCTGGCATCATTTGCCCTGGGCCTGTTAGCACTTTCCCAAATAATTCTCAGTGCAGTTCTGGAGTTCATGCAGCCCAGGGACCATTATCACGAGGCAATATGTGCACAGACACTTGCCAACTGCAATGTCCTGGATGGAATGACACTGGCTGGCCACTGCATTGGAGAACATCTCAGGCATGTTTCATACTTTAGCACAGGTGTAGCTGCAATGCCAAGAGATCCTGAAGCTGCTTTGCTCTGAAAGTTATCCTTCAACTTCCACTGACAGTAGGCTCAGTCACCAGATTTTAGGTTATTTTCTATGAAATAACAACAGGCCCTTTCTGATCCTAGACTGTGACGGTTTTCAGGAATGGCACATACATGCTTCTTGGGAGAAAGGCTCAACAATGATAATAGAAAATTATTAGCAGAAAACAATAGCTTAGGGAAAACCGCCGTCAAATACTAAAACGTGTAGGAGATGAAGGAATTTATAACAATACGGATGAGCATGTACAGATTCCATTACAATAAAACAGTGTTGCCAAAAAAAGAGGCAAGATTTTACAGCTGGGATTACATTTATTTTTATTAACTAGCGTTTCACTGTAGCTACTACATATTACAAGAAAAATACAGGAGTATTCAAAAATCTAACTTAAGATAGTCTTCCTTTACTGCACAGGAAGCCTGCAGGAAAATGAGAAAAGAAGTGATGTTCCAAACACCACTACAACAGGCATCACTCAAACACTGCTTCAGCAACTAAACCAGCTGAAGATCTAAAGCAGCTCTACCCCAGCAGCTGCCCCTCTGCTGTAGGCTCCCCTTTCAGCTACACAGATCTAACAGCTTGGAGGGCCTTAACTTCAGCGATTTGCTTGTTTAAGTCACACATTTCCAGAAATTGGTATTTAGTCGCAATGATTTTGGTGAACTGGTTTGCAACAGACCCAAAACTGAGGCTGTGTTTTCAGCCCTGCCGAAAGAAACTGCAGGGCACATGTAAAAGTTTTGTAAACCAGCTACCCATTAAAGTGTTCAGCAACTCTGTGAATCCCACTCTGGAACAGCCTGCTCGAAACATTGAGAAGCATATTGTTTAATTCTCCCACCTTCGTCCAAAGTGGATCTGAGAATCTGCACATACAGAGAACCTAAGGAGACTCACTGAGGTCTCTTTCAGAGACAAATCTGTTTAGTTTTAAGGATATTACAAATTAGCATTCCCCACCCTTTCTCCACAGTGACAACTCCACATGAACTTTGAACCTGTCAAGCTTGAAGAAGAGATGAAACCATAATAGTCTAGAAAGGGAGATGTTCTGTCCCTCTTAGCAATTTTCTAGAAATTATTCAAGGAGGGGGCTGATATTGTAAGTGGGATTTGGAGCCTTCCATCATGTTTCTCATTCCCCTGAACACAGATGACTGAACTCTGGTTAGGACCAGTTGGGTTTTTACTGCATTTGTTTCAAATGCAATTGTGTAACTGACCCGCAGACTGGCCAGAAACCAGCTGTGTGATTATGAAAGCTGACTGCACTGTCTTCGAACTCCTGCCTATACAGCAACATTTTCAGTTACAAAAGGAAGAACAGTAGTTTACTGAATATAGGACAAAATGTTCCAAAATAATTTTCTCACCATACTACCAGCCTCCTGCAGACATTTCATTGAAAAATTGTGCTTTTCTTTGCAGAATAGAGTCCCTGTTTTTCAACTACCTGCTTTAACAAGTCAGAAGTTTAAATTGTTTTGGGAGAGGTGTGAAGTTTCTCAAAACTTGAAAATGTAAGGTACCATTTGTTTAAACTTCAGAAACAAAACGTAACAAATTCACATCTAAATTTAAATTTTATCAGCAAAAAAAAAAAACCACACTCAACTTTCACAATCAGTAAGTTTCCTTTAACCATAAAAAAAACCCCCTAAAAACAATACACAAAAAAACACCCCCACTACAAAATCATTCATCTTTTCAAATAATGAGGAAAATACTTACACAGAAGTAACAAGCATCCCATCAGTGATATACAGGAATATAAATATGGGAGGTAGAATTCCCAGAGGTCTGTGAAGAAAACATTGAGCACAGCTTTAGCATATTACAAACAGGCTACTTACGTTCCAGAATTTAACAGAAAAAATGGTGCTGGCTGAATTAATACATCATCTTCACGACCTTGTGCAATATTCACATAGCACATACTAGAAATACACTTAACCGGAAATATCCATTTCTGTATTTACAATGAACCTGGTGTGAAGGTTCTTTTGCATTCCATACCATATAAAGACTCCATACTGGCAGCATCATTGTCTATGAGCGCTGAAGCCACCCATACGATTCCAAGGATAAGCAGTGCAAGAAGAATGAGCATTACAAGGGTTTCCAAAATGCGTGCTCTAATGCCCTGTGGGAAGAAGAGGGGAGAGGGAGGAAAAAACACAGCCAAGAAGTTAGAATCAGGTATTTTCAAACATATTTAAAATTACAAATAAATAGCAGATCCTTCTTCCCAAATATATACTGACATTTTATCATGCAGACAAAAGCATAACATGTAATGCACATTTAAAAGGTAGTGCATAAAAAAAGGAAGTACTTATGGCTTTATAGTGCCCAGATTGCATTTTTCCCCTTAAACCCATAGAAAAACGTTTTAAATTGCATATGCCTTACAGTTCTCATTAATCTCATTATTCTATAAAGTACTCTTTATACCGCACAATTTTGTTCGAACATTTTTAAAAGATGGATTACTTTTCTAATACTTTCAGCAAAGAAAGTGGATTAGCAAATTTTTATCTATGATTCCAATCAAGGGAATGGAAAGCCAATTATGGCAAAGAGCCAAATGGCCCGGCAAGCATTAAACCCTGCGCAGGTACAATGCAGCAATTTCCTTAAAATCCCTTGTGCAGCCACAGCCGTCAGTCTGCGGAGCCCTCCAGCGCACGGCTGCGGAACTGCTGCTGCTGGCTCCTGCTGCAGGCACCGCTCCCACCCCATGGAACACACAAATCGCACATCCACAAGGTCACAGACCATAGCATCTGCTCGAGTCTGAAAACGAAACACCAACAGTGGAGTGCTAGACAGGTAAATACAAATATACCAAATAACACACAGATTCACTTTTTACCACTAATTTAATTCTGAGCAACTGAGTAACTGGGATGCTTTCTTCAGGCATCCAGTCCATGAAGGCTTGGCACATCAGATTGATATGTAAATAAAAATTTTACTTTTTTTCTTTGTTTGCTCCACCATCAAACCCAACTCTTGTTTCTCACATACGTTCACCCCAACTTGGGGATATTTCACTTCAAAGACTACTTGATAATTAAAAGCAGGAAATTTGATTTACTTTATAATTTTTTTCTATTTTTATCACCTCTTCCCTCACTGCTTAACTAGGCTATTACTTAAGGGTAATCTTTACATGGCATTTACCCTGGAAATTATGCTCTCTATGTAATCACTGCATCCAACCATGAACAAGTTCCTAACCATGAGCACTGATCTCTTCTAACAAACCAGTTGCTTTCCTCCACCAGTCCTCTCCAGAACAGTAAGATTACCACTGATAACTCACTCCATTCGGCTTAGGGTAGAACCATTTTTATATTGAACAGCAGACACACACACACTAAGATTCACACTCTGATGATCATTTAAAAATAGTGAAATAATACTTTTAAGAACTTTGGTGAAGTGACTAGATAGAAATACTCTGTCATAGACACAAATGAATACTTGGCAACGGGCCAGGATAAAGAAATTAAGACATTTAAAGCACATAGGTAAATACTTAATCTCAATTAGGCACCCATAAGACTATGCCCTATCAAAATGTTAATGTTCTAGGCACATTAGTTCATACTTACATACCTTAGTGTACCTGCCAAATAGCTGCTATTTGAAAGGAATAAAATGTACAGAATTTTTACCCCATGCACACAGTGAAAACCCTTAGAGAATCATGGAATGATTGAGGCTGGCAACGACCTCCAGAGGTCACCTGGTCCACCCCCTGCTCAAGCAGGGACACCTAGAGCTGGTTGCCAGGTCTATGTCCAAGCATCTTTTGAGTATCTCCAAGGTCAGAGACTCTAAAACTTCTCTGGACAACCTCTGCCAGTGCTCAGGCACCCTCACAGTAAAAAAGTCGTAAGAAATGAGCCCTCAGACACTCTTACTATTTCTTAATTTTGCTGATGGTAGTTTTGTTCTCTCCCACAGTTCCATTATCTTACTCAAATTTCTTAGATGAGCCAAACGTCCTGCCACAAAAGACATTGCCACTTCTATTTCACCTAATACCTGTTGCACTTTTTCAATCAATTTACTCCTCACATTTTTTCCAGTGTATGTGAAAAGGAGCATTAGAGCCTGACATCTTCAAAACCAGCAACAATCCCATCTAAAACTGGAGATTTGAAATCAGCTTGTAGAGTACATTTCTTTCTCATGTTCAATCTACACCATTGGATCTGCCTTGAGTACAGAACAAATCAGTGTAACACAAGAAAACATGTAGTGTAGGTACACAAGACGATTTCCAATCAGCATTCTAAACAAACACTCCATACAGCAGTACACAACCAACCAGATTGCATCAGGTTTTTCAGAAGGTGGTTCTAGATCTCAGCTTTCAAAACTGCATTTGTTTACACAAACACTATTTCATCCTTAACACATCCTCCAAACCATGTGCATGGATTGCACAGCAAAGCAGAAGGATGCTTCCAGTGAGGAAAAGGCTGGTTTGCAGCTAGCCTGCATTCTAGTACTTAAAAAGGAATTCAAACAAGATGAAGACTGATATAGACTATAAATACCTAGTTTATTAAGGGTGAGCATAAGGACAACAACCTCAACACCACCATCAATTAAAAAAATCAAACTCAGATTTCAGTCCAGCATTAACTACACAGCCTTAAATAACACTCCTGTGCTTCACACTTAAGAGATGAACACAACCATAGCCTTTAGAAATAATTAAAAATGGAAAAACACACTGGCTTCATTTTCACAAAATGTCATTAAGTTTAAAATTAAATGCATTAAGTTTGAAATGCATGTTAAGGTGGTAGGCTTTCATACACTCACTGCTCTACTCTATAAGTATTGCTATGACTTCAGGTTACATTTGTGTGCATGAGGAGAAAGCAGTGGGAAATAAATAAGGGAATTAGGAGGACCTGGAAAAAATATAATCCTTTAAAAAAAACTTGTCTAGAACAAAGCCTAGGATTGGAAAGACTATTTGCCACTCAAAGATTAGAAAATTTGAATCTGTAACCAGGATACATTTTCATCAAAGGAAACAAATGAAGCAATATAAAGCATAGTTAGTTTTCCAGACACTCCCTGAAGGTACCAGAAAAAAAACCAAGACTGACACGAACAAATTTTTTTATTATAGAGAAGGGGCTCAGAAAGCACCCTCACTTTTGTACATGTCGAGATTGCTCCTACTCTCCACGGATATGCAGAGAAGAGGGAAGGCTGTAAACACTAAGCAGGAGAAAGAGATGAACTGGAAGTGGAACATAAAGAGCAAAAGGGGAAAGAACAGCACTAACACCAGCTACAAAGAAAGGCAGAGTCTGATCTTTGGTCTTCAATTCATACACAAATTTCTCTGCATGTCAATACATGAGAGGGATGCTGTTCCCAAAATGGACTCAGTTACTCAGTTAGGATCATTGTCTATGGAGCATGAACACCCTCCACAGTTTGAAGGAAGGTGATACTTCTCTTTCTCAACAGTGATTTTGGTTTAGGAGCTCTCCACTTTAAAGTCCTTTGCCATGAAGGTACCTAGAACAAAGCATCAATTGCCATTGCACCACAGTCACAGAACAATATCTTTGGTAACTGCTGAACAGGAAAACAAAACACACCCAATACCTTGCAAATTCCTCCAGCTAAATTTCACATTATCCATAAAGCAAAAGCCACTCCTGAAAGTCAATTCCCTGCATGGTTCCCTACTGTCCCTAAGCAGAAGTCTGACATCTTACAGACTGACTGACACATTAAAGGAGATTCTTGTGGAAGATAAAAAATATGATCAACAAAAACTTTTGGAAGTGAATTACTATAATCCAATAGAAACTGTAATTTTAACTTGTTTATCAAGAAAATTGGGGAAAAGGACTGACAGATTATACCCTCAAACCCCCACCTTTTTTTTTAAACTTCAAAGTTTCACAGCTTACAAGTCCCACAGCTCACCTACACTTCTACTCACAGCATATTTTCAAAATCCTCCTAGTTCTTTAACATGAGCACTTAACGAAGTGAAGTATTTTATTAAAGGAAAGAAATTTAACACATCAATCCCAGCAGACTGCAACTTGCCAGAAGCCCAGTAATATCTGTCATCTTCTCTGTGCACTAATGGGCAGAGTGGGGAAAAAAAAAAAAAGAGCATTTGAAGCTCTCAAGGCCTGCCTACAAATAAAAGCTGTCCTACAAACACATTCTAAGGATCTTGTGGTTTGTACAGCCTTAGAGATATCTGACTCTCAGACTTCTAATTCTTTGAAATTCAATTGTCAAGACATCCAGAAGTTTTTATAGCTTAATCCTGAGCTACTTATGCTGCCTGGAGCACCAGGGCTAAGGGTTTATGTTTCCAGAAAAGCCTAATTTTAGCAGGAAAGGTTTTAATTATTTTAGAAGTGTTCGGACAAATTTTTAATCGCTACTCTGGAAGGCATCATCAAAATCTTACCATGTTTCTTTCCTATTATGATTAACACAGATAAGTCATCCTGGATGACAAATAGCCAAAAGACATTAAAAAACAGCACATGGCCAAAAAAGGCAATTCTTCATCTGAAAAACCCAACAAAGTACAAATGGCAACAACAGTCCTGAAGGGATAACAGATGTCACACAAGCAACTCAGAAAGCATAATTACCCATAATTACCAAGGAAACCACCTCTCCCCTGCAGTACATTTGTGATGAGGGACGACTATTATACCACTTACACCACATTAAGACTTTTCCTGCTATGTACATTCACACATAACACCCAGAGACTGGTTTTACTTTAGAAGACAACACGTAGTGGTAGTTTCTTACAGCTTTTGACACCAAGTGAAAATGGAAAGCAGCCGTATGGAGTCCCACATGACGGGTTGCAGAAGCTGGGCCAAGCAAAACCAACACAGTAAGGAAAAGGAAGATTTTTTTGATAATGGAGACAGTAAGAAATGTTGGGATTTTCTTCCCCCATTTGAAATTCTGTGACTACTTTGAATTACACAAATGTAACAATACAAAACGCTTTGCCATTAATCTGGCACCAGTAGCAACTGAAGACCTTGCTCTGCACGCTGGTTGTCCACCAAGTTTCAGGCCTCCCATGTAATGAGCAGCTGGCACAGGGATCTCTCCTGACTCACAAGGACCCTGCATAGGCAAGAAACCTCCTAACTGCTCCTCTTTCCATTAAGAGCCACATGTAAACTCTGGAAAGTTTAAAAGGAGATCTCTGACAACTGCCATTCTAGCAATGCTAAGGTAAGACACACACCATATTCCAGTAAACACACTGTGGAAGGTGATGTTATCTTCCAAGCAGTAGCACAACCCTGTGCCAGAAACTCACAAGCTGTTATTTCTTGGTAAAGAATTATTAAATAAATGAAAGCAATCGAGCCATTTTTTGCCAACTTCTGCTCTGCCAGTTGTGATTAGAAACAAATACTATTCTTCAGAAATTTAAGCATCGTTTTCAATGTTTTCTATTGCTATATGGATCTTAATGTGTATATATATGGATATTTACCAAGAGTTCTTTTGTTTTAATGCGAATGAATGATTAGAAAACCTTTCAACATGTTATCTTCTCTTTTTCTGCAAGAAGAAAAATTCCCAGTAAAATCAAAGAACTACAGTCCCATTCCTACCTTAAGAAAAAGCATTTCTTTGTCGGAACATTACCTGGCTATAGAGATTTTGATGAACATATTATTAGCTCCTATAAGATGGACACTTTAGGTGCTACATTGCTGATGTGGGTGTGGAATTGTTTTTGTTAATTCCACATTTTAATTTGGTTGTAAATTGTGCAGAAACAAAAAATAATAAAACGCCCTGTCATCAATGATACAAAAATTACATATTACACACAAAACCAGAGAGTGCTAACTAAGTTTCTATGGTGCTGAATATTTGAACACAGTTCTGCTTGGACATCTTGACCTCTTGTGAGGTAGGTAAACATCACTTTTTACACCATGCCCTGACCCACAGGGAAAGCCTGGGAAACATTTCTGCAATCATGGCACATTTAAAGTACACATAACTCCCATTGTTTTCACGTGACAGAAAGGAGTCTAAGTAACCTCAAGATTTGTTCAGTGAGGGGCTGATGGCAACAAACACACATGATAACATCTGCAGGAAAAGTGGAGGCACTAAAAAAGGGAGAATTACACTGGGTATGAGGTTGGGGATGTTATATATTAACCCAAATTACGTTTTTAGTATGTGACACCCCCTCTTTCTCTATTTGTGAGAGTTAGCAAAGAGATGAGTGTCAAGCATTTAATCCATTTCTATGGTTATACTTGGAGCAATCTTTGTTGTGACCTATTCAAGGCAGTGCATAAACAAGTTTTTAATAAGTAAAGGAGAATCATTTTGCATCAGGCAACATTAAACACATACTACATTTAACACACTGATATTTAGCCAAGGGATCATTACCTTACGACACTACACAAATTACTAAGCAATAAATAGTTGCTGTAGTTTAAGGAAAACTCAGTCCATTTTAAAAATGTAGCTGCTAATGACTCAAAACCCTCATGGAGCAAGCTAAGAAAATTTTAATCAAGAAGTAATATATTCAGGCATCAGATTCAAATAATCTGAAAAAACAAAACAAAAACAAACAAACATTCCCAGTAACTTACAGCTGATTTTTCTGTTAGAATCTTTTCTCAAATGATTTCACAGTTATTACCATGCTGCAAATGAAGCAAGATGAGGCAGGCGAATTCATTTAACTTTAAGAACTTAACAGTTCAATAGCTACACAGGATAAATAACAAAATCCAGAAAATTCAAAAAGAAGCAAAGAACTGGACAGAGAAAAACAAAATTAAAAGTTTTGATGGAAAAAAACCAAAATTATTTCTTTCGGTACTGGCTAAAGACATGTAACAATAGCCATTAGAGTTATGTCTGCCAAGCTGGAAGTGAAGGACCAAAATCCCTCAACTAGAGCTCAAGATGTCTTTACTTAATAGCCTGGTGAGGAGGACATGTATCCAGGATGCAGGACACCCACTGGAGTGACTCTTCTGCCAAAGAAAACTTATGCTCCCTTCCTTCAGTGCCCCAGAGCAGTATCCAAACCACAATGTTATAGCATAGTTTGGGGTCCATACACATCAAACATTCCTGTTTACATCACTGCACACAAATAACTCCGTGAAATAACCTAAGAACCAACATGGACTCCTTACAGGCTTGAGTCCTCGTGACTAGGATAAAAAACAGTTCTTTTTCACTTTTTTCCCTAGGATTATTTAATTATCCAACACAAAATGGACTCCAGTGAGAATGATAATGTGGGATTCATTTACTGCTTTGCAGTTAAGGTACTGTTTCAAATACACGGATTCAAATTACTCAAGCAAAGAGCATACCCCTGGTTGTTCCAGATCACGTATCAGTCTTGTAGCTTTAACACAGAAAAAGTACATTAGAAACACTTCCAAATTTTGTACCAGAATACATACCAGAATAGAGAATACATACATATTTCTTAAAATTAGGAAAAGCTAGACAGAATAGCAGAGCTGGAATAAAATAATTACAGCCCACAGCTGTCAGATGTACACAACTACCCTGCTCCCTCCTACCCTAAAAGGGATGGATGCAGATCTACGGACACACAACCCAAACCGTCTGGGAAGAAAATGAGAAATTAATGGATAATCACAGTAAAATGGTAACTGTCCTAGTGTCACCCCTTTCCCCACAAGTTGGCTCTGTTCTTCCATTCACTAGCCCTGCCCTCACTAATTAGCTCTCAAATGCTCCACTCCCTCCACCTACCAAGTTTCCCAGACTTTCCAAAGCCACCTGCAATAACAACATGGGCGCTCTGGGATTTCTTACACTGAGTCTCCCTCTAAGCATTTACTTTTGGATCAGAAAGAATCTTTCCTGCTAGACTGGCCCGATAGAAAGATAAATAGATGTTTTCCAACTTCTTTGTAGCTTGGCAGAGCATTAAGATAAGTAACGCAAAAGTGTAAAGAACAACTTGGAATTTGTGATTGTGTTTCTGGCAGAAACAAACCCTGAAGACAGTTACCAAAAGCAAATGACATGTATAAGCACACAGATCACTTTTAAAGTTCTAAAATAAGTACAGAAAAGTAAATCCCCTACAGTCACGTCTATTACTAACGCTCTGATAGGGTGAATAAGACCAAGAAGAAAGCACACTTCTAGGAATTGGTCAAAGCACCAGCAGGCTGGAAGTTCCTATTAGTAAGCTGCGAAATCCTTGAAAAAGCTACCAAAAAAAAAAGAAGTGGACAGGGATGGGAGAAACTTTGGTTCTCCTTCCTCTCCTCCTTTGTAAATAAAGTTGTTGTCTGCCTCACAAATTGTCACTACAGATGTATAAACTCCTTCCTTGAGATGTCAGTTCAGAATAAGTGATTGTTAATAGAGAGCAATCCTTGATGTGAAGTACTTCTAATAATAATAAGATAATATGGACTAAAGATTCAAACACCACATGCTTAGCGGTATCAAAAAACCACTGCTATCATACAAGGAATGAAAAATGGTGTTTGTCTAGTAAAGTTCCATTTAATAAATGAAAACCTATCAGAAAAATGTTTCTTGCCTTTCTGTGATTAGAACAATTACGTTAAAACTTTCCACTATCAATATAAAATTATATGGAAATTTCTTCTCTGTGAATTAAAATGACAATTACAGTAAATTCTTAAAGTATTTTTCAATTTCAATATAAAGTAACAAAAGCACATAAATAGACTTAAAATAGAGACAAAGTTTTGGCCTGTCCTGAACAGTCACTACTTGATGTTAATGGAGACTCAAGACACTGACTAATGCCAAAATATTCAAATCTTAATAAGATACTCCTCATGCATAAACCAGTCATTTTTATAAAATGAACCACATCCTCCAAATAAGACAGCAAATCAATTTAATGCTTCTGACCATTAATGAAATAAATCTAACACTGAGATGGGAAGATGCTCACATTGCCTCTTGAAGCCTCTAACTCAGACATGCTAAATTCTTAGAGGCATCAGTCTTTTTCCATTGACTAAGAAAGGGGCCTGAGTCACAGCGATTTCAGGGATCTTGCATGTGTGAACACTTCCTTTCCAAAGGAAGGCAATTTTTTCTATTAAACACTTCAGTTTTAAATTAAATTGTTACATGAATTTTATTATAAACTGACAATAAAAATTTTAAAAAATAAAAAAAAAATCTCAGGGTTTTTAGATACACAGCTATCATCTACCAGGAACAGAAGGATCTATAGAGGGAATTAAGAATAGTCCATCCAAACAAAATTTAAAAGCTACTTATTTCTGCCTAAAAATAAACATATTAGGAAAAAAATATTTTAGAACCTAGTGCTTGAGTTTACATCAGTGATAAACTAAGAGATTCAAGCTTAGCATTGGTAGCTGTACCATCCGTACACTTTACGAGTAGTACAAGCATTTAAACACGTTTCTTTTAGCTCATGCAGAACTCCATAAGTTATCCTAAAACCAAATAAAAACTGTAACATTAAAAAAAAAATCCCCCAATTTATCCACTAAGGGAAAGCAGAGGAAAATATTCTCATCTTATTCCATTTGCAGGCTTCCAGCTATGTGTTAAGGCTTTTAGCAAACCTACGGAAAGTCTACAAAGCACAGACATGCTACATACAGCACAAATGTGCAAGTTCAGGGCAATGTAGGCGTGGGGAAAGCACAAAAGTTCAGCAATGCAGCCCATTCCTGGCTGGGGTGAGGTGGAATAAGTAATGCTCCAGTGCTAGCTTCCAAAACTGAGTAGTTTTACAGATGCATCTACCTACTCATAATGTGTCACCTAATGCAGCTTCTCATGGCATGCAAGGGAAGTCGCAGTCAGAAAACCTTATTGCAAAATAAAACCATTTTCTCTGTGCAGGATTTTTACCCCAACATTACTAACAACACTTGGTTCATCTTGTTACTCTACAAATTTCCATAGCACAAACAGATTAAAAGGCTGCAAGAACACAAAGTAACCTGACACATTTTGATTTTCTATTTGCATTACAGAGTTGGTCAAAAAAAGTAATTATAACTTTAGTCCCATACACTACTGAAGAAAGGCTGAAGCACTTCTCAAATAAAGTGGCAGTGAGGCAGCCAGTGCAGAAAAGCTGTGCCAAATAAACTCTACCATCAGCTTATCTCCTGGTAGCCTATTTTCTCGTACCTTACACTGAGGCCTCTTTAAACGAAGTACTATCTAATTTATGGAAGCAACCAACTGACATTTAACTACTTTAATGAAATGGAGCACAGATCACATCTCATCACATCTTGATCCAATGTGTGCAACAATCAACATTCCCGTATTTCCCCCTCAGTTGTCTCCAGATACAGAACTGTTACTTGTATTCAACAAACTACAGATCTCCTTATGCTAATATAAAAAAGGACAGATTTTTGCATATAATATCCACAACTGACTTAAGCAAGAAGTCTTATGAAAACCTGATAGAATATTTTATATATCTACAAAACTGAACTCACATTAAGACATTATTTCTCATCTTACACAAGTTTCTCTCACCTGGCCACTGATTCTTGAATTTCTATTTATCTCACTCTCAGTGAAACACAGTGAGGCATTAAGTTGACAAACACATCCATGTTATTTACCTGGCCTGCACAGCCTTTGATTCTAAACATCTAATACAGACATTTTGGCCCCCAAAAAAAATTGTGTGCTGAAGTCAAAGTTTGAAATGCACAAAAACAATACAACCAGAATTCTCAGCCTCTTTCAACCAGCCTCTTTAGTAATTTTCATTGTAACAGTCGTTGTGAAAGGACAGCAAATAGACATCGCTGCAATACTTTTACAGACAAAGGTATTTTAATCTCACACTACTCTAGAGTTACATATTCCAGTCACAGATCCACAAAAGCAGGCCATACACTCACCAAACTTTTTACACACTAATTTGCTAATATATATACACCTGTAAGGTAAGAATGGTTTTCCTTCCTCTCCAGAACTCCAAATTAAGGACCTGGTGGTGTAAATCTGTAATTTTAACGTTTTTTTCAGAGTTCAGTGTAACACTTGTCAATGTGACATGCTATATACACTGAATCTTCCCATCTTCCCTTTCCAGCCATTTTAGAAACTTTTCTCACACTTAGTATTAGATAGGGCTGCCCTCTACATTACAAATTACACACTCTACATTTAGCCATGTACAAGCTGTTTCTGAGACTTCAGTGGAAGCAGGAATTACACAAAGGTTCCAGATACACATCATCCTTAATGCAAGATCTACAGTTAAATACAGTCCTTAACTCTGCACGTCACATCCTACAGACTATGTTTTGGGTTTGTACAACTGTCAGCTAAGTACACCTTTATTTTAATAGGAAAAAGGAAAAACCATGGTCAAGCTACTCGTCAAATCAAAATCCCAGAATAATCAGGATCTGCTTCTAAACAGCAAAAATTTCTAATAAATTTTAGGTGGTGTCATTTTAAAGGACTCCAGTTTAAAAAATGGACTTCATATCTGAACATAACATGTTAGCTTATGTCAAAAATACAAACCCGAACAGCTGCCTTTGATGTGAATGATTAAACAACTTTTGTCTCTGGTATTACTAATGGAACGAGTAAATGGGTTGCAATATAATGTACAATAATTCAGTTACATACTAGTAAACATTTCATAGAGATCAGAGCACTAAAGTCTCAGTTCATGCTGAATGATTTTATAGACAAATAAATATGCGCTTAAATGCCAAATAAACATCCACTGTTAACAGGGAACCTCAAGACTATTTGGTGAGCCATGACACACAGTGGCCTGTGGGTATTGAAGTCAGAGGTACATGCAAGCATAAAGCACAGCCAAATGCTGTTTGCAAACAAGACTCAAGATTATTGAACTCTCCAAATCCCTTTTACAGAGAAATCAAGGCAAATTTTAAAGACTGTTTTTAATTAAGAGATGATTTCATATTGGTAAATATTTTCAAGCCACTTATTTGCCAGTACTTTGCAATATAAGAACAATTTCTTTCCATGAAAAAATGTCTTGAGATAAGTGAAAAAGTTTCTAAAAGTAAATACTTCAAAGCTAACTTTGAACATACTTCCTACATTCTCATCACACACTGAAAGTGTCTTTTACAGTGGTCTGCACCTATAGTTGTACCAGATTACTACCAGTACAAGCAGCGAATCTGGAGAGTACAGATCTTCCACGTGGAAAAACACAAAAATTAGAATTTCCATAGCCACCAAGAAATAAAAAAGCAGCAGGTTCACTTTTCACTGTATTTATTACTGTGTTTAGTTAATTGCAATTTGCAAATAGAATGCTTTGCAACACAATACGTGAGAAACTTAAGCTTAGTTCAGTCCTATTTCATAGTGACATGACTAGGAAAAGTCATTGCTATTGATAAATAGAAAATGGATCAAATCAAGTACTGAGGAGATGGAAGGCATACACAGTGTGGTTGTTCAGCAAGCTAACAACAGAGTATAGAAAAAAAAAGCAGTTTCAAAAAATGTTAATGACAGTACTTTTGCAAAGCTTCAACCTTTCACCCTCTCCCCAAATAAGTAATTTTACTTACAAAACACATTTTTTAAAGCCATGGAAGCTTTTAAAAGCTTCAGTGGAAGAGATAAAGGGAAGAAATATGTCTTTAAGAGCAGAAACTCCTTTATTTCACCATTTGGAAAGGAACCTACACCCCACATTTTACTTGCACAGGTTAAACTGCAGCTGCTAACACAGGCAGGGCTTTGCAGCCACAGCAGCCAAATCTTTATACAGTAGCAAGCACAACACAATAAATGTTCTGAACACTGGCCCAGCTCACCTGCCTTCAGCATATGAATAAACTGCTACATTTTAAAGTGGTGTTTTTATTAAAATAAACCAAGAATTTGGGAAGAGCTATCAAGGAAAGGCAAGCAGATGGAGAGACTGGCTGACACAGAACAATAGCTGGTGAAATATTACTCTTATTTTCTGTAATAAACACCAAGATCAAAACATTACGCAAGTTAAATTTCCTTGAAAGGTTCCCAGCAGGAGTTTTCCTTTTTGTTTGTGCAGTACGCGATTTCCTCTCACCCACAAAAAACATACCAAGAATGTGCATGTGCCACTAACACTAAGCAGCACTTCCTTAATCACTCATTTCCAACAATTTATGGATGATCAGTGGCAAAAACGAGCAAAAATAATGAAAGCATGCAATGAAAGCTCATTGAGACAAACCGGCTTGGACTTCCTACTCATTTCTGTGTCTCTTTAAGATGGGGGTCTGATACAAATTAGCCACTGGGAAAAAAGTCATCTGGTCATAAAATACAGTACAGGGTCACTTTTATGTAAGTTTGCCAAAAGGGACATAAACCAGGACAATTTCAAACTGTGACACAGGATAGAAGTATATTAAAAAAATCTTTGTTCCTCCTCCATTGTGCTGTCATGTTGCTCAGCTTTATAGACATTCTGAGCACCAGCTCTGGCCTCTTCGCTTCCACCTGGTCTACCTAATTAATTAAGCAAGGAAGTTACCTCAAATTTTTGTACTATTTGTTTTTATTATCATGCACTTCTTTTGATGTTCCAGGAGTTAACCTCTTAATCCACAGACTCTGTGTGTTGTGTTCTGAACATTTTGGGATGTCTGGATAATTTGGATAATTGGTCAGGATGTTGCTGTCGCTCATGTTAAACTTTATGCTATGACTTCAAGTTCAAAGATCAGTATTAAGGTAAAATACTTTATAAAGCCTTTTTAAAACTCTACACTTGTGATTATGCAATACCTAGTTTTTCCAGTTTCTCACAGTGGTAAATTGCACTATTTGTATTTTCTTACAAGGAAATTACTTCTAAACGTCTTTCTCTTTGTCAACTTCAAATAAATACAAATTTCCATTGAAGTTACATCAAGAGAAAGCGTATGTTAAAGGCCAAGAAAAGGTACAGCAATTATCTTCTCAAAAATGTTTGCCTCCTTCACACAGCAGCACACAGGTAATTTTCTGTGCAGTCTGTTACCATACATGAAAACATCACTGTGACCTACAGATACTCAACAGCAAATTACACAATTTTTCTTTTTTGGAGAAAATTATAAAGAACGAGGTTAATTCTGACATTAAGAAACACTGTTGACAACTTTGTTTCATAACTGCTATAGAATCTGGGCACATCAGTGACAAATAATTAAAAGATTATCCAAACAAGAAACAACTTTATGAACAGACTCTACAAAGGAAGACAAGAAGAACAAAGAAAGATGTAAAACAGTTTTTAATACTGATGCAAGAGATTAAAGTGATAGTAGCTCAGTTAATAGCACCGGCTGAGGTGCAATGTATCACAATGGTTACTTCAAAGTCTTGAAAAATCCAATTCATGTATGCACAAAAATATGCGTGTTCATAAATACACACATGGCATATACACAAAGACATACATATATATACATATTATACACCTCCAGTACAGGCTGTGTTATCATTATTATTGCCCTGACATCAGAATTCTTCAAGTTCCATTAAACGGAAATGAACAAGAGCAAAGAGCAGTACTTCAGCTCTTTGAAAGGGCATGATCAACCCCCTTAGGCTCAAAATGCCCTTTCTGAATTCACACAGTGGATTTTATGAAAAACTAAGCAAAGAATCAGTCTCAATTCCAGTACAGCACTGTATCTGCCCATGGCCAGTGCCTCATTTCCCTGTTTCTCTCCTCTGCACAATATGCAGGTCTTTGGTTGTTTTAAACTGCTGCCCTGGGGAATCCAAGTGAGTCTGTAAGGGGGGCCATGTGCCATTTAGAGAGTATACCAGCAGCCAAGGAAAAGAGCCATAGTAAATTGGAAGATGGTTAATCAAACCCATTCTGATTCAGAACAGTTAAGGTCACAATGCTACCATTCAGGAACATGGAAAGAAAAGTTATACAAAGGTCACAACAGTAACCTGTGAGCCATCTGAAATATTAGAGTTTCCAAAAAAGTCACATTACAGTCAATACATAAAATCAACTTTTATAGCACAGACTGTGATAAACAAACAGATGGCTAAAATCTTCAAGAGTTAGACCCATATGTGGTCATGACTAAAATTACTGTTGCTATTCAATCTCAAAGACATCCATTAAAAAAATGAAAAAAATTATTTCAATTTCAGGAATGAACCTCTTTTAATTATGCATTTTCAGAACTTTGATTAAAGTTCAACGAGCAATTCATATATGAACACCTTCAAATAGACATCTTCACTGCATGGCCCTATCCCAAGTGACCTATTCAGTCACTATGATGAAGGTAATTCAATGACAAATTCAAGACAACCTGCATAAAAACTTCCACTGGAACAGTCTTCTTATCCAAATTTTGATCCGAGCTGAGTATCTAGAATCAACTGCTTTCCCAGCTCCGAACTGAAAGATTAAAGATTACATATCCATGCCAAACCTCTTTACTGAATGTCTTCACATTTGCAGTAGATCAGTCTTCTCTTAAATGCTACAAGTTTTGCTAAAAGTATGAAATGTTCTTTTAAATTGAGATCGCTAAAATCTGATTTTTCCAGTAAACAGTAATAGCACTCGAACAATGTTTTATCTCTCCGGTCCATTAGTTTAATGTGATGAATGACAAAACATGACTTTTTTTTTAAATTTAAATAATTTTTAAATTATAAAATAATTTGTTCAAATACCAGAATTCTACAAAGTAATCATGGTCTCAAAATCTTCTCAGAAAAGAGATAAGAAACATGACAAAAACCTACAGAAAGTAAAAATTAATGGGAAATACCCTTCCTTCACAGATGCTAGAACTGAAAAGCATACATGAAATCCTGCGTTCGATTAATCATGACTTCTCCAAGACTCTAATCACCCGATTATGTGATGTAGTTCTTTAAAATATATACTGCAATTATGACAAGTAGAATCATTTATCTGCATCAGCATCTGAAGAGAATGGCATGTTTAATTTTAACTATTAACTTACGCCACAAGTGTCATCTGCTACTTATTTTACAAGAAAAGCAATCAAAGACAAGGTACGTTCATATTACAACAGACCACAATTCCTGCATCTTCACCAGCAGTGTTAAGACTCACTCAAAACACACAAAACAATTCCACTCATTTTGGATACTTTTAAATAGAGCAGTGAGGTAGAACACACATGGCCTTGAGTACTTGTACCAGGAATCACACTTAACTTCTGGGATATTCCAAAAACATCCTGACCTCAAAGTAAAAAAAAGAAAAAAAATCCAAAACAGAATTCTCTCCCCTCCCATAGGTGGGTTTTGATACTAAAATCTGATCTCATCTGCCCCCAGGAAAAAGCAAAACTACTGTAAAGCACCAACAATTATCTTTTCCCTTGAATCTGCAGGAGACTATGGTTCTATCTTATCCATCTCATCTCACAAATGCTCTCAAGCATAAATGTGCAATGGTGATTTTATTTCTCTTGAATGGGATTTATGGATAGCCACTACCATAAGTTACACTTTAACTATTAGAAGTTTCATGTAAAGTGCAAGTCTCATGTAGCTGGGATACATAAAGTATCTACTGGAGCCAACAGAACTCCACAAGCAGAAGTACCTTACCCAGTATGCTAATGGAGAGAATCCTTGGTTTTGTTGGATTACAGGAGACAAACCCTACTGAAATCACTTAACTTATTTTTTAGAAAGATAAATATAAGCTGTGGGTAGACACTTAAGTGTCAAAATGGAGTGGCCTCCACATGAAAACTGTAAGGACAAACGGAGATGCTAAAAGCTCTCGGCCCTGTAAATACCTGAAGTGAAGGAAGAAAGGAAAGTGTTTTCCAGCTAAGATGGACAAGGACAGTTAAACACAGTAGTCTATCACCAAACTCCTTGGAAGCTGAATGCATTAGTTTGGTCACCTGAACTCATAACTGAACTGACCTGGACACTTCTGCAGTTTGGTCAGTGCACAGGAACACTGCAATAGCATCAGCTCAGCACAGGTGACACCAGACAACATTTACACACCACCTGGGCTGGGCCCTGCAGGTGTTTTCTGACACAGCTGTATTGTTGTAATCCTGCAGCACCTTCTGCTATGGAATAAAGTCTCTGTTTCTCCACATTATTCTCCCTGAATTAAAATTTTCCTTCACACAGTAGTTCTTAAGTTGTTTTTTGTTTGTTTGTTTTGCTGTCCTCTGTTTTCTCTCTCAAGTGAACCCTAAAATCCCAACTTGAATGCATCACTTCAGTTGAGTTTTCTCTAATCCCACCAAGAACCAAAATGGCAACTTCTCTGTCTCCATGCCAGTTCCTCTCAATGCAACCAGGAATGATGTTTTCCTTCCAAACACAATTTATCCCCTTGTGGCTTTACGTTACATGTCATGCATCAATGACTCAGTCTTTTGCATCCATCTTTAATTCGTTTCATTCTCCAGATTTCAAAAGCACTTTCCAAAACCCTTTGCTTTCTGACAACTGTCATCCAAAGGGAGCAGAATTCCCTCAAGTGTAGTATCATTAAAAACAAAAGTGTAATCAATTGGATGATAAAGATTAATGGAAACGTGCTACAGTTGGTCCCCAGACAATCATTCCAGTTTAATCTATTTGATATTTATGATTTGAAATTAATTTTGATGGGCCTCCCATTATAGTAATTTTTCACTGTATTTCTTTAGTTCACATATTAACACAATCATTATCATCTTATTGTTCAAAAATTGCTTTGCCAAATCCCCTGTTTTGTTGAAATATTTGGCCCTCTCAAACTGAATATATTCAGTTACGTTGAATATTTTAAGACAGTTTTTTTAACATATTATTGTTAATACTGACCACATCTGAACCATTTTTGGGATGTCTATAACCTTTTAAGTTTACAGATCAAGCTTGTTTTCTCAGGGTCATCTGTTATTTAATCAGCTTTCCCATTAGCAAGAAAACTGTCTTTCTTTTCCTTGTTATTTTATTTCTAGTGCATTTCTCTAACCTTCTCTCCTACTAACATCCCAACAAAATTCTTTCCCAAAAATTAAAATAAAAAATACTTAAGTCTTTTTCTTGATCTCAGTACATGTGGGTTTTAAGGACTCCTTTTTCCCCCCATATACCTGGCCTGTGCCAGAGTGTGCAGCTGTATATACATCTTCACATAAGCACTCACATCCCAGGATCAAATCCTCCCCAATCTGTAATTTTAGTTTCATCAGAAACAAGGGCTGAAAATGAAATATACAGTGCAATTAGTCCATATTTAATAGTGTTTTCCTACCTTTTTTAAGCCAGCAAATCCTTCTGATTCCAGGAAGAAAAACGCAAAGGGCATCAACACAAACAAACACAGATTTGAAAAAAGAGAAGCAAGATTCCACAAACCTGCAATGAACAAGAAAAAGTTTACGTGATAAGTTTCTAAGCTTTCACAGTTAAAGATATTACATTTTCCTCCCTTACATGTAACAGTGTAGTATACGTAAAAGTGCCAGGGTTTTAGGGATATAGTTATTTACAGGTCATTGCTGAAAAATATTCATTTCTCTGCGTAATGATCTTCAAGTAAAAACTTGATACCAACTTACCCAGCAGCAAATATATGAAACCTTGGAGTCAGACTGCAAGCTCAGGTGGACTACTTCCACAATACCCAATTGAAAGCTCTTTAGAGAGCCATTGTAGAAATTGTCAGGACAAAAGTATTTTACTACTCTCAGTGAATCTCACAAAATCCAGTTCTGTATATTCCCTTCCTCCCGTATTTTTTTTCAAGAGAAACTTCAGCAAACCATGGATTTTAACATGGGCAGTACACAAATTGCATCATGACCTCCAAATCAGAAGAAGCTATCATGGTAACAGCAGCCTTCCACAATGGGATGACTGGCTCAGTAGGCAGAAGGAAAGCAGTAGTTGTTGTTTACCTCAACTTTGTAAGGCTTTCAACATCATCTCCCATGAATCCCCTAACAGCCTAATTCATGAGGTATGGGCAAGATAAGCAGACTCTGAGATGGACTGAACACTGGCTGAGCTTCTGGGCTGCCAGGGGTGTGACCAGCAGGACAAAGCCAGGCTGGAAGCCAGTTAGCAGTGCCATGGACACCCCACGGGGTTGATGGTGGGTTAAACACCTTCATTAGAGACCTGGGTGATGGGAGAGGCCACATCCTCAGCAAATCTACTCAAGAGACAGGATGGGGAGCAACATTGTCCTGCAACTCTGATGAACTTCAACTGGCTCGACAAATGAACAGAGAGCAGAGAAGAGTGGACTCAGGGAGATTTTTATCCATGTATATAAAGTTTTGATGAGGAAGGGAGAAAGGAAAACAAGCACATCTTCACAGTGGTATCCACTGAATTGAGGAGAGGCAATGAGCCTAAGTGGAAAACTGGAAAATCTACTTACTTATAAAAGGAAAGAAAAAAAACCCAAACAAACTACAAATCTCAAACATTTTCCACTGTCACTGTACTCAAGTAGTGCAACAGGTTGCCCATGGGTTTTGTAATCTCTATCCTTCAACATACTCAAACTTAAAAGGGGAATGCCTTGAGTAGCCTTCTTTGACTGACCCTGCTTGGAGTAGGTTATTTCCAGAGGTCCTTTCAACCTCAGCCATTCTGTGATCTATGTGAAAAATCAACAACTGAATACAACAAGGACATCTGTAAGCCACATGTGACATCTGCAGGAAGAGAGAAGGCTTAGAAAACAACCTGAAGTGATAGTTAATCTCCATTACGGTATCTGCTCTATTAAGATTTTCTAAGCTGAACACTTTCCGAACAGCCAGCTTCTGGTGTCTAAACATGAATCCATTATCAATCATCCTATCAGAACTTGTGCAAGATGCAGTGTTTCTTCTTTATAAAAGCAGAAGCTTATCAGCAATTCAGTAGCTAACAGGTCTAACTACTATCACATGTTCTGTATCCTAAAAAAAAGTCTGTAGAGAAAAACAGGCAAAGTTCTCCGCCTTCCCCAAAGCTCACACACTTCCACAATTCCGCAGGACTATGTTATATCACTTGAATATCACTCAAAATAGAATATCCCCCATGATAAGAAAATTTGAACTAACAGCTTTGTTTCCTTCTTCCCATGTAGAGGCTTGTTCCTTTTCTTCTTTGAAATTGTCCATTTTGGGAAGAACGGGAAAGGAAAGAGACATTTACTGAATGCCTGGGGTATTCATTAGCAAGAGAAATTTCTGTAGTTAGCTCCAAATGTAAAAGAGTTAGCAATGATCTTTGCCTATACACTCTCAAAAAATGCTTCTACCATATACTTCCTTTTCCCTTAAATGGTAGCATTCAAGTTTGAAGGAGAAATAAAAGCTAGACGGGAGGAGGGAGACATGGGCCAAGAGAACATCAATTGACAGCAGCAGGACACCAGCAACCAAACCTAGCCAAATAGGCTACAGAAAACAAAACAAGAAAATTCCAAAAGATGCGTGAAATATAACGCTTGTTTGCTAAAGAAAACAGACTGCCTAAAGGTGGCTAAACTCCAGTTAACAAAGAGGGGGATTTTTCCTTTTGAATTTGCTTTGCCAGGAAGCTCCTGTTACCATTCAAGAAACATTCAGGCATAGCAACATCGGCAAGAATGTCATTAACAGCCCTTGTGAGGGGACATTAACTCAAGCAGTCTGCCTTTTTTTTTCCCCAAAAGAGTAAGACACCAGAGTAAGAGTAGAAATACAACTAGATGGGGGTAGGAGTCTTATTTCAGCAGTTTGCTCTAACTGAAGACAGAGTGCATTCAGTTACCTCATGCAAAGTTGAATACCTGCTTGTCCTAATTTCAGCAGCTCTATTACACACATATCTTACAACATAAAATAATGCTTAGCAGCTGCAGAGTACATAGAGCATTTTAAGGGAGGGGAGAGTGGTGCACAGCCAGAATGATTTAAAAAAAAAAGTTAAAATCCAGAAATTAACACATTAGTAGCATATAGGAACCACATTTACAGAATGTTAAACTAGAGAGCTACAATATGCACATAAAGTTAGGAGAGGCAAAGACAGTGCTGTTCTGCTGCTGACAAACACATACACTTTCCTCAAAGTAAGGGCCCTCTGTATTTCTTATCCTAATTTGGTAGTTCAGAAATCAGATCAAAATAGATCCAGAAAAAGAATTATTTTCTACTATACTGACTGCATCATAAAATTGCATGAGACACTTGCAGACATCAACGTACAGAAAAGCTTTAATCAGTCAATTAAATTTTTTTCCTTTGCATTTGTAGTGACCCAAGACTGTCCCCCATAAAACAAGTTAATAAAACATAAAAATTAAAAATTTCTCAGTCTTTGGCAAACAATTAGACCCTGAGCAATTTCCCATTTTTCTTTTTCATGGCAATTTCATTAAGTTTTACCCCCACCTGGTGGTTGTACCCAACAGCAGCACAAGGGAGCACTGCTGTCAGAACTAGTTCTGGGTTTAGTTCAGCACATTTACTTAGGTAAGAATGTTTAGATTGGATCCAGGTTTGGCCTTTCTGCCTAGTTACAAAATTTTGAGGCATATATTTTCTGCTTTTTTATTTGCCACAAGTAATGCAACAATCTACAGTATAAAACCCCTCGGTGTCAGGTTCAAGTACCTCAGAGTACAGCCGTAATTCATAAATCTAGAAAAAATGAAGTGCTTTAAAGCAACACAAATGCTCCCATTTGATAACATTTGCAAAGCAGTACACAAAGCACATCTGAAGGCTGTGCTAGGCAGAGTATTATGGGGATGTGAGTATTTCTGACCTCGTGTGCTGGTGAGCTCTGAGAGCCGCACAGGTTTGTTTGCTGCGAGTGCCACACGGGGGAGCCCCTGCTCCAGGGAACGGCCAATGCCCGGCCGAGCCCAGCCCCGATCCCAAACTTCCCGCGGTTCTGGAGCCTCTAACACCCGAACTCACCCAAGGTTTACCGCGGTCACACCCACCCCTTTGCCATACACACACCTGGAAACATCGAGATGCTGAATTTACCTCCTTGCTAACCATTGCTGTTGGACTTACAAAATACAAATTATACTGTGTATCCATGAAGTGGCACTTTCAAATATTATCACATTAAAATCAAAAGATGGTCACTGGCAAATTCAAAGGCTCTCCTATTTAATGGCAACTATTCCAGCAGATTTCTTACTAATTCAAATTTTCTGAAGCAACAACTGACAGAGTAACAACTTCTGAACTGGTTACTATATAATTTTAAGCCTCTGATATATTTCACTGTCACTTTTCCAAAGACAATTAAGACACAAAAGGAAGAATTATTTTCCGTTACTTTTTTTTCATGTTTGGGAGTAAAGAATATAAACGTCTGAACAGCTATATCCATATGAAAACTGAGATTTCACTTGGGTTTTCTCCTCCCATGCAGGAGACATACCAAATTAGCAATGCCCCATGACATGTCACAAAACAGATCATAGACTAACTCAACTAGAAAGAACCTGTAAAGTCACGTAGTCTGATCCGCCCTTAAAACAAACTGAAGGTGCCACCAGGCTGCTCAGGGCTTTGCCCACCTGAGTTTTGGAAAACTTTCAAGAGCTCCCAGTGTCTCTGGACAACCTTTTCCATCCCCACTGTGAAGAATTATTCCTTTATGTCCTACAAACATCACTTCTTGCCTCTCACTTCACAACAAAAACCCAAACGAAAAAAAAAAAACCCACATCCTTGCAAGTTAGAGACTTGGCAATTCATGACTTCACTATGTGAATTATTACATATTTAGCAAAAGCATACACTTTCCAGAGAAAAATCCTCTAAAGCCAAATTACTATCTCTTCACAAGACTAAAGAGGACATCACAGTTAAGTTGTAAATTATTTGTACCAGATTAAATAAATTGTTTCACATAGTGAACATACTTTCTCCAGACAAACCTAGTAAAGAATGTCCTGTTTTCACCAGTTATTTTATTGCACATCTTTACCACGATACTTCTGTTCCATAATTTTCCTTGTTTACAAATATATCACTAACAGCTGAATTTAACTATCTAGTCCAATCTGCCCATAACTAGCAAGCTTCTTAAAATATGTTTTTATTTTGAGAAAAAATTTATAGGTATCATCAAAAAGAGAAAGGCATATGAATCTCACATTAACATGAGAAAGAAGCCTGAACAGCATGTTTCAAGTTAGCTTCTAGTAGCTCTTATTTACATTAATATTCAAAGCAGTGAAATGGGTTTAATTCCATCAAGTCTGCATAATTCTTAAAAAAAAAAGAACAAAACAGTTAAGACAGACTTTTGTGATAACTCACAGCAGCAAAACCAACTAGCCAATAGCACATTAACAATTAGCATATTAAAAGAAAATGAGTTGTTTGAAAATAAGAACATATCTGTGCATGTACAATGAAGACATCCATTTTAATTACATTATGCTGAGTACTAACCATGAATTAGTGAGCCATTTAACCACTGAATATAGTAGTTTTGTGGGAAAGAAAGCAGGATCTCATTGCTGATTATTGAGAAAGGCAGAAGCAGGACTGCACCAGCTGAAACTGCTAGAGTGAAGGTGCTCAAGAACAGCCTGAAATTTAAAGAAATGTGCCACTGTTACCACCAACATGCTCTGAACAGCAGGGAATAAAGTAATTAAACTACCTGTTAATCAGTGTCTAAAGGCAACACATTCTTACATTGTAAATGGGCAGGAGAAACTGCGATTTCCACAACATTTGACTTACAAAAAGCAAATTTAAAATTATTTACAGAATCTAATAAAAATAATTAGTTTTTACCAACTACTATAATTATTCTCTTGGCACATACATGCATTCAGTTCAATGTAATACAAACATTAAACTACTGGAGTTCATTAAATATCTTTGCCCAAATCTCCTCTTTCAGTTTTAATTTCCCAGACAGACATATACACAAGAAAAAAGTTTCAATTTTTATATTCTTATTACAATTTTTAAAAGCAGAGCAACCTTCTAACAACTAAAGAGCGAGTACAATTATACATATTTTAACACCAAACTGAAAAAGAAGTTTCTTTCACAAAGTAGTTATTCAAGTTCTCATAGCTAAAATGTCAATATACAGAAATTTTCAGAAATATTTAAAATAGTTAAGCTTATTCTTTTTAGATCCCAAATACAACTTCTACCAAATGCCATCTTGTGGCATTAAAAAGAACTGTGTTCTTAAAAAAAATAAGACCAACAAAACATTCTTACAGGACTAATCTAATGGTATAATAAAATTAGAAATCATTCTCCAAAGTGCATGACAAAACAGTGTTTAGAACATCCCTACAACAGGAGCATCAGTAAGCTGCTTACAGCAATCTTACTTTTCCTTAACAGTCTACAAATTTATTTTTCATTCGCACAATACTTAGAGAAGAAAGTAAGAGTGACTAATTTTATCTTTAAAAATATTCTTATGTTATAGTTGTTTTATTTAAGTATGTTTAAATATTCTAAGCCAGAATTGTGAAACCTAACAAACTACAGCAAAGTGCTACAGCAGTTTGGTTTTGTTTTCTCCTCTCTCCACATCTCTACTCCTGACAATTATGCCATGTGAAGAAAAACCTATCTACATATGTTTTAGAGTTATTGCTTTTAGGAAAATAAGATTCAAGGAACAAGAAAGCTTAGGCTGAAACATTTTTATATTTACAATAACACTTTTCTACGAGGTCTCCTTCCAAGGGGACGACAGCACCGCCAGGGAAGAGCCAAGAACACTGTAATACACAAGGAACCAATTCCCAGAGTTCAGCCAATCATGTAATTGAGAGGGCAGCGACAGCCCACAGACGTTCTGTACATCTTGAAGCATATTCAAATAGGAGATACTAATATGTAGTTTTATAAAGGAAGAGGATGAGGAGAGACTTGCTGGTAAGACCAGTAGGCCTGGCAAGTGCTTGTTTTCCACTTGTTCCCTTCCTGAAGCTTTTTTACAATGATCAGATAAAGATGTCTTCTTCAGAGAGAGCTAACTTTCTTCCCAGGATCCATTGCCTCCCTCAACAGGGCTTCCACTGACTGCTGTGGGAACTTACAGCACCTCCCATCTAAACATCTACATTTTAGACACTTAAATGCAGGTCTTGCCCTCAATTCCACCTCTTGCATCAGGTCCTCATGCAATACTCTGGCCAACTTCATGCCTACCAGGAGAACTACAGGTGAAAAAAGCCTTAGACCAAACTTTCATAACACAAGGTGCCACTTGACCCAATCTTTTTCCCTGGCCCTCCAGCAATCTGTTTGCTGTCTGTCACATTTAAAACAGTCTCTTATTTATTTGGAAGCATAGAAGATTCCTATCATAACAATATATTCAGGAAAATAAGTTCTGCCAAGAAGAACTATACATACGATATTCTGTTAACGATGGCATCTTCATCTTCTTGCTCATCTGAAAATTAAATTACAGCAGGTTACAGTCAATATTCACTTGTCTTTCCTCAGGCTAAAAGGTGTATACATAGGAATAATTTTAATTTACAATCAAAATTCAGACATACCGATATCATTTCTGAGCATCAATATTTTAAGAAGGTTCCTTCCAAAAACGAATACTCTCGCCATTTTTTTTTTTAGGCTAGTCAAACTCTTTTCAATCAATGTAACACGAAGTTATTTCACTTTACTTAAATACGCAGATAAAAATTTCTTGGAGACATGTTCCAGAGGGCTTTATGGCAAACATGCTTTCAGACTCCTACAGCCATGGCTGCTGCTAGAAACTGTCCCTTTGGACATCTCTGGAACCACAGAGAGCAGGCAAGCTACAGGAAAGTCTTAAAGTCCATACCAACTACTTCTAGAAATCATTTCAGTACTAAGGTCTTTTTAAAACAAGAAAGCATACCCAGAACAATTGTGATGACTACTCAGTTGCTCCCCTTTACCTGCCCCTCTTCCCAGCTCCCGGGGATTTGAGGGAGGGGAGGAAGGAGCAATAGGTGTTACTCTTGTTATTTGCTTTGGATTTAAGATATCATTACTTCCTTCTGATAGTTCACATTTTAGACCATTTTTATTCACTTATTTCTCACTTAATACTTCACTAAAACAATCTTTTCGAAACAATATCAACGTTTAACTCAGAGATGAATCACTAACACATCCTTCATTTGTTTTTTACACCCTCCTCTGTGTACATCAGTACACAAATGTAAGCATTTCTAAATTTGAAATAATGTAAGCATTCTGAAATAAAACTTTCTGAATTTGAAATAATTTTACATTCGGCATTCTGAAGTTTCTCCTATTTTCTATAGGAGGTAAAATATCTGACTTTACTCTTAGATTTTAAAATAAATTTAAGTTCTTAAGAGTCATGCATGCACTTGAAATAAACACATAACCAATAACATCATGCTATTTTGAAATTCTTCTGTGAAAGCACATGGAGTTGTTTTGTTTATTTTTATGGAAACCTCATGGTGTTTTGAAAGACTAAGTCAAGGTCTCTTATGAATCATTTTGGCTGAAGAGCTTCTTGGAGAAGCAGTGAACAATTTGTCCTGAAAAGAGTTCCAGATGTGTTAACTCTTCTAACATTTCTCATCAAGATCGAAGCAGGCTACAAAGTGTGCCTAACTACGTGCTCACAAAGCTTTCATAAAGTCAGGACAGCTGCAGAGCAGTTCCTCTTCCTAGCTGAGGAGATCAACTGCCAAAAAAAGGTAATAAAAGTGTCTTTGCACCCAACAGTGTTTGCCAAACCAGCTTCCCCTTCCTGTTCTTCTCCATCTCCAAATAGCAGCAGCTTTGTAGTGTCCAAAATATGTGTCAGGATCAGAAGATAGTATCTGTCTTACTTCCTATGTTTAAAGGGATGTACCTTTCTTTTAAGGAATTAAATTCCACAAAATGTTTACTTTTTAAAACATGAATCCATCTATGAAAGCAGCTCTATCATAACGCAGGTCACTACATCTCAACAAACAATTTCCAATAAAGTTCAAAGCACCAAGATCACCATACACAAGAATGTTTCCACAGTCTGACTATTATTAAGCACCAAGGTCCCAGATAAGCTGTCAAGAGTCAAAGATTCTGCCATTTTATATAGATTTTTATGCTATTTGTCTTCACTAAAAATAAAGAAAGTAGCAGGGCTTCCTACAGACTAGTTTCAGAATGGAAACTAGGCAATGTTTCTAAAGGGGAAAAAAAAGTTCTCTCAAGGTATTATCTAAATTGCAGTGGTGAAGTCATAAGAAACATGTTAAGACCACTGAAATAACTGTACCTGAGCAGAGCAAGACTTTTTGAAAAAAATAATACTACTTCCCTTCTGTAGCACAGGCAACCTTTCACTTCACCAGCAAAAGCCTAGAACCTGATTTTGCTGCTAAAACAGAGGTGAAGATACTTACTCTGGAAAAGCTGATGTGAAAGGGGAACAGGATGTAAAAGCAAAAGAGGTAGAAGCATCTACTTGACATGAACTCTCTTCCTCCCTCTCAAAACACTTAACACTCAGGTTGCCACAGGGCCACAACAGAAGAAGAGGCTGTGGCCCTCAATAGCAGTGATGGTGTCAGCATTCCCTGATCCGTTCTTGATATGCTCCAGTGCGCTCCTGCCTTGGCTGGTGATACCAGCAGGCACCATGAAAGGCCTGAGAAGTGCCAGAGCAGGCACCAGGGAAGTTCTGGGAACTCATGGCTCAGGGACAAAGGGAGCAGAGAGAGGACAAGACAGCAGTGTCCACAATCAGGTCAGTCCAGGCTGCCACATACCAGCAGCCTAACAGTATTGCTTCTTCCACTCTCCTTGTGGAGATGGAGAGGAAAAGAATACTCTGTTTATTTGAAAAACAATTTTTTAAAAATAAATTTAAAATTCTATGCTTACCTGCTTTCCTTTTGTATCTTGTGATTATAAAATAGGAAACTATGTATAGAACAGCAAACAGGAGAAAACAGATCTGGAAAAAAAATTGCACTTATTAGGTTGTGACAAAATGCCTGGATTATAACAAACATACATCCAGTCTCAACAATTTAAAATTTAATTCAGATCAACAGGAGTATATTCTATGTAAATTTCAAGATTTATGTTTTATACCTTATTAACAGAAAGTTAAACGCATAAGAACAGTTAGGTGAGTGAAACAGTTATTGCATCAATTATATGGCCAGCAAGTTTAACTCTGAAATTAAGAACAAAGCCTTATTTACAGTGATTTTTTTGTTTGAGGGAGGGGTGAGTGGAGCAGGATGTTTTTTGACGTTTGAATCCACTTGAGTTGTAAAAGTTATCAAGCTTTGTATCCACTTCACATTTAACCTCAGGTTAATTGTATTTTACATAAGGGGCTCTTGGAGATCTATTTTGGACTAAGCTGTCAACACACACAGAAAGAAACAAACATGTTTACTATTTGCAATATGTCTTGACTCAAACAAATTCCAGATGACAGCACAAACAAGAGACTCATGTGCCTACAGTGCATGTCCAAGCATGAGCTCATCAAACACCATGTTTCCTTTAGAGTCAGAAGCCAAGGGCACAACTTCCCTTCTCATAAGGTTGGTGGTTTATTAAGGTCAGATGTACCTTCAGCCCAGAGTGACTTGGATCACGTTGTTTATAAGATTTAGCACTAGAATTTCAATACAGTAAGACAACACCAAAACACCTACAAAAATGCTGGAAATCTTAGAGGAAAGAGATTGAACAGCAGGAAAATTTTAACCCTCCAAGCCTTTGGGGGGGGGAACCACACCAAAAAAACCCCACATATTTTACTTGCTCCTGAATGAGGCATCTGTGGCTCAACACTCCTTAATCCTGGGTGCTGATGCCTGTTAAAAACGTGAGTCAGTCAGAAATGCAGCAAGAAGGAAGCATGCCATTCCATGCTGCAAAACTACTTCACTGGATAACAGCTGGTCTATGTCTTTAATCAGTCATTTGTAGATTTGTTGCCTATAAGAACTCACTGATCTTAATCAAGAGTGGAAAAGCTACCCTAAGAGAAAGGGAAAAGTGAAAGTGAAGGTAGTGATGATAGCCCTGATAAATCTGCATTGAAATAACAATACTGCATCCAAAACAGCAAATCACAGTGTTGAAAAATTATTCATGAAAGACAGACCTTCTAAGAAATACTGATACATATAAACTGAGAGGGTTATTTTTCTGGTGTAGTCAGACATTTTAGATTTTAAAAAAAACAAGTGTCTGAGCATGGCATTCACGTGCCTATGACTTCCAGGTGCCTCCCAGAAGTACAACAGTGCTGTAAGTCTGGAAGTGGCAACCCAGCTCATTCTCTGTGCAGGCAAAAAAAACAGCAGCAACACCCAAAATACAGCCACTGAAAATTAAGCTTCATAACTAGATCTCTGAATTCCAATCTTTAATCTGAATAGAGCTTACTTCTCCAACTTGCCTGAGGATGCCTCAAAGAGAAAAAGGTTTTGATAAAGAATTCAGACCTTTAAGTAAATAATTCTAATTATAAAGAATGTTATTATGATTTAATAATAAAAAAAAAGGTGGTATATTTTTGAATCTAGAAGAACAAAAGAAACTGAGAACAGCCTTGGGTTTTCAGAGTACTCTGACACAGCTCATCCTGTCAGTATGAGAAAACGCATTGCCAGTGCTGAAAGAGAATCCTTCTCTAAGCTTCCAGTTCCTCTGAAAACTAGACCAAGGCTACAGCTAGACACATCTAATTTTAGGTATCCACTTTTGAAAATCAGGTATCACATATACAGGGTAAGTGAATTCTTTAAAAATCTGTCAGATGTAAATAACATGGTGTAACCCGTGTAAAACAAAAATATAGTTAGGCTCGTTTATGGTTTATTTAAAACAAGAATAAAAATTACTGCAATCTTGTTTACACCTTCAAACAGATGACCTCTATTCTATCTGTGATAGCAAGGTTACAATTAAAATATGGGTCTGTGCTTACAAGGTACCACTGAGATAACTGAGGTATTTTGAAGGCACAGCAGATGAAAGCTGTCCAGTAACACAAGCTGTCAAATGCTGTATTTCTAGTTTTAGATAACATCTACTCTGCAACCCAGCAAAAAGGGGTAACTCTACATCTTGGTGGAATTCTGCCTCTATTTCTGTCAGATTTGATAACCAAACTTTGTAAATGTTTGATAAACTTATTACTGAAAATCACAAAATCTTAAAATGATTGGCAAGAAAAAAAGTAAATTCTAATAAGTGAAAGCTTTATGATCTTAAAGGAGTCAAATTAAAAGTCCTTCATACTCACCTAAAGAAGTCACAGCAAACTCAGAAATATTACTGCAGACTCAATTTACACTCAGTGAAACCTCTGATCCTGAACTGTTTCTAACAATGCCTTCTGAATAGCTTTCTAAAGGCAACAGCTCAAGTCAGCATCCTAACTATCTTTAGAGTGGAACTCAGTTAAGCTGGGGAAAAGGAATGTGTTGCCTATGACAGCCAAAGAATAGGTTCCACTGTCCCATCACACTGCAATCCTGGGTTCTTATTCCTCATTCTGCTGTTTGCTTCAGGATGTTTTTGCATTAGAAAAAAAAATACCCAGCCTTGTTTGTATTTGCTGTAGTTTCACTTCATGTTTCTCAATTATGAGTGGCTGGGCTTGTATGCAGCACTCCAGCTACAATCTTACAGCTCTATGTAGGAGCACTAAGCCCTTCCTGCTGCAGTGAAAATGCTTCTCCACACTCACCTGAGAATCACACTGGTAACTCAGCATTATCCTCTGCTCACTGGACGCATCAGCATTGTCCTCCCCAATTGCTTACAGCTGAGTAGCTCTCAAGTTTCAGTAGAAACTTGGTTTTAGGGTTCAAGTTTGTCACCATGTCTCTTCTTTTTATACTACATACAATCATCTGTCAATTCCATTTCTAATCTTTTTCTTTTCTAATTTCTAATCTGATTTCTAGTAAAACGCACAGGCAGTCATACTGAAATAGGGTACTACTCACAAAAGAACACCATACACAAAACTACATTGATACCTTCAGTAAAAAAAAATTAAAAGAGTGTATATTCTGCAAATTACATCCTTCCTTTAGAAAACTACTGTATGTGTCAGTATTGGAGGCAACACTGGAATACAATGCTAAATCCAAATTGTGCTGCAAGTTATTTCCAACCAAAAAGCAGTGGCTTATGCCATCACCCATCTCTACAATAACAGCTGACAAAAATTAAGGATGCTGCAAATACAGAAAATCTAGGACAAGCTGTATTCCTCAGATCCCCAAGTTCTCTGGAAGGACTTTTTCACTGGAGCTCAAATGAAGCTCTTCTAGGTTTGACTTGGGCACAGTCAAGACACTGTGAGGAGAATGTACCCAACTGTGATGAATAAGGATTTCTGACATCCCTCACTTCACAAGAAATAATACCTTTCAACCTTAAAATTTATTTTGTTCAATTCATTCCAAATTTGAGGGACAAAGTAGTAGTGGATGTGTTGCCATAGTTAGACTGGGAAGCTAGTTTAAACATACCCATGGTACATTCTGACCTTACAGGGGAAATACACTCAGACCATGTTTGACCAGATTGATCAATACATAAAGGAAATTAGGAGGAGCCCAAGATTTGTATATGGTTATAGCCAAACAGTCAACCAAAGCAATTGTTAGTAATTTGTAATGTTTTTGTGTGTGTGTCTCCTCCACACCACTCAATAATTGAAAACAAGACACATGGAATCTGTGCCACATCCAGGGGCTCCTTTTTAACAGGCTGCCCATTAAGAAGTCTTCAAACCTCAAGCATATCATTCATTCACATCTCTTCCCATGGACTAAATACAACCTCTGGTAGGACAAGCAAAAGAAACCTGTCTTCCCCTGGAGCTCTTAATTTTCATTTGGGAAAGGAAGTGCCCTATGCTCCTGCTTAGATTACACACCAGACACGCCAGGAGAGGCTGTGTCTGGAGACACACTGCACTACATTCTTAGGTACCTTGTATCCAACTCTTTCACAGTGTCACACATTCGAATCTCTCATCCAAAGTCATCCAAGAATGATCCACATAATACTTTTGGATCTGTGCTCTCAGCTCAGCTCCTGTGAGAATTAAGCTGGAGACCACCTGCATACTATGTGCCTCCAAGGGGCCAACACTGAAGGGTCTGGCATTAAACACAAGCACTAACAGTCTGAACTAGGTCAAATTACATTGTACTTATCCCACTGACAATTACTAAAGATCAGCTAAACACTAATTTGTCCATGTGGATGGATCTTTAAAACTCTAGCACTGAAATTCATGCCTCGGATTGGTAAAGCACCATCTTCTGTTGCAAGTGTTAGAGCTACACTTCTATGCTAAAGAAGACTATGCTGGAAATGTGTAAGATTCTCTTTTTCTCCTCTTACAAACAAGATTCAAACATCTTTTACAACTGCAATTTGCACATTAAAAGCTGCATTTTTACATACAAGAACCTATTTATATAGTATGAAATTATTCCCAACTGTTGTGAGGGAAGTACAGCTGTAGTTTACACTAGGAAGAAAGCACACAGGTGCCTTGTCCATTAATTGTTCAATAGATCTCAGTCAGTGTCCCTGGTGGCCCACACCTTAAAGAGCATCCTGGGCTGTATTACCTGAAGCAAAGCCAATAATCATGGGAAGTAATTATCTCTCTCCAAGCAGCATTCATCCTGTCACATGCAGTTGCTTTGTCTAGTTTTGAGCCACAAGTACAGGAAAGATGTTGGTAATTGCAGAAAGGATGATCACCAAGATGATCAGGAGGCTGGAACACTGGCCTGGTGCACACAGGCTGAAGGACCTCTGTGTTCAGCTTGAGGGACAACAAGGCCTCAGGAGGACCTGCAGCAGCGTATCAGTGAGGTCATTAAGACAGAGCTGAGCTCTTGACTGTGGTGTCAGTGGGAGGATGAGACTGGAGGTAGAAGAAGAAATCCCCTCCATGAGGCAAGCCAAGCAGTGGAATCAACTGCCCAGCAAGGTTGTGCAATCTCCATTCCCGGAGATTTTTCAGCCCTAAGTAATGCAGTCTGATACCATAGTTGATCCTCCCCCTAAGCAGGAGCCTAGAGCCCACTCAGCCTTATTTTCTATTATCCTGAATAAATAAGCACCATTACAAACTTAGTCACTTCATAATTTATACCCTTCTCCAGGTCACTTATTAATGTGTTTAAAAGTATTTGTGTAAGCACAGGCCCCTGTAGAACTGTGTCAGGGATATCCTCCCACTGTGAAAGAGCCAGACATCTTGCAGAGCAACAACTTTTGGCAGCAAAGAACCACCACAGAACTCCTTCACAGAGAGAAGTCACAGACCTTAGGAATGTCTTTTAACCTAAAACACTTCCAACCACGAAACACAAGTTCAACATAGGTTCATTTCCATTTGAAAGGCATCAAAGCAGGTAAGTGATCATTTCCTCCAACTTGGCTGCATACTAGCATCTAGAACAGGGAAAACCTGGAGGAGCAAAACAGACAAGCAGCAAACAGCATTTTACTATGCCATGTATGAAATTAAAGATCAAGAAGCTCCAAAAAGTACTCCAAAGAGTAAGGGAAGAAAGGAAATAACTTTAAAATGAAGTGGCTGTGTTAGTATTTTAAAAAAAGTTACTGCTATTACATCCACAAGCATTTTTATGTAAATGATACCCAAAAAAGGGCTACAGACATAGCAAAGAACATCTCCACTTCCAGCTGTTACTTTAGAGAATGTGTCCTTTTCCCCAAACAGAAAAAACTGCAGAGAGAAGGCAGAGATCACTCTAGGTAATATCACCAAGTAGAATATGTCTATTTACATGTTTAAGTGTTGAAAATGAAACAGTCAGTATTTTGCCTGCGATTACTATCTACAGAAAATAATAGTGTTGCACTTCTGGGTTTTAATTTCTGTAATAGAAAACAACAAACACAGCTCTAATGCTGCTAAAGTATTTTAATGTGCATTAAAATACCACACAGTAACTAAAAAGCTTCCTCCTACTGTCCCATTTGGCAATGGCTTTTGTTTACTCATAGAAAAGATGGCAGGCATAAACAGCAAGAAAATACAGGTGGAGACAAGCAGTTCTGCTTGGTCTATTTCTAATAACTCAATTATCCCACTGACATCTAAAAAGCAAACAAGGCGTTCCACCTGTTTTGGATGTGTCAACAGTAAGTGACCTACAATAAACTAAGTACACTGAAGAAAACTAAAAATTGTAACACTGCTCTCAGTTTGACCTTGGCATTCCTTGTATCATCTGCTCTGGAACTCTCATTTTTCTCAAAATGAGACATTAACACTGCACTCTGTGTTAGATTAAGTTCACTCTAAACCAGCCAGCCTTATACACTTGACATGACACACTAAATTTAATCTTATGAGAAAATATCAAATATGATTATCTATGACTACAGATTAATTTTGCTCATTAACACTGTCCTCCATACCTATGATTCCCCCACATATATGGGCTCCTCTCAGGACTCCTCCCTGGCTTTAAACATGTGCAAGAGGTTGACACACTTTTTTTGTTGGTTCCTAAGCCATGAAGAAATTTTAAGTGTTTCAGAGGCAGATGCCCAGACTTGCTCATCTAGAAAAAACTTCCAGGATCCAAGAGAAAGTACAAAACATCCAAAAATATATTCTGTGTGCTAGAAATTCTGCTGAAGATAAAAACCAGCTTCTACAGCCCTTCAGTCAAGAATGTCTTTCAGCATTTGTGCAAGACTTAAAAACACACTCTAGAATTAACACCAATAGCACCAGCTGAGACCGTTCTGTCCCTGAATGAAGGTGGTATTCAACACTGGAAAGTCAGGCTGTAATTATCGGTTATATTAAAACTTCAGAGTCATACCATTAAAAATTCATTTCTGAAAAACTAACCTCAAAAGTCGCAGTAATACAGAGTTAGTAAACAATTTAGTTGTTTTAAGACCGCACTTCGGCTAATATTAATTTTCAGGGCAAGATGTAAAAGATCTTAGAAGACAGTTAATGAACTTTCTCACCCTAAGACATAAAAATACTCTTCCTTGTCATACGTATACCCTGTAGCATTTTTAAGTGGCACCCCCACTCCCAAATTGAACACAAATTGAATTTGATGATTTAAACTGAAATACTTGTACGTTTTCATAATTCTCACCAATTATGCAGACTCTGCTGGATATAAGTTGCCACAGTGTGAAACTCAGCAAATAGTTTAGACATGTTCCTACTGTCAAATTTAACTAAAACTCATCAGCATCAATTTTTCCCATAAATACATGAAGAATAGAAATTACAGTTAGATAATGGAAACAATGGGATGCTCAAGGCATAAACAGGCACTTAACATCAAAAGTAAAACTGTGAAGCACTGTGTTTTGATGACAGTTGTGAAGTCTATCCTGGAAACCAGACCACTCTAGGACAAGAAGGTAAAGAGGGAAAAAAATATTACACCCATACAGTGCTCCTATCCTCTGTACACGAAACTCAGCCATATGCAGACTTCAGTGCCATCAGTGCACACACTACCTGCTGCAGAAAGCGTGATTTGGAAATAGAGAAACTGAAATAGTTCTACAGATATTTTCCAGTTAACCAAAATCTTCCAAAATTATCGAAATATTCAAATACTGAAACAGTACAAAGCACAGGACTCTCTCTTGAAACCACGTTGATGGTATTAGAAACAACTTTTAACATATCCATCTCATCAAAAAACTAGAAACCTCTATGTGGGAAGCAGCTGAGCAACTATTATACATGAATATTCAACAGACAGCTGATGAAACAGCAACATAAGTTTTGAAACCATCTTTATGAGAGTCAATTGGGTCCCAAAGAGCACAGGTCAAAGCTGCTCAAAGTCTGAAGCAATCTCACCTGTCACATGAATGCCTAATCAGGGGGTTAAAGCAGCAGCTTGTTCCAGGTCATCTCTACCTGGCTCTACCCTCCAGAGTGATGCAAGAATCAAGGCTGTTCATCATTAGATGCATAAAAACAAACTCCAGTCATGACTTTTAAAGTCTCTCCTCTTCCTGTGTTATCAATTATATAAATTCTTGTACATGACTGTTCCTAAGAAGGCAGTGCCCCAACTCATCTGACATCACACAGTTACAGGAAAGCATCAGTGGTTTTCAAGGTAAAGGGGAGAGCGTGGGAGTACAGAGTGATGCAGAAGTTAAGACTTTCTCAACGAGAGTTACCACTGCCCTCCTAAATGAGGATAAATACCAAATTAAATATGGAAGGCTGAAAGACAGGAAAGGAGAAAGCACTTCAGTCTACAAGAAAAAAAAAGAAATCACTTGCATAATCTTCAAATACATGCAGGAAATTTAAAATGAATGGAATGTTTTCTTCAGATAGTCTTCCTTAACCCAAATTTCCATCTGTGTCACCAGAAATGAACTCTGAATTTCTTATCATAATGTCACTAGCAACATGCTTCAGATTCTCTCTCTACTTTGACATTACCACCATCTCCTCTGCTACTCTGCTCACCTCTTCACCAACCTCTCAACATCTCTGAAAACACTTCATCAAAGGATCTTGTGCTAATAAACTCAGTAACACTCTTCAACTTCCTCACAGCAAAGACTGAGTTGTTATTACAACTTTCCCATCTCCCAGTTACACTCTGCCATCTCACTGAGTCCTTCTACTCAATGCCCAGCTACTCAAACAAAACCCAACATGGATATGCTTGCTTTTGGATGCATAATGAAAAGCTGGTTTTGTTTGCTGTTAGTTCTTTTGCTTTACACTAGATTGTCTCAGATCTAATTACACCTTAATACAAAATTTTCTTCAACGTATGTCTAACTTCCATGAAGTGTGCTGCCCTTCTGGTCAACTGCTCGTCCAAAGAAACACACCAGTAGTTCAAAAGGAATTATTTTGAACTGTAATTAATTGCAAATTTTTACACTTCAGCCTTCCACGCTTATTTTACATAAACAGAAATAGTGGAACTCTTCAAAAGCTGTTTCTGTTTTGGGAATAAGTATCTCTCTCCACTTGTCTATGCCAAGTATTTTGAGATGTCTATTAATTCCAGATGGATCCACAGTGCTGATCCCCAGGACCAACAGCCAGAAGATGACTCATCACTTCTTAAAGTTCAGTAAAGCACCCATGATCACAAGTAAAGGTATACTTTTAAGATGACAGAATCACGCCAACATTTTATGTATTTAATTATGTTAAATGTGCATCATTCAGCTTTGTCTCACATCACTACTACAATACTTCTTTACTCAGTTACAAATTTTTCCCAAAATATTCAAGAGAAAAAATACAAAGAAGCAATACTGAGAAACCTAGGCAAAGTTATTGTTTGAAATACAAGAAGCCATTTAAGATATAAACTAATCCTTAACTTTTCAGTGTACAGGTAAAAAAATTTAAAGGCATTTTTTTTAATAAGAGATAGACTTGCACAAGCATTCAAACAAAAAACATTTCAGTAATTGTAATAAGTTTGTTCTTACAAATCACTCACGCTTCTAATCAGAACTTTCTTCCTGGCCCACCATCAGAATATCATCACTGCTGGCATAAAAAAGGGTCTGTGAAGATCACAGTTTTTTAAAGAAGCAGGACAGCTCACAAACAAGAGCCCACTACCAACAGAAGTCAAGTGCTCAAACCAGTTCCCTCATTTTACAGCCTCACAGAGGACAAATGCCAGCAGCAGCCACACTGAATTAGTTCCTACGGAAGAATCTTGAACATCATCTACTCCAAAACAGAACGAGAGGACAAAAGGCACAAAAAGAAATCAGCTAAGAAAACAAAGCCAGACACATCAGAGTGAAATTGTAAAAAAAAAAAACCCAAAAAAAACCAAAAAACAAGACAGTTGCAACTACCTAAAAATAACTTCCTAAACTGCTGAAAATTAGATTCAGACTTACATACACAGAATAACCACCTTATCCCCTTAAGAAAAAAAGAACACGATATTTTGAAGTTGTATATTTAAAGAAAAAGCCTTTTTGTAGAGGGAATTAATAGAAGAAGTAGAGAAACTAAGTTTCTCACAATATTTAGCATCTGAAGCCTGCACCCCTGAAACATTTACTCCTTCTAATGGAAGCATATCGCATGTAACATAGAACTGCATATTACACCCATTTCAATATTTGCCTGAACTTGCATGAAACACTTATAAGTTATAATAGTACTTTAGCATTTAAACTTATTCTACCAGGGCTGATTTTTTTCATTACATATTTAATACAATAAACCTATCTCTAAATATACTATGTTTATTCTTAAGCTTCCTAACTAATAGCTCTGTGGTTCTAATAATAGAATCTAGCAGTTGTATTGTGTTCTTCCACAATTTTCCCCACACTACGAATGCAAGCACAGGGTATTTATTTTGCCAAGGCAACCCTCACAACCAAGTATACATGTATATTTTTATATACTGAAGATCCTACATTTTTAAGTGGAAAAATAACAAAAAATGTAGCTTTAACTTTTAAAAATGCAAGCTAATACTGCAGAATAGAAGACCCAAATTGGAAAAAAAAGGAAGATAACATTCTAAAAGGTAAACCCAGGGGACCACAAAGAGACTGAACCATTGCACTTGCTCCATTTACATTTGAAATAAACAGTTCACAACAATACCAGCGGAACATGGAACACTTTATAAATAGACAAAATAACAGGACACAAGGGAAAAGCAGTTCCCTAGAAGCTCAAGTTATCTTCCACCGATGTGCAAGACCTCAACGAATTATAAGCTAATCTAAAGGACCAAGAAGGGCAAACTAAAAGAATATTGTCCGGCCTTTACAACTCTCTCATATGAACACTGATCAAGTACAGAAAACAAACTCTTTTCTGCGTTTTGCTATCAACTAAAGCTGCTTTTCACAAAGATGCCCCTTTTAGCCAGAACTCAAGATAACTCTGGCCATGCTGAAGTCACCGATCTCACTGACTTAAAGCAAACTCCTGGCTGTGCCACGTTTCTAATACTGGGTCACCAGTTCACAGTCTCCACATTTACTTCATTGCATCTGAATTTTAAAGTTCAGACAAGTCTGAGTCTGGGTGTTTTCAACAACTGTTCAGAATAGCAGATCCTCAACAGAGCAGATTCATGTTTGAAGAGCCATGCCAAAATTAGAGCCATGCCTAACTAGGGAGTTAACCACGTTCTAGTAGCAAAGATCATCCTCATGAAGCAGCAAAATCGAAGGTAGATGATTTTGTTGCAAACAGGCACCTTCTTGAAAAACAAGGTGCCATAGAAACACTCCAAATGAGGTTAAGACCAAATGGGTCTGAGCTAAATTAGGCATTAAACCACTGAGTCACCTCAAAAGCAGATGAAGGATTTCATTTCTAAAAAATAATCTTTTGCTACCCTGGCTCAGTCTATAAACATGTGTCAGAAATATTTGTCTTTTGAAGGTGGAATTAGCAGAAGTTGGCATCTGCAGAAAGACACAAGCACTACCAGCAAAAGGGTAACAAGCCTTGAATTTTTTTTATGTTACACAACTTTATGGAAAACTTTGTAGCTTGCCAGTTCAGAGAACAGATGAAAGAGAAATGAACATAACACTGAAGCTAAACTCAGTGTGCCCTAAGAAATCCATCAGAAAGCACAATATAGAAATTCTATAAGTATTCAAAGAAAATTTGTAAGAGAATAGTGAAAAGGATTTTCTTTCCAACTACATCAGCTTACTTTGAATTCTCTTTGCTCATGAATGTGTCCTTTTAGCTTCCAGTAAAGACTGTGCCACACAGCTAGCTCTCCAAAGATACTTCTAACAGACAACATAAATTTCTGTTGCTCCTAACAGGCATAGAGAGGTCTCCTCCACTGTAATATTCCACAACAAAGTGGAATGGAATGGTTTGGGTTGGAAGGAGTCTTATATATCACCTGGTTCCAACCCCCAGCCATGCTCAGGGACAACTTCCACTAGACTAGGTTGCTCAAAGCCCCATCCAACCTGGCCTTGAACACTGCCAGGGAATGGGGCATCCACAGCTTCTCTGGGCAACTGTGCCAATGCCTCCCTGCCCTCACAGTGAAGTGTTTTTCTTAATATCTAACCTAAACTTACTCTATCCCAATTTAAAGCCATTACCTCTTGTAACACCAAAGGCTTCTATTAACTGCTCTACTGCCCCCAGCCCACCTGCAGCTGGAATCAAGGTTTTATGCATGTGTCAGAGTGGAACATGTCTCCTGCTCCAGCTGAGGGGCTGATGATTACACCCACTACCCATACAACTGTCTATTTGCATATTTTAAGGAATTCTATTCACCATATAACCTCATGAGCAGCAAAGGCAGGAATGGTAAGGAGAGGACGTTAACATTACTGCACATGTAAGCAACATACTCTGTGGGCTGCAGCATGCTCAGACTAACCACAAGTGCACTCACACTTGCAATATTCTCCTGCAGCCATGTGGGAGCCTGCACATTCAGCTGGGGGTGGCAGCACTTTCCGCACTCATAAAGCCCTGTGGTGTTCCAACATAAATTAAAGATCACCAGCGTACCAATGCATGATTTAAAAGGCAACATTGCTGTTATTATTATTCCCACTGATTAAACGATAACAAAGGTGGCTTGTGATCAAAGTTAAGATCAAAGTAAAGTTTCAAGAGCAAGAATATACTGCCTCCACTGTCCAAACAAAACAACACTGCACCTTTATAATATGAGTTACTGATGTCCTATGTGATTTCTTACGTGACTACACCAATAGGAAGACTGACCAATTGCTCTAGAGGGGCTGAAAAAGTCCCTCTAACTTCAGAGCTGCAGTACAGATGAGCTACTTCTTTAAGAATTTAACAGACCTTCACTATTTGTAACAGTATCCAGAGAGGCTGCACACAGCCATTTCTTCAGACTCAAAAATCTATGCTTCCTACTGAATGAAACCACAATATGTAGCATTAGATTAATCAGAACAAGACTCTGGTAAAAATAAGTAGGAGATCATTGGCACACAATGAAATACAAATGGAGAAACAGACATGAGGGAAAAGAGAGAAGATTTGTACATACACCCATGTTTTCATACCACAAAGGTGATTAAGATAATACTTAGAGCCTTCTTTACAAAAATGTTGTTTACTTTTTGTGCTCCTCCACTAGTCATGGCTCCCAGGACATACACTACATCCATGCCCAAAGAAGAGACATTCCAAAAAATCTCCTAAAATAACTGTTCATGCAGGCTTGTTTTGCACTCTTCAGAAAACAACATCCCAGAAATAGAATATTTCATAAGAAAGGTCTTAACATGGATTGATAAAATACAGAAGAGGAATTAACACATTCCAAGCAAGTCTCTGCTATCAAGTGACCTAGCCACAGCCCTACATAAATCAGTTAACAGTGGTATTTTAGAGTCTCCCAATAAGGCTGAAAAATACTTAAGGCTAGATTATGAAATCATATTTTAATTCAAGAAATCCATTTTTTTCCTCAGACAACAGTGACAGCAAAGACAATATGATTCCCCAGCTGAGCTGGGACAATATATGTCCACAGGACACAATGCTGCATGTCTCCCATGCACAGCATGTATTTCCTTCCTGGAATTGAAGTAGGAGAGACATGAGCCCCATCAAAACACCTCCATCATCTTTGAATAGTCCTGAAAACAATTACAAGACTGTCAGAGAGGAAACCACAACTGCTCTGTCTGCACACAGGGTGTAGTGCTGCACCTGCCTACGGAGGGCTGAAGGAGATGGGACAGCACAGGCACTGCCATTGCTCCACTGGGAGAGCATGGGGCATGAGGGGTCAGGAAAAACACAAAGGTTAGATACAGCACTACAAACAGCCCAAAAAAAGCAGGAGGATCCCAGCGTGACAAGTGATACCATAAAATCCCATGCACACCTGATGGGAACAAGGCTGAACCTGAGGGTTGAAGTGTTTACAGAATCCCACAATGGGTCACAGCTGGAAGGGGCCACAGTGGGTCATCTGGTCCAACCCCTCTGCTCAAGCAGGGTCATCCCAGAGCACATGGCACAGGATCGTATCTAGATGTTCTTTAATACCTCCACTAAGGGAACTCCACAGCCTCCCTGGGCAATGTTACAGTGCACGGTCACCTGCACAATAAAGAAGCTCTTCCGCATGTTCAGGTGGACCTTCCTGTGCATCAGTTTCTGCCCACTGCTTCATGTCGTGGTGGCACCACAGAGCAGAGCGTAGTCCATCCTCTTGGCACCTTCCCTTAGATACTTAAACACAGTAATGATGTCCGCTTTCAGTCAGCTCCTACCGAGGCTGAGCACTGCTCAGGAGGTTGTTGCACCGGTACCTGTTTCAAGAGCACTCCTATGGTGCACACCGATGCCTGCATGCATACCCAGCATCTCTCCTTTTCGCCGAAGGCACAAGGAGAGAAAAACCCTCCAGGGGGTCAGCGCTGGGATCCTCCAGCCCCCGAGGCACCTCAGGGGAGGTGCACGCACCTCTCTGTCCACCTGGGACAAGCCCCCGAGTCCCTCCAAGCACTGGGAAGAGGGGCAGGCAAGGACAGAGGGAGGGAGCGGGACAATCCCCGGTGCCCAGGGACGGCGTTGGGGCGGAGAGCAGTGACAGGTCAGAAAGGGACCGCGGGGCATGGCGGCACCTACCGTGTACTCCCGCACTTGGCTGTGGAAGTTCTGCTCCCGGATCGTCACCTCGTCCGCTTCCATCCTTCATAGTACCGCGGCCCCCGCGAGCAATGGCGGCCGCCGCCGCCGCGCCTGCTCCTGCCCCTCCGGCGGCGAGCGGGCCACCATGGCCGGAGGCAGCCCGGCTGCTTCTCCGGGCCCCGGCGGTGGCTGAGCGGCCCCTGCTCCGCCGCTCTGTCCCCGTCCGGCGGGCGCGAAGAAGGAGGAGGAGGAAGGGCGGGAAGCGCCGCCTCAGCTCCTCCTGCTGCGTCACCGCGCAGCGACCCCGGGGGGGGCGGTCGAAGGGAGTGGGCGGGGTCAGAGCGGGGGGCGCGGCTTAGCCTGACCCAAAAGGAGGGAGAAGCCACGCCCGGGGCGGGGATAAGGAAGGCGAGAGGCAGGAGGGGCGTGGGCATTGGGGCGGCGCGGCGCGGCGCGGCGCGGCGCGGCGCG
>VZRN01002764.1:207828-256485 GCA_013397935.1 Dasyornis broadbenti
AAGACTTTCTGAGATCGTCGAGTCCAACCTGTGACCGAACACCACCATGGCAAACTAGACCGTGGCACTAAGTACCACGTCATCTTTCCTTAAACACTTCCAGGAGCGGTGACTCTACCACCACCCTGGGCAGCCCACTCCTGTATCTAATCGCCCTTTCTGTGAAGAATTGCCTCCTAATGTCCAACCTGAACTTCCCCTGGCGCAGGTTAAGACTGTGTCCTCTCATCTTGTCGGAAACAGGTCACCTCTTTGTGCCCACGTGGGAACTGACAGGGACAGATGGAGCTCCTGTGTGTCCTGGGGGACGGGGAGCGGGGGACATGGGAGAAGAGACACTGAGCGGGGGGACAGGAGGCTCCTGGAGGGGAACAGGGCAGCAGGCAGTGGTAGGCATGGGCAGAGCGGCAGACCCAGGGCCCTGTAGGGAGCTCAACAGTGAGGGGGTTCGGCAGAGCAGTCTGGGCACTGCAAGAGTCACCCGGAGCTGCCCATGGAGGCCCTCAGAGCTGGGTGTGGACAGGGGCTGAGCTCCCCCTTCGGGGAGCAGGACAGCCACCAGTGTCACCGAACTCGTGAGGGCAACATGAGGCAGCCGGGGGTGTTCAGCTCTAATTGATCCTCTTCAAACTCAACAATGGAAATGCATCAGAATTTCTAGTTTGAAAGACCATACTTAAAACTTCAGGCACAACTTGTGTTCCACTTCCCATGTGCAAGATTTTGCCTCTGAGAGATTTCTGCTTTGTTGGTTTTTGCCCAAGTGCTGTGGTGAGAAGGCACAATCTCCCCATTGCTCTACATGCATGAGCAATCTTCTTTGTTTCTGAGTTTGCAAGTAGATCAATTGTCTAAATATACACAGAAGACTGTTAATCTAGGACACACTATAAATTATAGATTGTGGTTAAGCTAATCAAACCCTTATTTCAATCCAAATATGTATCATTAGTCTAAAGAAATTTCAAAAATAAGGATCATCATTTCCTGCTTATTTACAACTATTGATACATTATACATGTTGTCAATGCCAATTGTAATTCCGATTATATTCATTCCCCAGCCTCTGGCCCATTTTCTTGGTTAAAAGCAGATGGTAAAGTATTTATGAAATTTTAGAGTTGGAAAAACTAGTCTTTGACTGATGTATTTCTTGTAGTCCTGAATGGATGCAGAAGGTTCTGCAGTTTTAGCATGGTCACAGCTCCACACTTGCTCTTTTGATACTTGTGAAGATATAGACAGGGTATTTGCAGGCACAATCACACCCGGCGTGTGACAGGCCAGAAATGTCTGTCTCTCCTCTTGAAGCCCACTGCTCAAGGAGCAAGACTTTAGGGGTTCACTGAGGCTGTAGGAACAGGAGATCATTAAAAGCAGAGTTGAAGGAGCAGGGAGCAGAGTCTTTGAGCGGCTTCTTGGGAGAAGCTGTCCTACTTTACGGCTGTTTTCTGCAGAGCACTTGATTCTGTCTGATAGACAATATTATTACTTGTCTGGGGTTTTTTCTTCACCTATTCCCATTTATCTTCAATCTCCTTCTTCAGATGCTGAAAGTGGTGAATGAATCCCTAGTTTCCAAGATGAATTTGACATAGAATTAGACTTGTGAGAGCAGCTGGTGCTTTTCTGTGCTCAGGAGCTGGTCCAGGCTGATCAGTGTAACTGAAGGCAAGGTTTATAGGTAGACACAATATCTTTTATTATAACAAACACAGCTGGCAAGAGCAGACAACTGTCTGGTATGTGCAAACCTGACACCAGGGAAACCAAATTCTCTTAGAGCTGCCTATAGAAATATTGGCGTAGAGCAGACAGGTTTCCAGCTTTCTTCACCTCGTATAAAAGACCCATACAATAAATGATAATGATATTGTAGCCAGGCTGAAAGGGACCTAATGTTAGGCCTTCACTGCATTTGTGATGAAGAGAGAAAAGCTGTCACCAGAACAAACCCACTCTAAGAACTAGAGAGACCAGATGGCCCAATCAAAGAGGAAAAATGGAAACAACCAGAGATTCAGCCAGCAGTCTAAGCCTGAGGTGAGAGTTAGTTTCTGAGCTACCTGGGAAATGATTCACCCACTGTCAAGGAACAGCATTTCAAGCATTTCTAACTTTATCTGCAGAGATACTAAACACTGGAAGATTTTAAGGAAAATTAACTGTATTTTTGTAGCTTCTAGAAATTAAAATTAAGATTCAGAAGACCTGAAGCTTACACTTCCACTTGGCCTATATGTTTTCTTTTTAATCTACTGAATTTGAAGTAAACCTAAGGAGGAGATATAGAATATAATTTATCTCATACTGTGAACTGTCAAGTTGTTTCTTCCAGTTCTAGCAGATGAATTATCAGAAACACGATACACAGTTATATTTGCTGAAAAGGCAGGGGTGGAAATAGCTGTGATCCTTTCTTGGGCAGAAGTTACTGCTCAGTTCTGAGGTATCTACATCACAAAGGAAGGTCACAGTAGCCACCACAGCAAAATCTATTTACACCAAAGGAAACTCAGTCTAAAGTAGGCAGCTCTTGCAAACTGATGAGAAGGCTGACAGATGCATGCACTAATCTGATGGGAGTACAAAAGTAATTGTTTGAAGCATACCAGAAGTAAAACTACCAAAGCAAGTCTGAGGTACCTTGCACCAGAGAGTGGTTAAAGACCTCTAGGTGTTTTTCATCCATATCCCAGACAAAACAAGAGAGTGCTGGAAGGACTGTCCTCAGCCATTCTTAGGACCTCCTCAGTAACCCTAAGGAACCTGGTCTAGGTGTAAGCTATATGTGATTTAGGTGTAAATAGAAAACTTTCTCACACTGGTAATGTACAGGTATACACACACAAAAGCAGTAATAAAAACCAGACTTCTTTCAAACTTATATTTGGTGGTGCCTAACCCCTCAGCAAAAAAAAGTTGAGAAGATTTGTGAGATTTTTGCTCCATGTGTTCCTTTTCAGCAGTTTTAACATCATTTTTCAGCTTTGGGATGACCCAGTAAGTATCTGGTACCCTGAATGCCCAAGGAGGGTTTTATGTGCACAGGGTTACCTCTGAAATTCTCCAGAAAAAAAAAAAAATAGTTAGCATATTCAAGCTAATAAAATTCATTTGAATTGCCTAAAATAGAACTTTCTAAAGTTGGAACTGTTTCACTAGGAAGGTTCCCTCAGAATTTGCCAATGGATTTTAAAGTGCTCTTTAACTGTAAATGTGAAATTGGCACCATGCCTTTAAATCTAAATTTATCTCACAGCATTTGAATAGGTGATACCTTCTTTTGAAACCATCCTTCAGCCAAATGCAGCTTGAACTAAACAGAAAATAACAAGTTATTCTCTCAGTTAATATGAATACTTCCATATGTATATTCAAGATATTTACCTAAGAATTGGTCAGATTGAAGCCCAAAGCCCGCTATAGTATGGTGGCAAGAATGATCACTGACTTATAGAGAACTTTGGGTACACGCATGCCACAGATGACACCCAGCACCTTACATACTCAAAAGCCAATTATGGAAGACAAAAAGAAAGATTCAAAAGTTAAAATAACTTGATCATGTATAAAAGGAACATTATGCTATCATAATTATGTACATTAAGTTTATTTATTGGGTGATTTTTTTCAGTGTCTTATATTTGGTAAGCTAAAATATATCAAGAATTGCATTATAACTTTAGAAATCCAGCTCAGTCAGTCTTGGATCTGGATTCAACTTAAAATATTGCTGACTGACATTTCATTTTTATTCATAACTTATACTTTTTATTTCTTTGCACTTTTTAGAAAAAAATAGTAGGGATTTTTTTGGTTCCAAATACTTCCAACCTATATTTTCATTGTGCCAACCCAGTACCAATAACTCCCCAGCTAAATGCTGGGTTATAGCACTACATATATATTTTAATTTTTTGAAATAGCCAAGGGAAGGAGATTTAAATAAAAATTACAATGTTGGAATAACAGAAAAAAAAAGGATATAAATTAGTTCAGTGTAGACTCAAAGGTATGTGCTGCATTTTATTTATATAGTCATAAATGTATTGATGAATATATACTCCCCTAAAAAAGAAGGAAAAAAGCACAATCAAAGTATTACAGTTTTGAACAAGCTTTTAAAATTAACATTTTAGTAAAAATCTGTACTACTTCTAACTTAAAGCTTGGTCCACTTATAAAAAGTTTAGTGAGATCACTTTCAATAGCAAGGATTTGGATTAGGTGATGAATAAAACCCCTTCTAATCCTTAAGTTTCTTTCACTGATAGGAGCCTAGAGTCAGAAAACCTGCAGAGTTTATTACAGTCAGAGGCATAAACTCTGCAGGAGTTCAGTGCTGTCAGGTAAAGGAAGCATAAAGGAACTGCTCTAGCACGTCATGAACCTAGAACAGTTTCTCTTCCATATCTAGGCAGTAAGAAGCGACTGAAAGCTCATTTTGCTTCCATTTCCTCTTAATGTGTCTTTCATGTCCCTCTGGGAGGATTCAAAGCAGTCCTCAAATAAAAACAAAACAAAACAAAACAAAACTCACTCCACATTGCAGCTTGAACTTGATTAGGAATAAGATAAAAGAAAATACTCAAGGATATGCAGCTGCATCTCTAAGTCAAAGTTCACCTGCTATGTAGATATGAACTAGCCCAGGATCATCTGTTCCATGCTGTGTACCCATGGCTGTTTTGGCTGATTTCTCAAGTAGGTATTTATTGGTAAAATTCTGAAACTACTGTCTGGGTCAATATTGTTACAGAAGAACCAAAGTGTCCCTTTTACCAGTCTATGTCTGTTTTGAGCTCAGAAATTAGTGTTAGACTCTATTAGCCTCTGAAAAGTGTTCAGCTAGAGTGGATGGATGAAAAGAGTGAAAACTCATTAGTTCTCTTTACGGTGTGCTCAATATTTAATTCCTGCTAATCACAATTCTCCTCAAAATCTCCTTTACAGTCAGTTAAAAAGATTTACTCTAAGTAAATTTACCCTTTTAAAGATTTTTCTCAACCGTGAACTCTTTTTTTTTCTTTCATCCCTGAATTCTTTCCAAACTTTAAACATACTTAATTAAAATGCAGACATAAGAACTGAAAGCAGTATTCTAGGCTCAGTTTCAGCAATTCTATGAACAGATGTAAAATCGCCTTCTTATTTTATGCTCTTTATTACAGACCATTTAATCATTACAGAGGAAAACAGCACACAGATTCAGAGGTGAAAAACATGATTACTTCCCAGAAGTAAATGGAATGTGCAATTGAAGACACTTGTATCTAGTCCTCTCTTGCTGGTCTCAGAGGCCTGGCTGTAGGTAAAAGGCTGCCTTAAAGTTTTGATTGCCATGTCCACTTACTTCCTTACACAGAGTAAAGCCAGTTTTTAGGGACATTTTAATCCAAATGCTGTAGAAATCATTTCCTTGACACAGAAACTAGTGGCTACCTCTGAACCTCGCTCATATCAACCACCAGCAGTCTGTAATTTTATTCTGAATCACTGCCCTCCCGATACAGCCCTGGCTCTCGAGATAGGACTTCAGATTCCCCTTGTTCCTGGTGCATTCATGGGCTTTTGACTGAATTCAAGCCTCTTACATTTTCTGCTTCCCAAACATTTTGGATTGCTCTGTATGATTAGCTCATCTTTGTAATTTACCACTCTTATTTCCAGTATTTGCCAATGTTTTTGTGTTATCTGCCAGTAGCATTAGCAGTGATTTGTTGACTAGAATAAATACATCCTTCAAAAAAATGTCATTTCCATCTCTGTGGGCTTTTTTTTTAAATCAAAATAAGTTTTTCTTATATTATTTTTCCTTATCTTTGGACAGTTCCTGATGTACTTAGTATATAAAATAATTATTTTACTGGTTGCAAGCATTATGTTTGCCCATATGTAATGGAAGCTTGCCAATATCATAGGTTGGTTCCATGGCAACACCATAATGGGATCCAAAAGAGTCACCCAAGAGTGAAGTCAATATTATTTGTGTTAGCAAATAATCATTAGAAGCTTTAATGTTGTTTGACCACCAGCTAAATAGTAGCACAAAATGTGTCTCTGAAACCAAAGTGTCACAAACAATTCTTCTGTTCATCCAGAACACATTCTTTCTTCACTCCCGTGCATTCTCTTCAGCCTCTGTTTAGTTCCCACTCGTGAAGTGCCTACATGGTCCCATTTTAAATGACGCCGTGCCCTGTTCTATTTTGGGTTTTTGTGTTCATGGCACCAGGTTACGTCTGCACAACACAACACGGGCTGCAGACTCTCACTCGTCACTGCCCCTGGGCTTTGCTGATCATTTACCTCCCAGGGTTTCTCTGTCCTTTCAGAATATTCTCCTTTGATTTGTGGGCCAGTCAACATCTTGCATTAGACATCTGAGTCTGCCAATCTGCTATTGATTCTAAAAGATGTGATCATGCATTAGCTGTATTATAAATGACGAAATTGCAAATATCCACCCATATGATCAGTTCCTGACTACTTAACGTGGCAGTAATCATCATCCTTTAAAACAAAAATTAAATCATTAATCTGCTGGGCCATCTGTGCTTACTCTGAACTATCCTCAAGCTATTTTTTGTTAGTTACGTAGTTTTGAGAAATGGAATTTTACCATTTTTGGAGAAGATAGGTTGCACTGTGAAATCTTGAAACAATAATAATAAAAAAAATTGGTATTAGTTAAATAGTTTTATTTTTTTCTCTCTAAATTCAGTATCTGACTCATCATGACTAAGATGCAGGTACTGTTAAATACCACATGGAAGGCATTTCAAAAATCTTCCAGTATTAACTACAACCGTTTTTCAGTCTGGGTGACAAAAATCACATTGCATAAATTTAGTCTTTGAAAGTAAGCCATGCACCTTTTATGAAGGACTTTTATCCAAAATGCTAGAAATTTTAAAGGAAATTAATCATCTTAATTTCTTAAATTAATAGGTGCAAGATTTATTCCTAAATCATGAATACTCCTTTCTAATTAAATTCAAATGTGTTTAATGCATCTCAGGAGTGTTAAGATAATAAGTAGTCCTTTTCTGGAACTTAACATCCTCGATCCCTGTCAATAATTATATTGGGTGACTAATAAAATATGATGCCAGGCATTTTTTAAATCTTTATCTTCCTTCTCTGTCTCATTAGCAAAATGAATAGGTTTGCTCCACAGGCACCACCTAATCTGGCGAATTCAATGTTGTTCAAGGACATAGCAAATAAATTTCAGCAGGTATTCCTTCCTGCAACAGTCATATATAAAATGCACTTTTACAGCATCTGCCAGTTGTTCATTGCTGTATAAGATTATTGCCATTTTAAAAGCCACCAAAGGCTGGAAGACCAAAAAGGTCTGTCAGGTGTGATCTCCTGACTCAGAGAACTTTATGCCATTATCCCATCAGTGACTACACTCCTCATAGAGCTCCAGTGTCCAGTAATTGATCCACAGAAGACATGGCTCTCATCCGTTCCACCAGTGGTCTGTCAGGAAATGCTGACATCAAGAGAGAAAGTTATTTTATAACATAAGACAATACTTATTTTCAGGAACTGGACTCAGTTCTAGCAGGCCTTTTAACAAAAATCCTGCCATTAATGTGAAATTAGCTAATTTGTTCTTGAGAGTTTAATTTCCTTTCTCAAGTAGACATTACATTACAGTAATTACACCTCCAAGTAAAAAAAAAAAAAAAAGGCAGGATCCTCCATCCCTGGGATGATATATAGTCCTCTGACCCTCATATAAAAGCATAAGCCATCTCTAGTTACTTTAAACATTTGAGTATGTAAGTATTTGAATGGAAGACTCCAGAGATTTCATACTACCTCAAAGGTGGGAGGACAGAACAAGAAATAGGTTGTGATTCATCCAACCCTTTAAAATATTTTCATCTTTCTAATTTTAGGTCCTGCAAGCCGTACATTAAACTCAAATTATACCCACCCTGCCAGCGATTGCAACTGCAGAGATACCCCATGCTGATACTCCATCTCCATCTATGCTACAAGGCACATATGTGATATGTGACCACATTTTACATGCTGTGTGTGCCATAGAATCCCAGAATTTTTTGAGCTGAAAGGGACCCATAAGGATTGTCAAGCCCAACTCACTGCTCTTTGCAGGACTACCTGAAACTAAACCATATTCCTTAGAGCAATGTCCAGATATTCTCTGAACTCTGACAAGCTTAGTGCCATGACCACTTCTCTGGGGAGCCTGTTCCAGCCTCAGTGTAGAACCTTCTCCAAACATCCAATCTGAACTTCCCCTGACACTGCCTCATTCCATTCCATGGGGCACTCCTTTGAAAATCACTATCACACAATGTCCATTCTTTTTTTTTTTTTTTCCCATGTTATTGAGTCATAGCCCTTGGCCTGGGCAAGAGGAAAGGTCTTCCTACAGAAAAGCATGTGACTGTCCTAAAAAACCCCCAAATCCAAGGTTTGTCTAGAGACTACTGTCCACATACTTCATCTTACTCTGCGTATGCACATATTTAAATTGTAGAGATAGTACAAAGTTAACAAAGTTTCATAGGGTATATTCATACTGTTTTACATCATGTGTGTTGATACCTGAAAACTTACTTGCTTTTACAGAAACAATATTTTTTTCATTGCTGTTAATCTGCCAATAGCTAAACTTACTTTAAAAGAGTACATTAAAAGTCACTATAATGCACATAGGAAAACCTGGATACAAAGGGGTCGCTTCATCCTGAAAAGTAAAAACAACAAACCATAGGAAATAACTCTGCAGTTTGTAGTCACTGGTAAAGTATTGCAGAGGATGTAATTTTCATTGCAGTACCATTAATGCTGCATAGCATATGACAGCTTTGCTATTTATGAAGTCCTCTCTGCACTGTTTCTGTAGCCTGGCAGCCCATCTCCCTACCCCACATTCTATCCTGTCATCACTGGTGGTATCCCAGTGCCAGTACTCAGGGCATATGTTAGCCTGACATCATCTGCATCTTTAAATCCTAGCCCACAGCACTCCTTGGTCCATTTATAGTCACATGCCCCCAAATTAGCAAAATTAGAATATACTTTCAGACCTGTTTGCCATCATATTGTATATTAACACCTGAATATCGTCAACAAAGTAAGAAAACAACCAGCGTCTCTCAGATAGATCTTCTCCCTACTTCAACTCTGTTACCAAAGAGACATTTAGTCTGGAATGCATTCAGGCTGCTAGCAGACCTGTTAGGGAATTAATTATTGAACATTGCTCTTGTCCTAAATAACACTATAGGCTATGACATACATTTGGATTTTTTTGTTGTAGTGGCAGAGATAGCACACCAGTGAGCTCATCATCTTTCCAGGTTCTTTCACCCCAGACCCCACAGTAAAACACCAGCAGCACCCTGGTGAGATGAAATTCCAGCCATACTCCCTGCCTTCCTCTGTCTTGTATCCCCACCACTGACTCCCATATTCAACACCATCACCACACAGCAGGATCTGCTGATGCATCCTTCTACCCTTCATATTTTCTCATTGCACCTTGAGTCATGTCAGGCTTGAGGGAACATTAGCTCTCCTGTCAAACAGCTCTGCAGGAAGTCTCAGATTCCTTTTCTGTGGCCTAAAACACCTTACAGAATATCTGAATCAAAAACTATTTAGTGTATTCAAGTTAAAATTTTCACATAATTTGGCACTTATGAAGTAATCCTGCAGCAGACACTGTACAACTCCAAGTTCCCCGCATCTAATTGATTTTTATATTACTGCAGGCTAATAATCTCCATAGAGCCCCTGAAAAACCCAAGTGAGGATTTCATTTGATCACTTTGTAAAAATACTCAAGCAAGTACTTTTTGGGCTTTAGTGCTGATTCTGCCCGGCTCTATTGTAGTTCAATTTATTCCCACTACACCTCAGCAGTACTGACAGCCATACATGGCTGGTCAGACCCGGGGAAAACAACCTAGCAAAAAAAAAAAAAATTTAATCAGAATGAATTCTCTGAGCCAGTACATTCTGCATTCACACAACAGAAGGAGCAATGTAAGTGAGCAGAGGGAGCTACTCCAGCCATCACTGTTGCAGAGAGAAATGCTTGGGAGCTACAGTGTACTCAAAGCAATCACAAAAATGCTTTTCTGTTTGGCCAATGCCATTTGTACTACTGAGAGTAATAGAAAATGTGAGAAACTATATCGTCCTTTTGCTCTGTAATCACAATCCTCATAAAGGATTTATGAGTCAAGATATAACTACAGACCAGTAATTTTCAGATAGTTCTTCTTGCCCTGGGTTATGGAATGAGAAATATGTATGCAGAATGCCATAGTTTATTGCATTTTTTAAGAGTTTGCTCAAAGATTCACTCATGCAGTAGATTTTAAAGTGTAATTTTTCAAATCATTGAATGAATTTATCTATTGCATGCATACTTACACATAGTATGGGTCTGTGTATGTATCTACCTCTGTGTGTGTGTTTATTTTTGTTTAAAGTTCTCCAAAATATAGTTATTCTGGCATAGTACTAAAATAAGCTTGTACAGAAGAGAGCACTGGGTAGTGTTCTCTAGAGAATTTCTTTACAAGAGCCAAATTACACTAATTTGTATGCTAAGTTAATTTCAAGCAAGGTATGGGTAACAGGTTTGGGTTTTTTGTTTGGTGGTTGGGTTTTTTTGTTTGCTTTTTGTTTGGTTGGTTTTTTTAACACAATCATTGTCTACTGACTTCCTGAAAATAGTACTTTTGCCTTTACAAAGAAGCAGCAGCTTATATTATTCTTTCATGTGAATTTCAGTATATATATATATGAAAGAAAAATTTATTTTAATTACTGTTGGAAGGCCTCTGTAGCTTATCATTTTATTATGCAGTGCCTCTTCAGCTTATCATTTTATTATGCAGTTTGTATTTTATTTCCTTAAGAGAAGCATTGAAGTTTGTGCCCCAAATAAATTCTTTATTTTAAAATTGATGAAATATTTAAACAGCTGCTTGAATTAAATACAAGAACTAATAAGCTAAAGTGTTATAAACTGAAAAAATCATTATAGACAAATCTGAAATATACACAAACTAAAGCATTATGTTGTTTATCTTTCCCTGTTAGATGTATCACTGCACACACAAAAAGTCATGTAGCCCAAATCAATGTCTTCACTTAAGCTACACTCTGGAAAAAAATGTGAATTTTGACTACATAGAAATATAATAAGAATTCTACAATGTGACCTATAGTTTTCACTGAAATAAATTAATGGATGGCAGGCAGATGCCAAGATTAAACAGAGTAATAACAAAACATTAGTAAGCACTTTTAGTGTAATTAAATTTTTGATGTATTGCAATTTTTAGTGCGTTATTATTTTTGAAGGAACTGGAGAGTAATACTGGATCACACCCTTACTCAATCTAGTTACTAAAGAATAAAGTGTGGTGATACTTTAAAATTCTATTGCAGAATAATGGTGTATTGTCCATCACAGATAATGATGGCAAGGTTTTTCCCATCTGATAATCACTCATAGTGATTACCTAATAAAAGGACAATCCTTGGTACTGCAAGAACCTCTGGTCAGTCCAGAATGTAAGCAAGCATTAAGATGTGCTATATAAAGCATCTCAGCTTGCAAGTGACCTTGAATCTGCTTCCTTATTGCTGCAGGTTGGGATTGTTCCATGGCTATGTTCCCAGTCTGCATCAAGAGGCTGCTAATAACATCAATCTTATACATGAGTCTTTAAAACTATTTTTGATGTTGGCCTTGAACAAGTCTAATAATTTCACTTAATCACCCCTGTTTCTACACAAAAACTGGAATCTAGGCTGACTTCTAATTTTTCATTCTTGTGAAATCCAGCCACAGGTTTTCTGTCTGCCATCAAATATCTGGAATCACAATTAGCTAAAATATATCAGATGCCCTGTGACTTCCAACCATCTTTATTGTAGAGAAGTTCACTTTCAGCTAAGAGTAGAATAAATTCTGTTTGACTGAGAGGTCAGTCCTTGGGAAGAAAAATGGGAAGTGTGTTCATTCGCATATTCAAACATGCAAATTGAATGCATCCAATTTGCGTTATTTGTCTCCTAATGAGAATGACCTTTCCTGCTGATGGGAAAAAGCAATTGAAATTAGGTACATGAAAGTTATGGAAGAATACGAAATTCCAACTCTTTAACACAACAGGTCAACTGCTTGATCCTGTGAGTTAAAAAGTAGTCAATGTCATATTGAACCCCGAATCCTCTCATCTGTAGGACACACCCAGATTAGGTTCAGTATCTGAATTTTGCTACTCAGATATATCTCTAATAATACTTCTTGCCTAGCACAACTTCCTCTTCACCATCCTTTATGAAGAATATCTAAAGTTTCCCCACCATAAATGTGGCTCAGGTTAACACCACAACATCTTTATAATGAATTTGCATAACAAAATATGAAGCTTTAAAATTCAAATTTGGATCAAGTGGCCTGCCCAAGGCTACAAAGAGGATGTTACTACATCAGGACTGAAACTCAGTTACGTCTGGTCTTTGGTCTTCTGTAGATCAAGTTTCTTTCAATACCAAAGGTGAAACAGAAAGAAGCCCTGATCAATTTACCAAGAAAAGGAACATTAAGATCACATAGCTGGTATTGCTGTCCTTCTGTGAATGCCAGAGAAGGAAACAAGTCCTGCATATAGACAGCTCATCCGTAGAAAGACATCATCACTACTAGTGCCATGCATTAATATGGATCATCTTCTCTATTAGGAAAAAAAAAGGAAAAAAAATAGATATGGTCAAATTGCTGATATGCTTCTCTTCCTTTCAAGCTTCCTCTTTGATCTGCAGAGCTCAAAATTGGGCAGCAGTGTCACCACATAGGTAACAAATCTTAGAACTGGAACCACTCTGGGGCGGGACTCAGAACTGATTAAAGAGTTCAGAATTCAAACCAACATCTTGATATGCCTTAGAAGCAGGGGCACAGTTATTTACTCTTGTTATTGTTGCTTCTTCTTCATTATGGTGCTGCAGGAGTCCTCCATCAGGGATCAGGCCCCCATATTGTGAGGATTTATTTAAACACTTAATGAAAATATCACACCTGCAGTTAAGAATTTACAACTGCAATTATAAGATGAAGAATAAAACTGTCTCTTCAGTTGATTTCTGTAATCATAAAATTCTAAATGATACTAACATGTGCCTCATTTTAAGTGTGTGTTTTCCCATGATTACTTGGAATAGGATGCAGTAAGCTTAACACTGGCATTCTGGAAGTGCATCCAGACAAATGTGGGTTGTCCTAAAAATAGATTTCTTACCTTTGCCCCCAGTAAACAAGGAGGAAATTTCCACTGAGGAAAAAAAAATTCAAGCTGTACAGACTCAGCCAGCTACCTAGGCACACACATACAGTTGTGTAGAGCTTTATTCTTTACATTTACTTACTTGTTAGCATGCTTTGTTTTTTAGAAAATTATTCAAGAGAGCAAAAAAGACAAACCCTTTCATGATAAACAATGTAATTACACAAAAAGGGGTTTTGTAATTGTTCCTGTTTTCACCTGTGTTTCAGATTGGACAACAGAAGGGCCAGCTATAGCTGTTGAATAATGAATTCTCCCTTAAAGCAGCATGGGAAATAACTCTGACACAGTAATTTCTGTAATCTGCTAATGCTGTAGTTTCATAACTGATTTTGGGTGATCTTACTCTGTACTGCTGCTGGAAGTAGTTCTCTTCCCTGTTCTCTTCCCTTTCCCACAGCTTGCTACCTCTTTGTGTAGCTGAATCACAAAATTAATCCAGTCCAATTTTAAAACCTTTTAGTTTCATTTATGTCATGACTCCTGGTGTTAACATGAGGGAATGCATTACCTGGACAAATACATGGCAGATTGAAGGTGATCTAAAGTAGCTGCAAAACCGCAGCTCTGAAAGATGGCAATCACTTTTGAAAGGGAAGCCATCAAGTGAAGCAGTAGATTAGGGTGGTGTCTAGTGTCAGATACTGCCAGACACAAACTGTGCAAACACGAGGTTACTTAAGGTCATGTGAGTATAGTTTTGTTTTGCTGCCATGACCTTTGCATATGAGTCACCTAATGAGGTATCTCCAAGTCCATTGCCTGCAGCTAAGCCAGTCATGAAGGGCAGCCTTTTCTTTTTGGGTTAAGGGAGTCCAAGGCAACTGATCATCTTGTCCTGATGCAGAAGCCTAAGATGAATTAGATGAGGGGTTTTTTTCTCTAAAAGTCATAATTTCTCTCCATTCGACTATAAACAGAGAGCAAGGTGACTGACTCAGCTGTAGATGTCTGTCTAAACTGAGAGAGAAGAATTCTGCCTTGTCTGTGAGGCTTAGATCAGTGGGGCTATTTCAAAGTACTTTGAGAGAAGGGTGTGTAACTAGAGATGTGGCAGGCACAGTCCACTGCTGCACTCAGCTTATGGTCATGTAAGTAGAGCTCCTGAACAGGAACTGTACTTTAAATTAATACTATATTATACATAATAACATCATGTTCTGTGAGAACTGAAATTAATTATAGACTTTCAGCCAACATGTATACATTGATATCATTGTTTCAGCACAAGTTAGCAGATCCAGAGTTTGCTGACACCCTCGAGAGACCTCCAAATGCTTCATTGTATTTGGCTCAGACACATATCATATTTTGTATGTTTAGCAAAGCCTCAGAAAAAATGCAGTAAGACTTTTGCTAAAAGCTAGGAGCACCTCACTGAGCTGAAAAAGCTGCTGGAGATTGTCCCTGGAAAAAATCACCTTCCACCATGTACCAGAGAGACAGAGCTCGCAGGGGGATGAACAGTAGTGCTGCACACTGCTACTGCTGCAACTGCTCCTGTGTCAGTGGCACAGGGTGCACTCTTGCCACCGTCTTCACTTTTATAAATAAATAAACAAACAAACAGGTAAAAGGTAACTTTAACAAAGTAACAGTACCTGTTAATTTTAGGGAATTTGTTGAATTCAAGCCTTCCCAGGTATTTATTCTGGAGTGTCACTCCTGAGTATTCTTTTTCTCAAGTAGCCTTGTCAGAATTAAAGAAATAGCTAATAAAGATTGATCTTCAGGGAACAGAATTACAACTGGTATGTTAAAGCTAAGTAATTAACAACAAAGGAGAGAGAACTTGGTATGTATTTACAGGTTTTTGATGAAAACTGCCTTATAAATGACAATGCAATACAAGTGTTCATTAGATAAGGTTGGTGTTTAGCACAAAGTCTCCCACAGAGACAATTCTTGGCACAGACATTTTGATTATATAAATTTTGTATGAAAAATACAAAGCACCATAATGTGGGACTTTGATCAATTATGCTGTTCTGATTTACAATTTTTTTTTTTTAACTGTGATGTGCACAAAACACTAATTTAAAAGCTCAATTTAGTTGCAATTTACCTCTTCCTTTTAATAGCAAGTAATCTGATTGCATTTTTTCAGTCATCCTTGAGCCACATATTAGATAATCTCCTTATAGTTTAAAACTAAAAATGCTAATGGATTGGGGAAATGGGTTTCTGCTTTCACTTAGCATATCTGTCTTTTTTATGCTTGTCTTTTGGATCATTTATCTAAATAATAACCTTTAGTACTCACCCCTTCCTTCCAATGAACTAAAAGATACTAATGATTAAAATCAGTGAATATGCATCTTCTCCCTACTCAAATTTTGCCACCTGAGGTTTCCAGATTTAGCTGCTGCTTTTTTGGAGAGCAAGGGGGGAGAGCTACAGACATCCTCATATGGGATACTCATGGTTACTTTCTAATTTGTCTCAATCAGCCTAAATTAGCTGAAACTAACAGTAAATCTCTTTTAAGGAGTATCACCAGCGAGCACTGCCTGAAATGACGTTGATTTCAGGGACTGAAAGAGAGCAATTACAAGAAAAACTCAGCAAACAGCTTTTGGTCAGCAAATTTGTTGGGGCAGCCCCAGAGAAGAGGCAGGAATTACCCTCTCGAGGGGAGGTGCTGTGGGTGGTAACTTCTTCAGCACAAAAACCTGGAGATACAGGAGGATACACTTATGTGGCTTTAGTGTCAGAATGGTGGAAAGAAATGCATTTTATACAAAGGCAGCAGAGAGAAGATAAATGACCAGTCCAAGGTCAGGTACAAAGATGATGGAAATGTGGGAGAAAGTTAGAAAGTCTAGAAAGCTAGAACAGGTATATTTCTAGACTTTTTGTGTAGTCAGTTTTTGGCATGCCTGGCTAAGCTGTCTACAGACCAAGACTGCAGGAATTTCTTAGCACATACACCCTGGAAAAAAAAACAAAATCACAAAAAAAACCACAAACCAACAACCAAAAAAAACCCCACCAAGATTCTCAGCAACAGGGAGGTATCTTTAAAACACTAAGGAAGCCACTTTTTACCTACCAATACCTTCTGCAATAGATGAGACTGAAACACATCTGAAGAGCCAGCAACTTCACGCTGCCTTGAGAGTCTGGAAAATGTTTTCCAGAAGACAAGTGTCCTTCAACAGACAATCTTTTCCAGCAGACCAAATTTCAGTTCTGCTGATCCTAGTGGTGACGGTATGACATGGGGAGCAGCAGCACTGCCAGTAGACGGATGCTGTGCTGGGGATCTACAGCAGAGTAACTTGCACTGTTCTGAGGCTCTCAGTGCTTGGAATAAATTCATTCTGGCAAGAAGCTTTTAGTCTGTAGAGTCAAAAAAGGCTTTGTATTTGAAGCCATGTTCTTACATTAATCAGGCTGTTTTCTCCATTGATGAGAACAAAGAGCGACCCTTATGAGCTCAGTCTGAAAGTCTTTCTGGTGCTGCTTTGATATTTCCTGTGGTGATAAATATTCTCAATAGCTGCAAATTACCAAAGAGCCAGAATCTACCTATGTGCATTATGTAGTCACTAAGGCACATTTTCATGGCATGTGGGAGGTGACCAGGAGACAATAGCAGAGAGGCAGCTAAAGGAATTGTATTCTGCACATTCTGCTGAGGACTGGCAAATAATAATCCATGAATATAAAGTAACAGGAAAGGAAGTATGTTAACAAAGATTATCTCAGCAGGAAGCAACAATTCTATATGAACTTTAATTTCCAGTGAATCATGCCATTATGCGCAATTTCATTGCAAATGTGAAGCCTGCCCTCGTGGCTTGTTCTCTGATGTGGGATCACTGTCAAAACAAAGAACAATTACAAAATGTTCCCTCAATTCCAAATTCCTGTTTGGTAAGTGATGCTCACATGATGCAGTGATGCTCACATGAAATGGAAACTGGATTTTGTCCCTTTTCTGGTATTTAGACAACGCAAGAATGTTGGAAGAGTCCTTGGCAGGAATTTCTAATTTATTCACATTTTAGATCTTAAGAAGATTGTATTTACCAGATACTTGAAGCCAAATTGGTAAATGTAAAATAACAATATTCTGGGATAGTATCTGAAATATTTGTTGTAACGTATTTCTGTTGATATGGCATCACTAGATTTGAATGCTGGATTAGTCAATTAAGGGGATTGATATTTCTTTAAATATTACATTTTCTCGATTATGATATTTATTTTGTCTGTAATATTGTTTTCATTCTTTGAAAGAATTTTTGCTTCAAAACCAGGTAATAATAATTCTGTCCATATACTTTTTGCAAAAGTAACATGCACATTTTCACCCAAATTTGGGATTATGGGGTTCAGCAAAATACATGCTCTTCACATTTTGCTTTGTGACATGAATTATTGAAGAAGGCAAATATTGGCATTTTCTCTCTTTTCCAAGATACATGAAATTTCCCATTATTGTAAAGCTTGGTTGCCTCTAATGACAAATTACATGATGAGACAGAAAGAAGATGCAAATCTTAGAGTTTTAAAAGCACCTAATATTTTCTCAAATTATATTCAGCTGTATTTATCTTGCATTCTGGCATGCTGCTGGATTACTGTTATCAATAAATCTATAAATAGGATGCAAAATGCATGTGAGCTGTCTGTGCATGAATAAAGAGTGGCCTGGCAATAAATTACAACATAATATATAGTTTAAAATGTAGCAAAAGGGATGCCTTGACAAATCAATGCAACATATTTTGTCAGTGAGGATGAAAGATTCATTATGCATCAGCCTTGAGAAAGCTGGATTTCTGAGGCATGGGTCATCTAGGACATATGATGTAATCAGAGAATATGGAAACACGCATAGAAAGACAAAAATAATATTCTGAGTAATAAAGCCATATTAAATTTTCAGGTAAAATGTAAGTCCTGTGCAGTACTTCATTGTCCAAAAGTGGTCAGGAGTACCACAACAAACAAAATGAAACTTGACTTCTTCTGGATTTTGTCCCCACAGCAGGCTCAAGACCGACCTTTTTCTGAAACTGGGTCATGTGTGCTGGCTTTTATTTGCATTTTTCCCGAGTCTGCTAAGGTCTAAGCTCATCTTGAGGCTCTTTGTTCAGCAAAAAAATTCTTTCCTCTGCCCAGTTTTTGATGAAACTTGGGAAAATTCAGTGTTTTGGGGAACTCCAAGCATCTACCAGACATGACTGGCATACACCCAGCAGGCTCCATTAGCCTAGAGCACAGCAGAGAGACTAGAAATAAAACCGACCAATTGGTTTTCCTGCTGACAGCAGCAAATTGCCATGGGACATTTATTTTCTCCTGATCACATAGATGACAGACAAGCTGTCACCAGTTGTGCAGAGCCAGGAGGATGCATGCCTGTGGCAGGGACACAGATCCCAGCAGTGGCATCACCACGCTGCTGAGGGTGCAAATGCCCTGAGAGAAGTTGGCCACCAGTCACAGAATCCCAGAACGGGTTGGGTTGGAAGGGGCCACAGTGGGTCCTCTAGTCCAACCTCCCTGCTCAAGCAGGGTCATCCCAGAGCACATGGCACAGGATGGCATCCAGAAGTTCTTGAATACCTCCAGTGAGGGAGACTCCACAGCCTCTCTCAGCAATCCGTTACAGTGCATGGTCACCGACACAATGAAGTTCTTCATCATGATTAGGTGGAACTTCTGTGCATCAGATTCTGCCCATTGCCTCCTGTGCTAATGCTTGGCACCACTGAGAAGAGCCTGGTCCATCCTCAGGCACCCTGCATAGATATTTATATAAAATATTGAGGTGCCCTCTCAGTCATCTCTTCTTGAGGCTGAATAGACCCAGCTCTCTCAGCCCTTTCTCATAAGAGAGGTGCTCCAGTCCCTTAATCCTCTTTGTAGCCTCCACTGGACTTGCTGTGGGAGCACCATGTCTCTGGTACTGAGGAGCCCAGAACTGGAGACAGCACTCCAGATGTGCCTCACTGGGGCTGAGGAGAGGGGCAGGATCTGACCTCTGGCAATGCTCTTCCTAATGCATCTGAGGATCCTGTGGTTTTCTCAGCCACAAGGACACACTGCTGACTCCTGGACAGCTTGTCATCCATCAGCACCCCCAAGTTCCTTCTTTATAGAAGAGAAGGCCAGGGATGTGGATGTTGTCTCTGGCACACGCAAGAAAAGACACCTGAGCTTGGCAGGGTAGGAAGGGGCTTGGTGAGTCTGGGCAGGAGGAGTTGAGGCCAGTGACTGGTGTCCCTCAGCTCTTTGAGAGACATCAGTGAGAGCCTCACGCCCCATGGGAAGAGCCTCATGATCACAACCAGGGCTGTGAGGGACGAATTGTTCCAGCTTCCGGTGTAAGAAGAGGGACAAGCTTTACATGTTCTTTTCTGGAGCATGTCTAGAAAGGGACAATGAAGCTGGTGCTGAGGCAGCTGGGGTTGTTTAGCCTGGAGAAAAGGAGGCTCAGGGAAGACTTTATCACCCTCTACAACTCCTTGAAAGGAGGCTGTAGCCAGGTAGGGGTCATGCTCTTCTCCCAGGTAACAAGGGGCAGGATGAGAGGATACAGCCTCCAGCTGCTGGGGGTGTTCAGGCTGGACATTAAGAGAAACTTCTTCACAGAAAGGGTGACTGGAATGGGCTGCCCAGGGAGGTGGTGGAGTCACAGTCCCTGGAGGTATTTAAGAAAAGACTGGACGTGGCACTTAGTGCCACGGTCTAGTTGCAGTGACGGTGCTTGGTCATAGGTTGGACTCGATGATCTCAGAAGTCTTTTATAACCTAATTTATTCCATGATTCTGTGATTCTTAAACACATACGCTCAAACGAGGGGATCTCTACGGACCGGGCGCCTTTGGTGCGGCTCTCAAGGCTCCCGTCCCCTCAGAGCTGGGGCCGCTAGCGCCCAGCAGGGGGAGCTGTGGCCGGAATGGCGGCAGCGCGGCGGAAGCGGCAGCCCGGCCTCTGTCCAAGATGGCGGCGCCCAGGCGCGGTGTGGCTGCCGGCGGTATGAAGCGGAGGGCGGCTGCCCGCGCCCGCCGCGGCGGGAAATTGGACCGGCTGCGGCAAGCGGTGCAGGACTACGTGCAGGCGGCCGGCGGCCAGCCACCGCTGGCCCTGCCGAAAGACTCAGAGAGGCACAGCCGCAGGAGCCGCCGGGACGCAAGGAAGGAGAAGCGCAGGCTCAAGCGGAGCCGCCGCCGCCGACTCCAACGCGGGGAGCTGGTGGAGGCTCCCACCGCCCCGGCCAAGCCCGCTTCGGCCAAGCCCGCTTCGGCCAAGCCCGCTTCGGCCAAGCCGGCCCAGGCCAAGCCGGCCCAGGCCAAGCCGGCTCCTACCGCCCGTCCCGGCGCTCCAGCTTCGCGCGCCGCTGAGAAGCAGCGGCCCAAGCCGGTGTCGGCACCGACATCGACAACTCTTGAGGCCCCCTCGGCCGCCGCAGTCACCTCGGCGCGGAAACGGGCCCTGCTGGAGGCCAACGAGGAGGAGGAGAAGGAAATCCGGCGGCTGGAGCGGCAGCTGGGGCTCGGGAAGCGGCGCAAGAAGCAGGAAGGGCCCGCGGCCGAGCGGGTGCCGCAGAGCTTCCTGCGGGACGGGCTGGGATACGTGCTGGGAGCGCTGGGCACGCGGGCCGGGCTCAGCCAGCTCTGCGATAGCAGCGACGAGGAGGAGCAGGAGACCCAGCCGGGGCCGCGGGAGCGCCCGCCAAAACAGGCGGAGGAAGATGAGGACGAAGAGGATGATGAAGACGAGGAGGATGGTGAGGACGAGGAAGCTCAGGAAGACGCCTCAGACCGCTCCGAGGGGGTTGACGTGGAAGGGCAGTGGGAGAGCGAGAGCTCGTCCCCGGAGGACGGCGGGGTGCCAGAGGCCAGCGAGCCCCCGAGCGAGGAGGAGGAGGCAGAGGTAGGATGTTCGCCGTAGGTAGCACAGACGTGCTTCCCAAAGTACACCCAGCAACCTGAACACAAAGCAGTCACATCGCCGCTGTTAAGCCCAGGTGTTTACTGTCCCGTCAGGCTTGTTGTCCTGGTTCAAAACAGCGGGGCCCAGCGACAGTGTTGACTTGAGGGGTCTGCCAGGTCCCAGGGACACCTGTTAGACATGGACGGGAGAGTTCCCAAGTCAGGATGGTGGCAGGTAATACACTACAGCACAAGGCGTGCGGGAGCTGTCTGTGTGTGAAATCCACAGATAAGAAGAACTGCCCTGGCATTAGTGTAAGAATATGATTAAGCACTTCTGCAAAGAGCACAGAGAGTTTGTGTTGAAATTAGCAGCAGTTACACACTGAAATGTTACTTTCTGAACAGATCCCAGAGGTTCTGTCAGTATTAGGTCTTGTTGAATGGACGGAGGAGGGGAGGTCGCACAGGTCATTTAGTCCTCATGGACCTAAACTTTAAACTGTCACTCATAAAACTTTAGGAAAATCTAGACGTAAAATGTCAGGCTTTAATGACCATAACTTAAAGTTCCATGTATAGGGAAGAGGGACTTTGCTGCCATCAAGTTTATCATAAAGGGTAACTTTTTGCCTGCTTCATTTCTGCATGTTGTTCCTTTGGCATTTAGTATTTGAATCTGAAATATAAATGTATATCTTGTTCAAGTATTCAAGATACTGGTCTCATCTGGTATTTTCTTTTCCTGCTAAGACTGATAATCACGCTGTTACAAAGTATGTTCCTCCTCAAATAAGGAAAGCTCAGGAGACACTAGATGACAAGAAAAGAGAAGAATTGGGAAGACTGAAGAAAATGGTGAATGGCCTCATTAATAGGTAATGTAATAAGGAGGGTCATTAATCTTTCTGGATCAATGTGACAATGCTCATCATTCAAGCCCAGGTGGCAAGGATGTGACTTTTGTCTTCACAAACTGGTTTTAAGTTGGCAGTCATGTCTGCTATTGTTAAGAATAACTATCTTTATTGGTATAAATTCTTCAAAGTTAGTCATTGTAAATGTTGAAAAATCTAGAAAATAAATTTAAGATTGGGCTGAATTCCACACAGCGGTGGCCTGCAAGTGCTAGATATAATTCACTGTCAGTTGGAGTATGCTTATAAAAAAAACTCAGAAGAAAACAGGTTTTGGTTTGTTTTGAGTTTTTTTTAATTAAATTCAATTTCTCCAACACTACAACTGAGGAGGAGCAGCCCTTCCTAGGTTAAAGTACTGAGGAATAGAAAAAATAGTTAACATTCATTTCAATGTTAGGATATTTTTGAAATAAGAAATCTATCAGCATTGTTCATCTGTTACCTGTAAAACACAGACTAGAGTTCGTTCAGTCATTTGAAATCTGATAGACCATATATGTTAAAGTATGAATTATTTTCATACTTGATTTCTTCTAAGGCTGTGATATGCCATAGTTAAAACTGCTAAAACCAGTCTCTTTTCTTAAATCTGTTCAATGTGACAGTAAGCAAATTGACAGTGCTTTGTAAATACTGCTGCTAATGTGTTTTTACATGTTTTGTTTTGTTTTGTTTTGTAAAAAACTACACTAGAATTAAGTGTACTATACTTCTTTAGTTTACTGAACACAGAAAAATACTAAAGGTCCCTTCCAGTCGTCTTATCAATCTTCAATCTTTTCTTCTTAAGTAAAACTAGTTTCTCTAAAAAGAATAGTTGTTTATTGGGTAAACTCAAAACTGTGGAACCGTGCAAGGAGAAGTGAACAGTGGATTTTGTTTCTCCATAGGCTGAGTGAACCAAATTTGTCCTCCATCAGTGGACAGATGGAAGAGCTTTACATGGCCAACAGCAGGAAGGACATGAATGACACTCTGGCAGACATTCTCATGAATGCCTGTGTTACTGCAGTTGCCATGCCTGCGAGAATGATGATGGAGCACGTCCTTCTGGTTAGCGTCCTTCATCATAATGTAGGAATTGAGGTAATTCTTGTGCTTGGGACAAATTTTGTATAATAATATATATAGCGGAGTGTTTTCCTTGACATTTTGTTTGAATTGCCTGTAATTTTTAATTCTGTGTCACTAACAAGCATCTTTAGTTGAATTTCATCACTATTTTGTAGTTTATTTGCAAGGCTTCTGCAAGTGAAACAGTCCAAGTCTGTTGCCTTATTTCCTCCATGAGTTACCACTGGTCAGTTATAAAACCATCATTGTTTCATCAAAATCTTTCTGTATCCAGTAATCAAAAATTTTTAACCTTCAACTGCTCTTCCCTTTGGTTACACTAATCTGTTTCTGTTCTCATTGGTACTTGAGGGTATTGTTTTTCACAGATAAAACAGAGCTGTGTATCCAGGTAAGAAAAGTAGTACAGAAGTCTTTTTACATTGGTGGATAGACTTCTTTTCTAAGCAAATAATGCAAATCATCAGTGGAATTAAGCAGTTATAACAATTACTCTGGAATCTTAAAAACTTTAAAAAGCATGGCTATTTTTTGAGGGGATTTTGATTTGTGTTTTTAAGCCTGATGAATGAGAAAATTTCTCTCGCTTAAGCTGATGCTGAAGCTACTGGTGTCAAAGAGAAGATTTTAGCTCATTTCAGTGGAAGTCTGTCAGGAAACTGAGTTGTCTCAGCAGTCTGTTCCTATTAGATATACTCTTCCCCCCTGCCCCCCATCTCAACGCAAAAGATGTATTAATGCAAGTTTTTCAGTTTGTCCTACAGTGGCCTGGATGCTGGCTCTGAAACCACATTAAATTATCAGATGGGTGCAATTACAGCAGCTTTCTCCATGTAGCCTTGTCATTAAATCTTTTTTTGTCTCTGCTGCTTGAAAGGTAGTTCTGACTGCAAATATAATGTTTCTGTAAAATAAATATACAGTATGCTTTACTTCAAGGTCTGATAGTACAGCTGCACTGAAGATTAGGTTGAGCAATGCAGAAGTTGGCCTGTGTTTATAAATTTGTGCAGCCATTGGATAATTAACACCTAAGCTGGTCAAGGCTTGTAACACAAGTCTGTACTGCTGCTGGGACTTCTGGTTTCCTTAAGAACAGCCAGCAGATTTTAGCACAATAATAATGGGTGAGAGTCTTACTTAGCAGCAATGTATTCATTTCCTCCCTGTGTTTTGGTATGCTTTCTAATCCCAGCCTTCCGCATCAGTTCTCTCTTCAGAAATAAATATATACCAAAATTTCTTTTCCCAACTCTACTATAGACAAATGTCTAAGAATTATCCCCACTTCAAAAGCAGCTTAAGCTCATCCTCAATGACTGTGAGAACTTGGTATTTTGGGGAGTGTTTCACAATATTATTTTTTAAGGATTTTGTTCTGGAATGCCAAACTCAGCGATGCATTTGGTTTTTGACGTGCAGCTTTTCCTGGATGCATGACTAGCAGTAACAGCATGCTAGCCTGACAGCTGGAAAGATGCTACTATGTGTCCATGAAAATTATGTAAACAAATGCTGATGTATGTGTACTGTAGGTTCATAATACTTCTTTTTCTTGCACAGGTTTTAAAAGGCAACTGGATATCATATATGAGGTGTAAATAACACAGACGTCTACAAAAACATCACACCACTTAAATATTTGTGTATGTAAATGTAGAACATCCATATTGGTTGAGTGAAGTAACAATATTCCTTTAAAATTAATAGTGGCAGTGACCCAAAAATGAATGTTTTACAGATGTCTGTAAAATCTACGTAGAGTTAACAGCTAGATTTTTTTTTTTTTCCCTTAATGGAATATTTGCCAGGTTGGTGCTCACTTTTTGGAAGCTGTGGTGAAGAAATTTGATGAATTCTGTAAAAGTGGTGCTGAAGGGAAAGAATGTGAAAATCTGCTTGCCTTGATTGCTCATCTGTATAACTTCCATGTGGTTCATTGCCTGCTGATCTTTGATATTCTGAAAAAGCTCGTTAGCACTTTCACTGAAAAAGAGATTGAGCTGATTTTGTTTCTTCTGAAAAACGTCGGCTTTTCCTTAAGAAAAGATGATGCATTGGCTTTGAAGGAACTGATCACTGAAGCCCAGAGGAAAGCAGGCACAGCAGAGAAGAAATTCCAGGATCAGACTAGGGTATGTGTTTGTTCTAAAGATTTTGTATTCTCAATAGACTGTAATAAGCACTTGGATACATCGTTTAATTTACAAAAATATTTTCTGCTACATTCTGTTAATTTATTTAAAGTACTGTTAGTGTTGCATTCAGTTATTTGCTTTCTTCTTGTCTGTCTTTCTGCATTAGTTCTTAGGACACAGACACCAAAATGCTTGTGATGGGTGAAACAGGACTGGTTTGTGTCTTATGCAATAGACAGTTTTTGTGTTTCATGATACTTTGTACACTTCAAAAAATGGTCACTGAGGCATGATGTTTAGCAGATGAAGCTTGTACACACAAAATATAGTAGGGGTTAAAGTAAACATGTATTGTATTTAAATTTTTATGTATAATGCTGGCTGAGCTGCGTATTCTCACAGAATAGTAATTTCAAAGTACACTCTTCTGCTTTTATTTAATAAATCCACAGCACATAATCCACAGAACTATTTCTTTTTCCAATAGGTTCGTTTTATGCTAGAGACTATGCTGGCACTTAGGAACAATGACATGCGTAAGATTCCTGGTTATGATCCTGAACCAGTTGAAAGACTCCGCAAATTGCAAAGAGCGCTGGTGAGAACTTGGCATATGTATCCTCCTTGCTCTTAATCCAGGAGTAATTATTTGTATAATAATTACTTGGGGATTTTTTGGTTGTTTTTGGTTTTGTTTTTTTTGGCAGAGAGGGTAGTTTGTCTAGAACAGCCCAGTATAAAAGGGGTGAAAGTAATTTATCAGTTCAGGATGTGCATGTCAGGATAAGAGGCCAGGCAAAAACAAGCTAGGTAACCTAGTTCTGTAGGATTTCCTCTTAAATTTTTGCAATCGTTCTGATATACTTCTAGACTTGTTTGTTGAAAATTCTTATTCTGTTCAAAGAGTTTAAAATTGTTGTTATTTGAGCCATACAACACCTAAGGTAGTTGTTGAGTTATTTTATGTAGTCACAAGTGTTCAAAGGAAAGTCATGATCAGATTGTAAGATGCTGCAATGTCAGCATCATCTGAATTCTAATCAAATTTTGTGATTGGATGGTGGCTACTTTTTAAATTAGTATCTCTTTTCTAAAATAAAAAACCCAAGAGCTTCTACATGTAGATTTATACAACTTTATGCACTTAAAAAATTACAGCATATGGGAAACTTGTAAATTCTTTTCAAGTTGCTGCCTGAAACAGAGGGTGGGGAGGAAACACGGGAAGACCTTTATGGAGATATGTTTAAAGTGCTCGTTTAAAAGTAATTTTAAATAATTAAAGTATTTGCTATTTTCTCTAAGAAAAGAAAAAAAATCCAAATAAAAGCTTTTGTGTTGCTTTTTATGTTTATTTTGTTATTCAAGATTCACAGCAGTGGTTCAGGAAAAGACACTCAGCTCCGTGTGTCCCTGGAGTCTCTCCTCAGTGCTGACCAGGTTGGTCGCTGGTGGATCGTAGGCTCATCCTGGAGTGGAACACCAATGATCAGTGATACAAAGAGCCAGGCTCAGCGAAAGCTGCATGTAGGAAAGGTAAATCGATGCAGTGTTACAGATCTAAGTGTTTGTGATCTTTTGAAGATTCTTTGTATGGGTGAATAAGTCCATTTCAGAGCCCACCAAAAAAACCTTCACATGCTCTTGTAAGACCAAGGTTTTGGATTGTAAATTCTGCTCTTAGGTTTTTTAAAACATTGTACTCATGTGCTTCATAAGAGCTGTTACTACAAATATGGTATAGCTTGCTTTTCTTTTTCTATGGAATTGCTAAAGTGAAAAAAGAGACTTAACAGAGGATTTTCTAGTAGGAATTCTGACAGGTAGTGGTGTCTGTCTGTGGCATATATCCAAGTTGATTCTAAAAGTAATGTGATGAGATGGTCATGGTGAATTACTTACATTAGAGAAGCATGTCTTAAAATTAATTGGCACAATTAAGGTAGATTAAAATGTGTTTTCATATTGAAAAAGCTCTTGATGATGCCTGTGCCTCTGGACAAAAGCTCAGGACCTTTGGATTGGTGATTCATAGCTTACTGGAGAGCTTCACTGATGGTGTTATTTAAGGCTGTACAGAAGTACCTTTTTCAAGGCAAACATAAATAAACTAGCATATAACTTTGTTTTCAGGTGAGTGCAAAGATAATGGAGCTTGCTCGTAAGCTGAGAATGAACACTGATATCAGGAGAAGTATTTTTTGTGTCTTGATGATGAGTGAAGACTTCATGGATGCCTTTGAAAAACTTCTGAAGTAAGTACAGACTAGTACAGAAGACAACCCAGAACTAAAAATAGATTGTAAATACGGCATTTCTGGTCTGGGCTTAAGAGCATTCAGCTGATAATACAATTAAAAGAAGTGCATAGCTAGGGATCCACATAGGGTAAAAGGGTATGAAAAAAGACCAGAATCCTGGTGTGGATTAATGGAGGGCAGGCAGAACTGACTGGCAGTCAGAGAAAAGGAGTAGCTCGTGTTCTCATTGCTCCTGGCTGTAACTGTGCTTTGCAGCATCTTTTGATGTAAGGAACCTGTGTCTTTTTGCATTGAAGCTCTGTATCCCAGTAGAGTGGATGGAAGGCTGCTGCAGGCTTGTTTCTTCAGAGGCAGACCAGAAGCCCCTGCAGAACATCTCTCAGTTTTTTTTGCTGGATTGCTGTGATTTCTGATCTACTGCCACTTCTTTGACTTCTTGCCATCTTGTTAAGCCATCTTGTAGGTCTCTGCCCATACCTGCATGACCTGTAGTGTTCTAGTGTCTCCACTTCCCTCTTGCAGAATTTACTAGTTTTGAATTTGCTTCAGGATCCTTTCACGTTAAGACCAGTTTCCTTATCACTGGGCAAACAGCTCTTCCGAAGAAAATGTGATCGGGGAGAAGCTCAAACTAAGCCATTCCTTGTGTTTGTCAGAATATTAATTGTAAGTCTGTAGTAACTGGGAGGAGAGAGATCAGGTCTGAACTTTTCTGTCGCAGCCTTGTAGCTCAAGGGTATTGTCTTACCAGGATGGCATGCAATTATTTAATTTGCTTACCAAACCAAAACAGACTTTGTAATAAAGTCAACTAATATTTGATTAAATGCCACTTCTGCAAAACACAGCTTGGATTTAAGACTGTGATGGAGTCACTCCAATATCTTAATATGGCCTGTTCAATTAGAAGAAATTAGCTGCTGCTGCAGCTCTTGCCAAGACCTGGTAGCTCAATTTGCAAATTGGACTTGACTCTCATCTGTGCTATTTAAGCTAGTATACAAATCTGAATACATGCAGGCTTGGCAGAAAATCTCTCTGCAGGCTGCCTGGTGTGTGTTGGTGCTGATGTTTACAGAGCAAACTCAGAGAGAGGAATTCTTAAATCTGCCCACATCTGGCAGAGTACAATGGAAAGTACACAGAATTGTCAGTGAAGGAAATAACTTCAGTGTGAACATGTGTTCCAGAGTGTGTGGGAATTTGTATTTGTATGTTTGATGTCAGTCCCACGAGGAAGAGATATAAAGAAATATTGTTGATTCATCTGCTGCTAGTTCAGTGGCAAAGTTGAGACATGGTTAAAGGATAATATAAACTATTTAAAATCCAGGCTGCTGTAGTTTTCCTAGTCCCTTTACTCCTTACTGCAAATGAAAGTAATTAGTTTGAAGCCAGAACAGCTCCCTGAAGTGGCTCAGTGATTGTAGAAGTGTCAGTGAAGAGAGAGGGCTGGGAACATCACTGGCAGCAAAGAAGAGAGAGTGAGACTGGATCCTCTTCATCAGATGAAAGGCCACACCTTCTTCACAAACCACAGTTTCACTCAGGAGAGAGAATGAATGCTGCTTAAGTTTGATGGAGAGGCAATTCTTGAAATTATTTTGTAGAGATAAAGAGTTTGAGAAACTTCACATCTCAGAAAATACTGAGACACTCATAAAAGGCCCAGATATCCTATTGGAGTGGGATGTATAATTCAGGGTAACAAGTATCTACCAAAGTGATTGTATCTACTAAAATAATTTGAACTGACTTATCAAAGGTGAGTTTAAGAGTTGCTGGTTTTGATCTAAAGGCACTGATAATCTTGGGCTTCAGCTGATGATAACTAACCTACTTGGAGGCAGGCTTCTGCTGGTGATAAATAGCCTACTTCAGAGGCAGTTATCCCATTTACAGCAGGATCAAGATACACAAGTCCATGGAAATACTGTAACTCATGAATAATTGAATCAATGAGGTGGTTGCACATTCTTTGTCAAAGAATATCAGGCTTATGAAATCTGTACAGGTTTGTGGTGAAGCTCAGCATGAAGACAGTCTAGACTCTTGCGTTTTAGACGTTTAGGAATTCTAGTTCTGTGAAGAAGTGAAGGTAAGAAGAAAATCAAATATCTACGTGTTGTCACTTGGTTGCAACTCTGACAACATGGGTATTTTGTAAATAAATCACGGTAGGAGTGATCATGAACAAGGACAAGGGGAGTGTGCCAAATTAGTTATTGCAATATAACTTCACAAGTCATCTATTAAATGCAAATCTGATGGCTGAAAACCTGTGTATTTGTAAAAAAAACCTTTTGTTGCTCTGAAATCAGGTGGAACTTGGCTGATGGGAGAGCAGGTGAGTTATAGCACAGACACAACACTTACAGTACTGGCCCCTTTTGGAAGAGCAGACTTCTAAGTTTTCACTGCTCATTAGCAATCAGCCTTGAAATCATCCCAGATTTCCATGTTGTAATACCTTAAATTCTGGGGAATTTGGGCTGAACAGCAGTATTTTCTCTGTTAATCTGGTGTGTCTGTGATCACAAGCAATGCAGATGTCTGGAGGTGTGTACAAAGGAGGGATATTGGCATCAAGTAATGACCAACTATTCCACAGACAGTAGGACAAGTTCCAGTGGAGTCAGACTTGGTTAGAAAGTACTCTTGGGTTGTACTAATGCCCTGTAAAACTTAAACTTGAAGCAATGAGAAGAATTCCGTTTGTTATTTTTCAGATCCTAGTATGACGTATTTTTCATTTTAATTAGTTTTAATGCTGCCAAGCATTTGGCTGCATTAAGAAGTTAAATCATATTATTCGCAGACCAGGTGCATTGTGAGTTAGTTACCATTCCCTGCCAGAGTGTCTCAGTCCTCTTTCAGACTGGCCAGCTGTTGGAGTGGGAAGTCCTTGGCCTTCATACTGGGATAGCCAACATAAGTACTTGTAGATACTGTTTTCTTCAGGCTCTTTTTTTTTTAAGGTGCTTTGAAATCACTGACTGTACCTGTTAGGCTGCTATCAAACAAAAATTAATTTCAAGCACTATATAGCATGGATTTGACCCAGAGATTAAAAAATTCATATCACAAAGTAAGAAAGACATCTTAGAATATCTTTTTATCCCTAATAAGAACTGCGGAAGTGAAGGGCCCTGGTCAATTTTCTCCAAATAGGCTTTAACTGATCCAAAGGCTGGTTTTCCTCCCATGACCCTATGTATAAGCATGGGGTAGCCACAACAGGACCCTGCAGTTCTTGATTCCGTATTTAACCTTGTTTCACTGTTTAACGCTTGTAGTGGTATCTGTAGGTGCAGTGCTATTGCTGGTAACTCTGTGTCCTCTCTTCATGGAGTGCTACAAACATGGAGTGGGCTACCTTTCCTTCCCGGGGCAATAATTATATTTGTGTCATTCCACTCTCTTGAGGTATTGCTTTTGCAGCTACTCCTTTAACACCCATAATACTGGAACTTTCCCACACTGCCATACCAGGGTACTGGTTTAGCCAACACTCTTAGAGCTTGAAGTCCCTAAAGAGTTTTAAAGACTTCATAACTACTTTCTAACAAGTAAAATCTGATGTGATGTTTGGAGGGTTTTTAAAGTATTACTCTAAGATGTTGACTGTAGCTCTTACTTTGTATCAGCAAGTTTTTCCTTACAAAATTATTCCCATTCTCTTGCTAAATTTTAGGCTTGGACTGAAAGATCAGCAGGAGAGAGAGATAGTTCATGTCATCCTTTACTGCTGCTTACAGGAGAAGACATTCAACCCCTTCTATGCATTTTTGGCTAAGAAGTTTTGTGAATATGAAAGACGATTTCAGGTAAAGACAAATCTGTTGCTTCATTGATTTATTGTCATAATTGTGGTTAGGAAGACAGGTACTGAATGCCTGAGAATGAATGCATTTGGACCTTGATCCCAAAGAAAAATTCTGCTGTTATAACTATGCATTCAGTAAGGCATACTCGTGGTCAGATCTGAATAGGAAATAAAGTAACTACTGCTGAAGATTTTCTTTCTTCTGTTTTATGCATTTTAAAATAATTGGAACAGTCTGATCAAGCATTTCTGTTAATTAACAGAGGGCTTATAAAGAGTAGAAGGTCAAAAGGTTTGTTATGTTGTTAGTCATTTAAACAGCCACTTGATTTGTAGGATTATTTTTTTACCTTTGACCCCTAGGTGACATTTCAGTTTAGTATTTGGGACAAAATCAGAGACTTAGAAAACCTGTCAGCAGCTGCCATCTCCAACTTGGTTTCACTGTTGGCTCACTTAATAAGGACAAAATCACTGCCACTTTCAGTTCTCAAGGTGGGTGTGTTTTCTTTCTAATCCTGTGTTTTCCCTGCATTTGCTAGTTCTGTGGAAGGTATATTTTCTTTGTTACCTATCTGGTACTCTAGATGATTATGCTAAGACAAACTGGTTTTAAAATTGCCAATTGGTTCCAATTGGTTATGGTAATGTTGTCATTTGGGGAAAAGGGAACCTGTGGTGACCCAGGCATAGAGAAAGTCTACATTTCTTTATCTAGAGCAGTATTTCCTTCAGTGCGTCCAGAGTTGGAACTGAGGCCTCTTCATTAACAGGCTTTGCCAGTGGATTTTGTGCTGTGGTTTTTAGCTGATGTTGTTTTTATTAGACAAAAAAGTGCTGAGTAGGTTTCTTGGATTTCAGAATGGGGAGTCCATAGAATTTTATTAGAAGAATAATTGAAATGTATTAAACAGGCAATTAAATGGATTGTCCTAGGTACTTATGAAGTATTTATCTAATTGAGAAATGAGATCTGGTATTCTAGTACCAGTAGACTTCTATTCCTTAGAAGGTTCTTTGCTTTCCTTATTGATTGGCTTTTGGAAGCAGCGTTCTCAGGTAATTATTCTGTGCAAAACTCAAGACTTAGTATTTGCAGAGGCCAGTTGCTGTGCTAAAAGCTCTTCATTTAGGAGAGAAGACCAACTGTTTGAAATACTTGAATTAATCTAATTCTCCCTCTCTGTCTGCCAGGTAATTGAATTCAGTGAACTGGATAAACCCAAAGTCCGTTTCTTGCGACAGGTATTAAGCACACTGTTAATCAAAGCAGATGAGGAAGAACTTACTGACATTTTTGTGAAGTAAGTGATCACTGACATCTCCACAGAACCCTTGCTGAGTAGTAATTAAGAAGATAAAAACTTTGCATATTTTGTTTGGAATTACGCTGTGCCTTTCCCCCCCATCAGCCTTCCATCCCTCAAAATGTGAGCTCTCCTGGCTGAGTGGAGAAAGTGTGTGACTTGCGTGTTGGTACAGGCTCTGACAGAGATGCAGCTGTAAGAAGTGTTATACAAAATAAGGCTTCCAGATATTCAGTGTATCATTTTGGTCAGAGAATTTTCATTCACAGAGCTCTGTAATTGCCTGTTTCCTTTATTGCTGTACCATCTGTGTGCAGTGGGATTCACTCTGCCAGCAGTCATTGCTAGGAGGTATCTTAAAAAGGAAAAATAAAGTGAGATGAATGAGGAAGAGGTTTGGGGTATTTTTTGTGGGGTTTTAATCAACATTCTCTGAAAAATCCTGGTTTTTGTATGAAATGGTGTTGCCTGGAGAGACTGGGAAATCTCCATCCTTAGAGATGCTTAGGACTTGAGTGGATAAGATTTGCAAAGTCACATAAAGTGACTTTGTGAAAAAATTCAGAGGTGATGTTTCAGCTGTTATGCAGCAACACAAGGAAGCTTGGACACAGTGTTTGCTTTATTTTTTGCTGTAATGTAATTGTTTACATAAAGCAAGTCTGAGGCTGCAATATTCCATTTTACTGCTGGGGGCCAGTTGTATGTCAAGTGTTTGGGCTGTTTGCCAGACCAATGTAGTCTTGGTAATTTAAAAGTCTCCTCAATAAAACTTCTTTTATAGGTTGGATTTCTTTCTACAGCTCTGTTTGAAGAAGATGATAAAATTAAGAAACTTCTGAAACAGGAGAAGACTAAATAATATTTTTGATCTCTATCTTTACAGGGTATCTGACAACCCTAAACTGGGAATTCTGCGAGAAGGCTTGAAACTCTTCCTTACCCACTTCTTACTGAAACATGCACAAGCCCACAAGAGCGCTGAAGAAGCCAGCTTGTTAAAAGAGAGAGTGGAACTAGCAACCAAAGCTTTGGAGGCAAAAGAACCCAAATTGAAGCTATAGTTCTGTTTTTCTAATAAAATATACAGAAAAACCAAGCCAAGGTCTTTCAGACCCAAATAATTGAGAATGAGGAGAGAAGTATTACTCTAAAGGATCCATTTTTTTTATATAAACTTTACATTCTAGTTAGAGGTTTAATTGAAGGGGATACAAGGCCTTTTTGAAGAAAGGGGAAATGTATTTTTATCATGTGTCCCTTTTTAGTACAAGTGCTTCGTGTTGATGGTTGGTATCTGGAGAAGAGGATGAATTTCTCTTCTATGATACTCTGTCTACAGTGGTGTTCTGCATTGCATATTCTAGCCTTTCATTTAAAATAATAAAAGTAGCAGCCTTATCTAAAGGCTTTTAATAAGGAATCGTGGCACTCACCTGAAGAAAGGAGCCACTAGATGGCACAAGCACTGGTGAGTTGGTTTGGGGAAATCAACTTTTTTCTTAAAGTGTTGGAAGTTATTCGCTAATTCTGTGAATTGATTCCCTGACTGTGGGTCAGGAAAAGATCTTCAGTTGGATTTAAAGCTGTAGCAAAGCAACTTGAAGATCTGTCTTTGCCCAATTATATTGGGTTTAGAGATCACAGCATAGTTTTATGGCTTTTTAGCCTGTTTTTCACAGCTTTAGAATTGGAGTTGCTGAATTACTTGTTAATCGGATTTTTCTAGACATAAACAATGTCGTCAATATGAGTCTTTTTAGAAGAGAATACCTCCCTTAAGAGTTTGTTCACATGTTTTTTGCTTGGATGCTTGAAAAAAATAGGCACATTTCTTTCTGTAACGCTCTGTTAATGGTTTGTTTCCTTTGTCACCTTACCACTACACATTAAACTGTCATTTTTCTAAATGCTTTGGTGTTTGTGTTAGCTTTTCTCTGGCTGGCCTGGCAGGAAGGGAATGACCTTAAATTGTGTGGAGGGGGAAAGTACTTTCCTGTCTACAATGTGCATCTGTGATCTCCCTATGTTAGAGTTGGCAGCCCTATTTCTGTAGCCAGACTTGCCTCTGATGTCCAATGGACCATTTACTTATGGTTCCTCCCAACTTCATTTCATACCAATTGACCTGTCCCTGTTGGGAAAACCTTTTTTTTTATCAAATTGTTGAATGTGGTATATGCTGCTTGCTCAGGTATATGAGTAGTGTTTTCAGGTGGAGTTCTTCCCCCAGTAGCCAGGGAGATGTTTTTTCTCACCTTTCCTCTGAGAGGACAGGGCAAGTTTTAGGGAAAAAGGAGTCCTGTGAGCAGAGAGACTCACTTTGAAAATCCTAGGTTACCTTAGCAAGGTAACAACAGAAGAGATTTCCATCAAAAGAACAAAACAAAATGCTTTTTTTCAGCCTGTTTCATACCACTGGCAGCTTTTAGGTGTACAGAACTGGAAAAAAATTTAGTTAAAATGTTTTCTAAAATTCACACCAATTAACAGAAGTGTGGGCAGCAGCAGAATTTATACTGTTTTGGAGTCTTCAAAGATCACAATTTCAGGGTCTGTGTCTGTAAACATCTCCCTGTGCCCACCCCTAGAAACAACTGCTGTGGAACACATGGTATTCTATGAGTAAAAATTGTTCCCCCTGCACTGGAGCAGCCACTTAATTTCCTTTTTTGCAGGAGTTTAGGTAGATTCAGCATGTCAGTGTATTGGTAGTTTAATAACACATAAATAGAAACACATTGCTGTAGCAGGGAGGTTGAGTCAACTTTGCTGCTGGAGATAAATTTTGAATCGTCTTCCTTAACTCAAAGGTGCCAGGCTGCCTGTCCCTGCCTGGGTGCTTTGCCTGGTGATGGGAGCTGACCAGCTCTGCTGCCATGGCAGGATTGCCAAGCGTTTTATGGGTGTGATACTCACTTGCTGCAGCCACCTGAGGTGGGGCAATGGAGGTGTTGCTGTGCAATTAGAGGGGATGGTTTTAACCTTACAGTTGAAAATTACAATTTATTTTTTTTTTTAACATTGAGACTTGCATTAATTACTATTTCTCACAAAGAACTCTCATGTTTTGTTCAAAATTAATGTTATGAGAGCAAATGTTTCATTCCTGAAGAAAACAGATTTTACCTACCTGGGGCTTTTACATTCAGCAGATTTATGAATAAACATAATTAAAAAAAAAAAAAAGAACTTTTCAAGGAAAGCAGCAGAAATACACTGCCAACCCACAGCGCTGCAGTTATGGTGCAAGGATGGTGTTTGTGGATGATTCTCCAGGACTCCCATCCTCTCACTGTGACTCAGTGAGGGAATAACTGTCCGATGGAAATTTGACAATTCCAAGATAAATGTGAATTCCTGAGTCTTGGATCTTGCTGTATTTAACAACTTTTTCCATGGTCCTACTGGCCAGACTGCCACAGTTCGGCAGAGGTGGAAGTCCTGGCAAAGTCTGCTGTTGATGCACATATGCATCTGCAAGCTGTTGCTTCTGCAGTTGTTACATTCCAAGGATATAAGGCACGTGTGAAAAGGAAAGCAGAGAGGATTTTGTGCTTATTTATATATGTATTTATATTAAAATATATATGCATAATATATTGTAAAGCTATTCTACATGGATGCATTCCTGTCTAAATATATGTTATACACAATGTATAATTTTTGCATGTCTCATACTTTTAACCCTGGAGAAAAAAATTGTCCCAGCAGAACTGGCTGTGCTAGAGTCTCTCCTCCTTCTAGCTGGGCTGTAAGGTGTCTGTAAGAGCAGCAAGAGCAAATGCTAGCAGTCGCCTTCCTGCAGGACTGCACACTAAGCACTGCCTGCCACCAGAGGCTTCTGGGGAAGTTACACCTGGCTGGGACACATTTTGCTTTGTCTGCCATGGAATAAGTGTTCAATAACACACCCAAAATACAGCCCATTGAGATTTCTTCCTGTTGAGTATTAAGGTGGTAGCCCACATCAAACCCCTGTGAGAAATGGTCCCTTATTGTTCCAATAACGGAGATGCCACTTAAAATGTCCAAAATTCTTCCATAAAGCAGGTTTAGGAGAGTTGCTTAATGAGAAGAAAAGGACTTTCAATTGGTAAAAATACAATATGCTGGAAAGCCAAGCAGCTATGGTTGCAACACTAATCCCTACTCCCGCCAGGCCAGTGGAAAACACGATGGGATTTGCTTTAGATGCGTTTAACAAAAAGCCGGATGTTTGAGTTTTTAGCTGTGTAGCAGAAAATTTCAATTCCCCCTTTGAACAGCACGACCCACTCCTAGCTTCGATTTTTGTTTTCTTTTAAGCTGGACAGCAATGTTTTAAACTTTCTCTGTTTTCTGTATCAAAATTAACAGGGCAGTGACGTCTGGTTTTTAGCTTTGGCTGGAGTGTTACGCTGATAAATCATACACAAGTCCTTTTGGCAGGGTTTTAACACCACACCTGAACGAGCCAAGTATCTGCAGGGCTTTTCTTTACTTGACATTTTTCCATTGTCCTGCACGCCGGGGATGAGGGGCTGATGTCAGTCGTGCTCCGAAGGCGCAGACGCAACGGGGCTGCCCTGCCTGGTGCTAGCGAAGGTGTGCAACTCAATACTGTGCTCAGAGCACATCTGGGATCGTTTGATTCCCATTGTTCTGCGGGTGAACTTTGCACATGAAAAGTTACAGCCCGGGAGCAGCCAGTGCACCATAGCGATTTCAGCTTAATAGATACGTGAGTGGCAACTCTAATACTCCAGTTTTTGTTGCATTGACCATAATTGCAGCTTAGTGCCCAGCTCCATCCCGTGTGTAAGAGTCAATACGTGATTTTTTTCCTGCAGTTGATGAAGCAATTTTGTTTTCAGGAGACGATTTGATCTGTAGGGTCACTTTTAAAAGGCTGAGAGTACATTTTACCCAAGACTTTTTGGGTTGGACTGATTTCAAGAATTGTAGGTAGAGATATGACTCTTTTACCATATGACACTTACTGTGATTTCATCTCCTGGAGGAACTTTCCTTCACCCTCCAGTAAAGTTTAGTTTAGCATGAGACTTGCAGGCATGGACATCACAGATGCCCATATGAAACAGCTGTGCTATCCCCAAATTCTGGTGTGAGCTGCAGCTTTCCTTTAAAACTAATTACAGTAGCCTTCCCCTAATTTAGATGCATGCACAATTCTGAATCGGATACCACGTGGTTTCCCTAATAACGCTTTAAGGAAATGAATGAGCATCTATCAAGGATAAGATTAGGAAGAGCCAGCTGGCACCAAAAATTCCTTAAAACTTGTGTTCTAGGACAAAACAGTTCACACACCTAAACCAGCTCACTGCATGTGAATGGAGTGGAATTCACTTCAAAGTGAATTAAAAATGAGTGAGTAATGGAGCTAGAATGAGAGGTACAGAGCAAAATTAAAAGACAGGCCATTTTTGAATGGTTCCTTAACAGTCTTTTGTCAGTTATAGTGAAATAGTTGTTTCATTTTCATAAGCGAAAGATTTCCAAGCATTACACATGTTTTGTTAGAGACTTCATTATGGACCTTTTACAGTTCAGATGGTAAGAGTACCCTCAAATCTCTCCTGGGTGCACATGCCCACAGGGCTCTGGTGTGAAACAGTAGGGAATATTGTTGGAGGCACTGAAGCCACTGGGGAGCAGTTCTTGGTTACAGCCAGGGAATAGAACAATATGTTATTAGAGACAATAAGCCAAGATATGCGTGGTGTCACCTTGGGGAAAAATAAGTCACCTTGATTGCATTTTCTAGGCTTGCATCTTAACAAAATTATCTTTCCTCCTCAGCCAAACCTTCGATTCTGAATAGGATTTATTTTTCCTTACTGTCCAGTTCAGTTCACCCTTAAAATGTTGTCTAGATGCTGTTTAATTTCCAAATTTCCCTACTTCAGTGACTTGAAACTGTCTGTTGGTCTCTTGGGGATATTTATTATGCTGGGGATTATTCAGGTACTGTGTGGCAGGGATGAGGAAGCAGTGCAGAAAGGCAGGGACAGCACTTAAGAATCCTAAACTGCTCCTGTGATGATAAAAGTTATGGAGGGACGCTCTAGGGAGCTCTTCACTAGTACTTCAGAGCTTGAGCAGAAGGCAATAGATCAGCTAGAAAGCTGCTGTGAGCTTCAAATCAGTTTCTCTCTCTTATCTGTGGTCTGAAATCTGTGTGAGAATCAGATCTGGAGGGACCCTAGACCCATCCATGACTCTGGGCAGCCCTCTTCTTGTGAAGCCTCACACCGAGTTTGTGAGTTTAGGGAACCTTCACACTGCTTAGACCTGGAGAAGCAAACCTTTATTCCTGGCCAGGTATTTGGCATCCTTACGGAAGCTGAGTAACACTTTCCCCGAAATGGCCTCCTCCAGGGAGGAGCCAGGGCTTCCCAAGGCTGACATGGAGCTGTTGGGGGCTCAGGATTAACAGGTGTTGCAGAAGAGCACATTTCAGACCTTTCAACATTATGCCATTTTCATCTGCTACCAAAATCGACCTTGAAATCTAACCTGTTGATGTAATTATCAGTCCTAGAGATGAAGATTTGGAGGAATGAAGGAGTGGGGGGTTCAGCTATCTTGCCATCTCTAGCTGATGAGAGATTTCTTCTTCCCATTCCCAAAGCAAAGGGCACCCACAAGGTTCTGGGCTACTAAAAGAGCAGCACATTTCAGCAGCACAGAAGGGGCATCTCTTCTTTGCTAAAACGTCCGTCATGGGCTTTCCAGCACCTGAAACCTGTGTTATGCTGAATGGAGTCTGATCACAGGCTGAAGAGTGCAAATGTGGATAAAATTCGTAAGTTTTATTACAGCAAACCACATACGTACATAGCTGTTGTTCCACCTCCTCCACAGTCATTGATCAACTCATCAGAGGTTTCCAAGACACTCAAAAAGGCAAAACAAGGCCTGGGGATCAGCCATTTCATGAGGTGAAGGCTGAAGAAAGGTGAAGTATCTTACACACCTTATCTAAGCAAGTTACCAGCAGAATGGAGCTGAGTGCCCTGACACTGAGCAGGAGCATAGGGGCAGCAGATCACTGCCTCACATTACGCAAATCTGCTTCTCCCAGCACACCCTGCTCACCCTCACAATACCGTGTGAAATGCTGTGAAACAGCTTAAAAATCCTCAGGCTGTGGTGAACTAGGGCCTTCAGAAAAGCTTAGGGGCCAAGAGCATGGGAGGAATGAAGGGAGTAAGAGATCCCTGAAGGAGGATGAAAGCTGCAGCAGGAGCTGGGAGGGAAGAAGGAGACAGCACAGACAGCGGGAAGCACTGGCTGATGCTGCTGAAGTGTCATCTTAATTATCCCTGGCAAAAGAACAGTGATTAACATTGATGACTGTGGACAACCTTTATGTAATTACTCATTAACATTTCTAAAATTGCACCTAGCTGCTACAGCAATGCATGCTTTATAGATTCATCATGTTGAAGTCCAGAAAGAATCATTAGATGGTCTATGCAGACCCCAGCGTGCTGCCAGCCACAATTACACTGCAGAAATCAGCACCGGAGGTGGCTCAGTGGCTTCTGCTTGGCTCCCACATGCTTTCCAGAAAGGCCATCCGGGGATACCAAGCACTGGACAATCTGCCCCATCCCTTGGGGTGCTGTTCTAAATTGAGATGGCTCCCCTGCCCCAGCCTCACATTAAAATCCATGCTCGCTGCTCTTTTTTTTTTTTTTTTTTTTTTTTTTTTTTTTTTTTTGAAAATAGTCACACACACNNAACCCTCTCTCTCTTTTTTTTTTTTTTTTTTTTTTTTTTTTTTTTTAATTTATGGAAATAGTACCCACAGCCAAGCAGGGCTGGATGGGGACAGGAATTCTCCGTCCCCACCTCCTCTGTACGGGAAGAGAGGAGGCAGCTGAATTAGGAGCTTCTGCGCTGTCCATCTGTGCTCCCTCTTCAGACAGGAGTCTCACCTGCCAAAAGGTACCATTGGCCAAGAACACTAACTGAAGTCCTATGAATAATAATTTAAAATAGTGGCTTAATTAGAGGAAATTGTGATCTGCTTACAAATATCCTGCAAGCAGTAAAATGGAGCTAAGCCTTGCAGCTTCACAATTCATTGCAAGCCACTGCCCCTGCTGAGTTTTACTAGAGGAAAAGGACATTGTTCTTCTCCTCTACTCATTTTAGAGACCAGTCTCAGACTAACTCAGAAAAATGTGGGTTTTTTGCAAAAGGAAGCTGAAAACCAATTTTTTATAGTAACTTGTGATCAGAGAAAAACCACTCTGACTTCCTACATATTGCAGGTGATCCCATTTCCATGCAGGTACTTCCATCTCCACATAGGACTTAGTTAAATTAAAGTTCTTCAGTCCTCAAAGTAAGGAGAAGAAGACAGTAAATATCTCCTGGGTCCACTGACCTTGCAGAGGACTGTTTGGAAAAGATATTACACAATCCCCAAGGCAAGACAAATCAAGCAAAAAATCCCAGAAAAGACAAAACCACCTCTTCTAATGTGGAACAACCCCAATCCACTGTGGCTGGGGTTCTGGTTGTGTGAGTATTGGTGATAAAGAAAAAATCTGTGTCACAGTTGCTGAGTAATTCTCAGAGTAATGTGCAGTTGGTATTTAACTCTGGCCAGACCAGACCTGAACCACTGTTTTGGGGGCAGAAAGGCTGTAATTTGGTCACTGCACAACACCCAAGGGAGACTAAGGAGCTTGGGAGCTTCATCCCTTCCACTCTTTGTCCCGTGTGCTGTTCCTGGGATTCAAACAGCCGACCAAGAAGCACCCTGCACATGACAGAAACAATGCGTGGCTCAGGAACTGACAAATAATGTTCCTGCTTTCACAGCTGAAGCACGGTGTGGTTATCCTGGCAGAGGAATCCGAGCTGTAACAGAAATCAGGGACGGGAAGGATCCACGGCAGCAAGGCAGCTGCCGGCACTCACACAGGAGCAGCAGGCTCAGTGTGCAGCTCTCCCACGCGTGTCCAGCCCCGCAGGCACGGAGGGAAGAAGTGTGGGGGGAGGAGAAAGAACCGCGGGATGGGGTCTTACTGAGAGCTAGAGACATAGCTGAGAAATAGAGCATTAATCTCTTCGTTTTGGACGAGTGTAACAGTTTGTACCTCAGAAATAATCAATAGTCTTTCTGCTAGTGGAGTATTTCATTCCCAGCAGTTCCACGGGGAGTTTGAGGGAGATTATATATTTATGGTTTCCCATTAGAAAGACTTTTAGCAGGTTTACCTTGAACATATGGATTCTGTTTTGGTTCTTTTGTTTTAGCACTTAATGCTTGTGAAATTGCCAGTTAATGACATCCATGCCTAAACCATGTTGCTTTTTTAAAGTAGAATGTCTACCAAAGGTCCGTGCTCATACTTACCACTTCTCAAGTACAGCAATGAAAATTTTAAGAGGTTTGTTACCTACTGTGTCTGGGGGAGGGAACCGACCGAATAATGAAATTACAAACAGGGAGTGAGATTAAAGCCCTGTCTGTGCTAGGTCTTGAGGCAATGCAACTCCACCAACAGCAATGGGGCACCCCAGGGCTGGGTGTTGGGGACACCCTGGGAATGGGCGCAGGGAGGCCCCACGCTCGCAGGGAAGGTGGTACGGGGGGAGGAAGGCTGGGAGCATGAGGCCCCGGAACAGGGAGAGGGATGTAGGGATGCCGGAGTCGGGGGGACGGGGCTGGATGTGGGGACACCCCGGAGCTGGGTGCGGGGGGATCTTGGTCAGCCGCTGGCTGAGCTGGCACGGGGGTGATACCGGGGGCCCTTTGATGCCTCCCGGCTGGGCCCCCCGGCACAGACCTTCCCCGCCCGGGGCGCTCCGGAGGCGGGCGCGGAGCCTCCCCGGGCCGGGCCTGGAGCGGAGAGCGGAGCACGGAGCGTGTCGCACACATTACCGGCTCCGCTAATCACCCTGAGCCTTTGATTGCCCTGCACGTGGGGACGAGCCTTCGCACTTCAAAAGAGCGTGGGAAATCCTGATTAAAAGGCTTTTCTCCCCCGTTGGGACCGACACCTTCTTTGAAGCCCTTCCAAGCGACAATGCAAACGCACCCAGCGCCAAAGAACCGTATCTATATTTTAAGGGACTTTAATTTCTCTTTCCCCCTCTTGCTCTCTTCCCCCCTCCTCTCCTTTCAGTTTTGGAAACACCTGGTAAGTTGTAAAATGATTTACGAAGTGAAAGTGTTAAATGAGGCCACCAGCTGTAAGACTGACAGAGCTTTATGAGTTTTATTAGGTGCCCTATTATGGAAAATAAACTTTAATCCGTCCATAAAAACAGAATCTGAAAAACATATTTGCCCTTGTAGTCTGGAACACTGAAGGTATTCTTGTGAGACGCTGGGCTTTAAAGAGATTAATTTTATTGAGACAGACACAATACACCGGTAGGACTTTGATACCGAGTCCGTGAATAGCTGCCTGTACCCGCAAGGCTGGTTTTCATGGGGCTGAGACACGTTTGGACGCACACCTCTTGGGCATACAGGATATTTCTGGCCCGGTGGGGCACGTCTACCAGCTTAGTTAGTGAATATTTAATTGGAAATTAATGACTGAGGGAGGATATATTTTGTTGGGGGGCTGATCTCAGATGTCTCTTAAATGATTGTTGTTGTTACTGTTGTTGTTAATAATGTTGTTGTTACATACGCTATACGTTATATTTCATTTATTGATAATTTTTATAAGATAATGCGTCTTCCAGACTGGTTCAGTTTAGACATTTTGAGGTCTAAAGCCGTAAATCCTGCTGTCAGTGAGTAACTCGGACGTGTCGCTGAGATCAGGGTGGAGGATCCACCGCGGCCCTACGAGGGTCTTGCACTCTCCTGCACGGCCGTTCACCCACGAAGATGCAGCCTCAGTCAGCAGCATGAAAAACCACAGAGATACCGATGCCTTTATTTTTCTACTGCCTTGAGGTCTCCACAGCCTATGGCCGAAAGATAATCGTTTACAAATATAAATCAGAGCCTCCTATGCGATCGTTTCTATGCAAGGGGGTAGGTATCGGTCAAGCCCAAATCGAGTTTATCCCGATCAAGTGTTTTGACATGTGGGATCTATTCAGATTTATGATATATCGTGATTTTTGGTGTGTCGCCCTGGGGCGCTGGGTGTGCGGGGCCGGTGAGCTGCTAAATTCCCGCGTTATGCCTGGATATCACTCACCTCCAGCTGACCCACCTGAGGCTCTCCGTGAAGGATAACTCTTTTCCTTCCTGAATCCCATCCCATAATCTCATGTGTCCGCCAGCCTGTGTTTCACGGGGCGGATTTTTACAGAAGCCGTTAAGAGGGGCCACGCTGTGGCCTCATAGAAAAGGTTAAGGCGAGTTTGTAGAAAACACCTTTTTAAAAAAATATTAATTTTTATTTTTAAAGTGCACGGGAGCGGGAAAGCTCTGTGTTTCAGAGCTCCTCATTCTCATCCTCCGGGGCGATGAGGGTGGCCCACGAGCCGGTGGCACTTGGGATGTGGGAGCCGGGTCCCTCCAACCCCCTGCGCGGCACTACTCGGGAGCGGAGCGGAGCTGCCCCGTAATTCATTCGCAGGGATGAATTGCCAGACGTGGCCCTGAGCTGGTAGGGATGAGCCAGTGATTATATTTAAATTCGCTATAATTGATTTGGGGAAGAGCTGCGGTGACAGGGATTAATTGATCTGCAAATTTATTGGCGAGATAAATCGCGCAGTTATCGAAAACCCCGTGCTCCACCCCCGGCGGGGTGGGGGGTCCCGTCCTCGGTACCGGGGAGGGCACGGGAGTCCCTCGCTCGTTTGGAAGTCGAGCTGCCCCTGGAAACCAGCACCGCTCGCTCCTTTCCTAGGCCCCAGCCCCTCGGGAGGGGATAGCCCCTGCCCTCCCCGAGCTCCCGAAAGCATCGCACGGCGGGGGACGCCGCCGCTTCCCCAAAACCCGCCTGGGACACGCAGCTTCTTTCCCTGTACTGCGACGCTCTTCTCGGGAAGACCCCACGCCGATATCAGGCGTGACATGCCCAGGGTGGCACTGGGTTAAATTCGGGTTAGAACGCGGTTCCCCGCTCCCTCCTGGGCCCTTCGGCACCTCCCAGACCACCGGGATGCCCTGGCCCGGGAACGCCGAGCATCGTCCCCTCACACAACCTCTCATACACCTCCTGTAAAAAACGCCGTTTATTTTCCCCCCATGGCACGGGTGGGAGGACCTGGGGAATAATTTAGCATGCATAAGTAGAGGTAATTTTTTTTTTATAAATACGATATACAAAAATAAAGACAGTATTGAGATTTCCAGCAGTTTTAACGTTCATGACATAAACAGTTTTCCCGATATATAGTAAGAACAAAACATTTCCAATACTCAGCGAAAGGAGCGCGCTTCCAGAGGGCAGGGTTGGGGGGTAGGGGAGCTCAAGTTTTGTCTGTTTTTCAGTCAATAATAACACTGTATTCACGGTAAATCCTCTTCCCCGCCCGGCATGCGGAGGATCCTCTTCTCCATCCCTCTCCAAGCAGGGAGAAATCAGAACAAGGTGGGGAGCGGGGCCGGTGCCAACCAGGAGCAGCGGGACTCCCCCGCGGGGGGCCGGCCGGGTGGAGCGGGGCGTGCGGGGTCTCACTGGGGCTGCGCTTGGGCTCCGTGCCGGCCCCGCGGCTGCGTGTCCTCCTCGTCCGCCTCGGAGCAGTCGGAGGAGTGATACGGGCAGCATCTCCCGGCTGCCGCCGCTTCCTCTTCCTCGTCCTCCTCTTCCTCGTCCTCAGGTTCGCTGTCGGGCAGGTCCCGCATCCTCCTCCCGCCGCTCTTCTCGGGGGCGGGCAGCAGCAGCTCCTCATCCCCCTTGTCCTCCCCGCTGCCCCCCTTCTGCTTCTCGGCCTCCTGTGCCGCCTGCTCTTTCGCCTTCTTGCTGCGCTTCCACTTCATGCGCCGGTTCTGGAACCAGATCTTCACCTGGAGGAGACGGGACACAAACACATCACCTCATCCACCGCCCGCCAGGGCAGCACCCCACCCGCTCCTCGCCGCGGGCCAGGGGCACTCACCTGTGTCTCGGTCAGCATGAGCGACGTGGCCACCTCGAAGCGCTTGGGCCGGGAGAGATACTTGTTGAGCTTGAACTGGTGCTCCAGCTCCAGCAGCTGCTGGCTGGTGAAGGCCGTGCGGGGTCGGCGGCATTTCCCCAGGAGGTTGGACTGTGCCTGGGCTGGGAAAGGAGAAAGGGGAGCGCGGAGGTGAGCGCGGAGCCGCCCTGCCTTGGCCATGCGTCCATCGGGAGGGCGGTGGAAAGTGGAGAGGCAGGAAAGGCTCTGCCTGTGAGACTGAAGCAAGGATGGACAGCTATCCACCGAAGAACAGGCAGGGATCTCCTCCAGGCCCTCTAACTCCAGGCTTTCTCGGCTTCCACAGTGTCAGGGGATCGCCCACAGGGACCGAAAAAAGGAATTAAATTAAATCCTTTAAGTAAAGGAAAATACGTCTCCTGATTTCCCAAGAGCCTAACAAACACGAGACAATAAACCGAAGCCAGGGATCGCGCTAAGGGGCACGGGGCTCTCCGAGGAGCGGCAATTTGCTCCATTTAATGTTTTAGTTAAACCTGCCGTACTCCCAGCCCGCCCATATCCGTTTAATTAGCGGGATTGCAGGCGGGCACACCTCCGGCCGGAATCAGTACCAGGACCGAGCCTGGGGCCCGCTCTGCGCCCGGCGAGCGCCGGGCACCGGCCGCCCCTCGGAGCATAAATCAGCAGCGAGGACTGAAAAACTGCCTTTGAAACGGGGGGCGGGAAAAAAAAAAAGGTGTATTTTCCGCATTAAAAAAAAAATTTAAAGCTAAGGATTAGAGAGGACAAACTATAGCAAAAAACTAACAAACCACCCAAACAAACAAAAAAAATTACTCGACCACGAGCAAGCAGGAACTGAGCCCATTCGAAGGCCCCGACTCCCCCTGGGCATGCGACCCGGCAGCGCTACTACCCATTTCTCAAAGTATTTTGATACTTTGGCTTATTTGGTTTAGAAAAAATGAAAAACCTGGGAAAGGGAGGCTCCTGCTCCCCGGCCGCGGTTGGAGACAGCTCACTAAAGCGGCAGAAAGAAAAGGACAGTGTCCGCTCCCGGCCACAGCGCCCGGGAGATTTTCTCACCGCGGTGCGATTTTCCGAGGCTCGTTTCGCTCGGTTATTTATTCCCCTCTGCCCCTTGTTTGAGAGGCAGGGCTCTGACAGTTCTCCTAATTATTTTTTCTTCCTGAATGTTCCAGTCTAAACAACCCCAATTCGGGAGAAAACAATGAACTTTTTTGTCCGTGAATGTGTGTGCAGAGTGGGGGGGGTGGGGGGTGGAAATCGCAATTCTTTTCCTGGCATGATTTTCGTAAAACTACACCTCCGGTATTGTTAAACCGGCCATTCCCACCGAGAGCTCACACCTCCGAAAATGATCTTTGCTTAAACCAGATGCACGCAAGTTCCCCCATCGCCGCGAGGCCTAGAGCTCAGCACCGCGCTTTGCTGGAACTCCGGAATTGCCTGGTTCTATTCAGCCCTCCCAGGCTTTCCTGGGCCCAAATCTAAACCCTTCCGACTGTACTTCTTTCTCACTCGTTATCCCCAGGGAACACGGAATCCCAAGTTTTTGGCAGATTCCAGATCCTCCCTGCATCCCTTTTTCTAGGAGACCTGACATCATTATTATACGCCCATTTCCGATAAAGGAGAAATAAAATTAAGAATGGTGGGTAAGTGATGCAACCTGCTACCTCGCTTTTGGGGACACCATGCGGGTCCCTGCCCCTGCTTCCACCAACCCCCACCTCCCCTCCTCGGCGGTTTTTACCGTCCGGGAATGGCAGGAAAGGGCATTTGCAAAGGCAGGGAGCAATTTGTCACCTTCCCGTTTAACCTGCCGTGAGAGGCCGGGCTGTCCAGGGCTCCTCAAGGGCCGGGAATGGCAAGGCGACCACACATCCCCGTTTCCCATTGCGGAGCACTGTTCCTTTCTTCCAATAAAAATCTTTCAAAAAATAAAAGCGGCCCTTCCAGTTTAACTCTGAAGCTTGTTTAGGCGGCGACAGGAGGGGACTTCTACCCTCTCGGAAGCAGGCAGCTCCCGGTAGGCCCCTGCAGTGGGACAGGGGATGGAGGGGACGCGGCTGCGATGCGGAGGAAGGTGAATACTCACAGTTGAAGTCGGGCATCTTGGGCAGGATCATGCCCGCGGTGGAGGCCCGCAGCCACTGGTCCAGCTGGAAGGTGCCGGCGCTGAGCTTGATGGGGTCGGCGGCGGGATGGGAGGGGTGCGCTCCCTGCACCTGAGAGTAGGGGTAGGAGAGCGCCGGGTGCTGCCCGCCCAGCGCCGAGTAGCCGTACACCGGGTGCCCGTAGAGGGCAGCCTGTGCCGGCATGCCCGGCCCGCCAGGTGCCGCGGGGTGCAGTCCCAGGGCCATGCCGGCCGCCGAGGCGTGGTGGTGCGGATGGGCGCCGGTGCCCGCCCCGGGCAGGAAGCCGGGCTTGGGGACCAGGGCGCAGTGGGCGGCCAGGAGGCGCGGCGGAGAGGGGCTGTCAGTGCGCAGGCAGTCGGCGGGGCCGCCGGCGGGGTGCTCGGAGGAGGATGAAGAGGACGAGGAAGAGGAGGATGAGGACGGAGGGCTGCCGCTCCCGCTGCTACTACTGCCGCTGCCGCCCAGCGAGGTGACCAGGGCCAGCGGCGCGTTCTGCCCCGCCGCCGCCTTGGGTGGGTCGACAGCCAGCAGCGCGTCGATGCGGAAATTTTTGGATTTTTCCATGGGAGCGCCGGCGGGAGGCGGCTGGGGGCGGGGGACCGTGCGGCTGCCCCGGGCCGGCCGCGTCTCCCGGCGGCGGCGGG
>VZRN01002764.1:264880-284518 GCA_013397935.1 Dasyornis broadbenti
TGTATCAAATCCCTCCGTATCTTTTTTTTTTTTTTTTTTGTTTTTTTTTTTTTTTTTTTTGCGAAAATGGTTCAGCCATTTCCAAGACCCAGATTAAGAAATAATCTCATTGTTTCAGCTGGTTTAAAGTCTTCCCAGTGAGGGTGTTTGCACACCCACTGAGCCCTGATTTACAGCCACAGCTGGCCGGGATCAGCCCCCCTGGCACAGGGCACACCTCCTGTCATTGATCCCACAAACCCAGCCTTTGGCCAAATCATAAAACTTTCTAAAGTGGCTCCTCCGTGAGCCGCACATCCTGCTTAGCTGCTTTTCCCAGGGGCTGCCTTTGCTCCTGGTCAGGCTCTGAGCAGGATTTCCCTCCCTGCCGCTGGTTTTCCTGCCTCCCATGGGCTGCAGCAGCCGGTATGAGGGGAATGAGGTGCCAGAGCCACCGGCAGCGCAGGAAGGAGCGGTGGCCGCAGGAGCCGGGTGAGGGATGCTCCCGAGAGCTGTGGGTACCGCACCTGCAGGGCTGGCAGGGCAATTCAGAGCTGGGGGTGCTGGGGGCAGTGAGGGACACCAGAGACAGAGATGCTGAAGGTGGGAGAAGAGAGAGGGTGGTGGAGGTGAAGAGGGACGGGGAGGATGAAGATGGGGAGGGGTAGCAGGGCAGGGAGAGGCAGCGCCTGCAGAGAATCAGGCAAAGACGACGTCAGGGAGAGGGAGAGGTCAGCAGTGGTCAGTGATGGTCAGTGCTCTGTGTGATCAGCAGTGCTCAGCAGCTGCTCACGGAGGAATGAATTCCTGACAGTGCTGGGATTAAATAACCTCATTTTAATTGCAGAACCAACTTCGCAAAAATTTAACATGGCAAACCCTTTCAATCCACGCTGCAAGGAAATGCTTGTACTTGGCTTGCCAGCGTGTTGTCAAAATTCTGTTTTCTCAGAAACTTGTACAACATTTGCAGCTTATTTCTATTCAGAAGGAACACAAATATCAAAATTATAGAATTTCCCAAGAGCCACAAATGCTGCTTCCTTCAAAGCTCTGGTCTCAGTGATTCCTGGGTATCAGACAGTACAATTTAAGTTCAGATGCCAGTTACGCCCTTTTGATGAGAAAACAGTTGGGGATTTAAATAATATATTTCCATGGACTATCGTGCTATTTTCTTAATGGCATTTTCAATAGCAGAATCCACATCTCCCTAGTTTGAAGGATCATCTTGGGAAAAAAAGCTCAGCTTTCAAACAGGTTTAGTTTTCGTAGCTGTGTTTATATATGGTCCTTATATTGACAGTAGCTTTTGATTAATGTTGTGTATTACATTCCTTAATGCATCAGTTGAATTAATTATGCAGAAACATTTGGCCACCTGGACGCACTATTGATGAAACGACATTTTATTGACAAAATGACAATTTAATACTGAGCTCTCCTAAAGTTCTCTGCTGAATAGTTTGGCACAGCAAGCAGAAGAGGGGCTGCGGGCAACTTGGGAAATCCTTCTGTTTTCTCCAAAGTTTCTCAGTTGGCTATGAGTACCTCAGGATTGCTGCTGGATGCTACTACTGGGCTACTTTGTGTCCTCAAGTCCAGGCTGGATGGGGCCGTGGGCAACCTGGTCTAGTGGATGGAATCCCTGCCAATGGCAGAGATGCAGAGGGGTTTCAATTAGATGATCTTTAGGGTCTCTTTCAACCCAAACCATTCCATGATTCTGTGATTTCATGACTCTGCCAATGGACAATACACAAAGGAGTGGTTTCATCCACAGCTTCTCCTGGCTGAGCTCAATGTAGTTTTCTGAAATGCATCTGTGGGTCATGGCTCCGACACCTCCTTTTGGCAGGGGCCCTGCTCTGGATTTGGACAGTTCAAATTATTTTGGTAAATGAGTAGAACTGTGGCTGAGTGACAAAAATGACTGTTAAGGGGAAAAATTATCTGTCTCCAGCAGCATGGCTTGCAAAGAGCCTGGGTTTGCTGCCCTACCCATACCTGGGAGAGAGGAGCACTCAAAACTTTCCCTTCCCACCACTCTGTGGACAGTGGGATCTTGCTGTGTGGTCTCAAACAAGGTTTTTTATAGTTTCTGCCATGTCTTTGAACCCCAGACTTTAAAAATCAAGCATACTTCAAAATGATAGATCTGGAGTGGGATTTTCAAAAGCTTACAAGTGACTTTGGAACAGGAGTCCTATGAAATTGCTGGGGTTTTCCATCATTTGGGCACCTTTTAAAAAAAATCATATTCTTTACTGGGACCTTAGTTTAACTTCCTTTAAAAATTGGAGTGTAGAGGTGGTCCTGATGATGAAGAATAATATTGACTTTCTGTAGCTGATAGCAGAGATGTGAGTGGGCTGGGAGTTTTCCAACCAGATGTTTTTCTCTTGGAAAATGCTGATTTATTAAAACTGAAACTTTTCATGGGAACATATCAGTACTGATTAAATTTTGTTGAGAGAGATTGCTAGGGTCTGAGCCAGAATCCCTAACTGTAACAAAAAATGAGATCCTTCAATGGGGAATGGCCAGCAGGTCAGGGCAGCCATCTGGAGCCTGTCTGGGTCAGGTAGAGGAGCTGAAGGGCTGTGAGTCTCCCACAGAGCTGACAAAGCCCTTGGGCTATTGCTTGCTCCAAGGATCATCTACTGGTTTTTCATAAAGCAAGCTTAAAAACCTCTCCAGCCTATTGTTATATGTAACAGGAAGAGTATTTCTTGCCTAGGTTGTTGTGAGAATTAAATTTTTGTTTGCAACGTCTTTGAAAGTGTGATCTATCAAATTATTGGTGTTGCATTATTAACACTAATTTAGAGAGGAAAGTGCTTTGCAGGGTACAATCATCAGGAACACTTTGAAGAGGATGGGTGAACGTCAAGTCCAAAGACTTAATCCTCTGGAAGCAAATTACTGGTAACTGCATTATGGTGAGTTAATATCAGCAAATGTTATTAGCCTGAGGATTTGTTCCCATGTCAAAATGATGTTAATACAATATTAGTGATGCAGGTCTTTGGTGTCAACATAAGAATATCAAATGCAAGTGGAGGAAAATTGTATTGGATTGTGGAGATGACGGCAAATCAATGACACAGAAAATCTATGGAGAGCAGTTCACAGTGACACAAGAAAGCAGCGTCTGCATAAATCAGTGCAGACCAATGGACACAGAAAGGGAATTTCCATGCCATATTAAGTGGACACAGTTATCATGTCAGGACTACATGAAAAAAGTGCTGCAAAATGAGGATGGTACTGTGATACCACATTTAGACCAACCAATGTCAACAGGAATTGCTCTCATGAAGAGAAAGCAACAGGTTCCTCCAGTACAAACTCCAACAGGAGTAGGAGCAACTACTGGGCTCTATCAGGCCTGGGAGCTCCTCTGGTGGATCAAGCCCTGCAGCACTTGGTGCTGAGCAAACACAGACCCGCACAGAAGCTCTCCTGGCCCAGAAAGCTGCCATAGATGGGGACAGCAGACGTCTGCAAAGGGGACATGGCAAGGAGAGTCCAAAGGACAACATGGGGACAGCGGCCTCCGCTTTGCTGAATTTTCTGTATGCAGAGGAGAGAGGTGAGGGATGAGGAGGATGATGCTCTGGGCACTCATGGGGTCACAGAGAAGAAGGAGAGGGGGCTGGAGAACTGGAATGAGAGGAAAAGCTGATGGTGGAGCCATCCAACACCTTTTCTAACTAGATGTGTATTTCAGAAGGTAATCAATATGTTTGAGGGGGATGAGTTGATGTGTCCCATCATCTTACCTCCTTGCAGTGTGAAATTTAGGGAATATTCTTGACTGTGTCTTGATCCACCTGTCCATCCAACACTGCAGCCCAGCTGAGCAGCTCTGTCACATGTTCACATAGTCCAGCCTTGAGCCCAGAAGGGCATCACAACATGTGGAACTGGATGACAGGTGCCACAAATATCTACGAGGCAGCTCACACCTGGCACAGGTACTGCAGCACCTACCCTGGGAAGGGCAGGAATAAACCCTGCTCCAAATGCTGCTCTTGTGGAAACATCTCCTCAATGTCACAGGCTCAGCCCAGCCTGTGCATTCTCCCATCTCACAGGTTCCCTGCGTATCTTGGACTCAAGGAGTTCTCTGCTGTGGGTGGAAGTGAGTCTGCATTTTCTACATTTAGTGCACATTTACTGTACATTTACTGTACATTTATTGCACATTTATTGTACATTTGTTTAGTTGAGGCCCAGCAAGCTGGGTCTCGGGGAATTCAGTGGGAATTCTGCCACCAGTTTGACAGCGAATAGGACCAGGCCCTGAGTCTGCAGAGCAGTGTAAGTGTCCTAATGTGCTTAAAGTGTTTATAAAATTACTTAAGTCAGACACATTTTTCAGTCCAGCCCATTAGCCTTTCACACATGTTTGTGCAGAGCACAGTGCCCAGGCAGACTGGCGGCTTGTAAATGTTAAATCAGCATAAATATCACAGCCTCCATGAGGCCCGTTCATGTGGCAACTCACAGCATGATTAACACAATGCAGGGAAAGAAAATATTGACATTTTATAAATCTGTATCTCTGTAATGCTGCATGAAAAGTGATATCTGCGATACTAATGGGCACCTAATTAATGTTATTACAATACTTACAGCACTCTGAGAAGCTGATGAGAGAGCCTGTAAAAGAGATAAGATTAAAAGAGGGAAGAGTAGTAGTAATTTCAGCCACATTTCTGGCAGCAAGCTCTGGTGCAGCTCTTGCTGTAACTCGTGCTACAGTCACTGCTGGCATTTATGGCTTCGTAGCTTCAGGGGCTGCTCCTGTGAGGATGCTGGGTGGTAGAGGGGAGCAGAGGGTGCTGAGCGAGAAAAGTCAGATTTGGCAACGAATCAGAGAGATTTTGTTGCCCATGACATTAGTGGCTGCTGTTCAGAACTGTCTTGACAAAGCAGAGGGAGATGGAGAGGAACTCAATGACAGCAACAGTGACAGCAGTGACACAGGGAAATGCTTGAGGTGGAAAAGGCAGAGTCCCTTCCTGGCATGGTCTGCTGCCAATGTGAGGTTTGCAAGGTTTTGTGGGGTGTTATCTAGTTAAGTTTTGTAGCTGGCTTCCCAGACCTTGCCACTAATCAGCAAATTTGGTACAATCACAGTGATGACAAACAAGTATTGGCTTAGTCTCGTGCTGTTCGGGGCGAGGAACCACTGAGTAGCATTTGAAGAAGCATTCCTGTAACTTGGAAATGGGTCACACCCTGCCATCCTGAAGGGCTGAGCAGGGGCATCTTGGTGGGCCAGGAAGGCCCCAGCTGTGTGAACCTGGGCTCCAGGCAGGCAGGAGCGAGCCGGGCTGGGCACACTCCAGTCACAGCAGGGATGCTGGGGACCTACCAGCATCGCAGGGCATTGTGGTGCGGTGAACGGGAAACTCCGGAAAAACAATATTAAAAGCCATTCTTGAGCTAAACCACAGGCAGTGGCCAGAAAATGAAAGCTCAGAATAATGCTTTTCTCTAACAGGGCTGCAGGATTTGTCGTGACACTGATTTGTCTCTGGAATATATAGACCTGCCTTCACTTTTCTCTGCTATTTGAAAGATGCAAATGTTTCATGGAAGAGTAGCAGGTACATTGATATTGACTGTATTCCAAAGAGGATCTCCTTCCTCCAGCCTCTGGAGATGTGGGGCACTGGTTGAAATGCTGACCTTGCTGGAGAGCTCTGTCCTCCTGCGGCGAGGCTCTCACGCTGCATTTTCCTGCCTGCACATACCTGCCAGAGGGCCACTGTCAAAAAGGGCTCTGCCAGGCTATTGCAGGGGAACACAAATAACACACAGCAATGCTAGAACTGCATCGTGTCCTTAAAGGCAAATCCTCAAGCACAGTTACCCTGAGTGCACCAGGAATGCTTAGGACGTAAGGACTGATGTGTGATTTGCCTGCAGACACTAATCCCCCACTGCTTGCTTGTCTCCAGTTCCAGAGGTGTTGATTTTGCTTCCACCACATTTGAGCAATTAGTTTTAGTGGCTAAGACATCATTTGTGTGCTGAGCAGCCTAAATTCTTTAATACAAGACTGTTTGCCCCCAGAGGGGTTTAGAATTTTCCGAAAAGATGGCAAAGAGCCACTGTGTTATCTTGAATCACAGTCTAGTTCCAGAACAATCAACTCTAAGTTGTTTAAGAAGGCTGGGTACATTAAAGTGGCTGTAAATCAGCAAAATGAAAACAACAGTACCTACAGAAATTCATTACATATCTGGTACGTTGGGGTGTTATTTTTTTATTTGGCTAATTGTGCTTTATGATTGTTTTGCAGCATAAAATTCAGCCGATGGATGTGAAAATACAAACTGCTGCCACCTCTCTTTCAGTAAAAAAGAAAGTGTTTCAATAAATAAATAAATAAAATAAACACCTAAACGTTTTATTATAATAAAGTTACTTGAGGCCAAGAGTTCAATAAGGAGAATTTATAAACATATCATTTCAGATCTTGGAAGGATTTCAACATAATTTGCTTGTGGTATGGTAAGTGAGGTGAAATCCATCTACAAGTCTCTCTGGAGTAATAAATATATGGAAGTGTCTCTTTATATTTGCTATGAATTTACTGTAGCACAAAAATGCTCTAGACTATCCAAATCAAATATACATGACTTTTGGGCAAGGAAGAAATCCTTGCCCAAACTCTATTCTTATGTAAGTTAAATTCTATTTCTCCACAAAACACAAACCTTATTCTCTCTTAACTGTTTTGACTCCAAAGGTACTACTCAGAGGTAAGGTTTTGAAGAATCAGGCCCCAGGGCCCCAGCTTTCAGCACTACTTTTGAATATGTTTTCATCTAAGCTGACAGTGTAAATAAATTATAATAATTGAGACTTCATTTTATGTCCATTTGTAAATGAACATAGATTTTTCAATTTATCTAAGTAATTAACCTTTATCAGCACTGCTGGCTATAATACAACGACAATTTTATACACGAATAGACACAGGTGATTATCTGTGGGTATTTTGGGCTTGGTAACCAGTCAACTCTTGAGCAAATTCTCTGTAGTGCAGGTCGATATGGCTGAAGAGTCACCTACTGCAAACCTCCCCATCACATTGTCAGCAGCTGCTTCTGTAGGACAGTGAGAGATGGGGTTGCTGAAGGGAACAGCTTTGCTACAGCAGGACAGTTTTTCATTTAGTGGCACTGCTGAGATTTTCACCTTTGCTGCCATTCACCACTGGAATTGAATTAACCTATTTAACTAAACACAGGACTTTGAAACCTTGCACAGAGAGTAGGAAATAAAAAGAAAGGATGATCATTCAAACCTTCTGGTGATGTTTTATTTAGGGCAGCTGTTAGTAAGCAGATATTATAGATCCCTTGTCCCACTCCAACAGAAATACTGCCTCCTTTTCAAGTATGTGGGTTTAGGCTCATTTCCTAGGGCTACATTGTTCACTCCAAACAAATTTCCTCACTTGGGACAGACAGCCGATGCTTCTCCAGTCTCTGCTATGTCATCTCTTTCTATCCTACCCACAGGAAAAAAAGGATCAAGGAAGGTAGGAATTACCAAGGCCAGCCCTTTTCTTAAACCTGTAGTCAGAACTTTTGTAGCTGGCCCCTGGGCAGGGGATCTGCTTGCAGACACACAGAATGGGAGCAAAACAAGCCCCACTTTCCATCTGCAGTTCTGGGAATTCAGAGATCTTGTCTTTGAAAAGTTTATTGATTTGTTGCCTGTACAGTCTTTCATATTCAACAAACCCATCTGCTCTGATTTAAAAAGAAAAGTTTGAAAAAAGTTTAAATAATATTTAAGAGTTGCTCCAGTATTAATACATCCAGAACCCTTCAGTACCAAAACTGACCCATAGGGGAAACACAACTACACAACATCAAATACACATATTTTTGAGATTTAAAGTTTTATTAAATGAAATCAAAGTCTTAAGAATAAACCTTCTACACCAAGTATGCAGTAAAGTTAGAAGTGAAGGGGATTAACAGATTCAAATTCTGATCATGGATTGGGCTGTGTAAGGAAGGTCAGCTCTCCTGCATGAGCAGCCTGTGAACTATGAAGGGATATATCCAGAAGCAGGAGGGGCTTGAAGTTCTAATGCAGAAGAATAATTTTTATTAGATCAGGCTAACAAAAGATCAACCACAGATTATGCAGACATTTTTGATCACACCCTGGGGGCTGAATGAAGGGCTTCTCAAGGTCTTTGACAATCCTATTTTCTAAGATCTGACAGCAGTTCAGGCTGAACTGCTGAAAATCTGCTATGTAATATAATTGATTTTAAAATGTACTATGAGTTATTCTGGCCAATCCAAGAGAGAGAAAATGTCCCTTCTGTCCTCCTGGCTTACAAATCATAAGCTAGATAATAAAATACAGATCATGACAGAATTGCATTTCCCTCTGTTTTGGAAATGAATGACTTTAAAACATTGGCAATCTCCCCTTGCCTACAAACTCTCAAACCCATGTTTAAGCACATTAGGTTCTTTCCATTGTGCGAGGCAAGGCAAGCATTTAAATGTTTTGGGTCTTGGCAAGCACGGAAAAAAATCATCAAACCTTACTATTATTAAACTCTTGAGAAAGCAAACAACACAGTCAGCAAAAAGTTGCAGTGAAAAGGAACCACTCCTCAAAAGGAGAAGCCGTGGTAGAAGAGGATCTTTGAACTTACTCTGGGACCACAGGGATCAAGATGGTGGCTCTGTGCCAAACCCTTAAAAAGGCAGACGTTGGAGAAGGTCTGATGTCCACCAGACCTGGAAATGGGTGGAAAGAAGGAAAATTTGGCAATGACTGAAAGTATGCATGAAAAAAAACCCTGCAAAAGTTTGAAATCCAATCCCTGGAGAAGGATGCTGTTTACTAAGCCTAAAGGATGAAGTGAAAAAGCTCCATTTTAGTCTGATTAACAGTGGAAGTTGCTGCTGTCCATGAGGAAGAGGAACCAGAGTGCCTATCTCTGTATCCCTGGTCTCAACAACTTAAGGAAAAGTCTAATTTGCTCTCCAGGAACAGGATGGTGTATGGCTTGTGTCTGTGGAGGAAGTGTGTTTTCTGCCCTTGTTCTGACTCACCACACGATGGTTAACTTTTGCCAGTGGGAAACACAATTTTCTTCATCAAAAATAGCCTTTCCTGTGAATCATTACATTTCTCATGCTCAGAGTTTTCATTCTGCCTATCTATCAGCCATGTGGCACATGTCAGAGAGAGCAAATACGAGATGAAAAATTACTTTATCATTTGTAAACATGAACTGGAACTGCTGACCCAAGTACCCAGTGGCAGCTCTGAGGTAATTTCTGAATGATCTTGCAGAAGAGTAAAACAGAAAGTTGAATTTGTTCAGCAAGAAACTTCCTACAAATTCTTATTTTCCTTGTGCAGAAATACCCTCTGCAAGCACAGTGGATGTTAGCTGTGACAGGGATTGTGGCAGGCAAATCTCATGGCTCCTCTGTGTCTCACTTGCCCTGTCTGCAGATCAACAGCAACTTCACGATTTGAAATTACTTGGATTAACTTTCCTATGTTTCAATGAGTTTGGATGGAATCCCATGAACTTAACATGCCTGATGGTCCTCATGCAACCTCAGGTGACATTGCAATTGCTTTACCTGTTGTTTATAAGCAGCAGATGCCTCAGATATAAGCACTAAGTCTTCTCCACAGCCCTTGTTAACCAAACCTGGCAGCTGCCAGCACTTGCTTGGGTGAGAGACCTGGACTCTTTCCCCTTGTGGCAGGTGAATCCTGAAATCAATTTTTGGGGTCCTCGTTCTGGCCAGAAATTCCAACCAGAAGTATAGAAACATTTTCTTCTAAACTGATGTATTTCTGCCAAATGCTTTGCTAACTGGAAAGGATTTAATCGAAAAGTTCCTGTTCAGTTCTGGTGCATTGTAACACCAAACTCTCAGCAAGCATTGGGGCATGTACAGACACACCCCAGAAGAATATAAAGTGGTGCAGCCCCCATGAATATAATCAAGACTTCTGTATGTTTCCCTTATATATTAGTTTAACTAGACATAGTTAAATCCAGTTAATTGAGTATAGCTTATTTAGAGTCAACAAACAAAAGCAGAGCACAACCTGTGCAAGAGTCAGGGGTTGTTCTTTTGTTCTGCTCACACTGCCTGGGGTAAAGCAGCCCTTTAGTCTTCCTGACAGTGCTAGAAATTAGTATAAAGTGAAGACATATGGATTCATTCTCCTTCCAACTATTGTCAAGCAACCTGGGAGCAATTCCACTAAAATCAGTGGTTATCGTCTAAAGGTGAAAAGCTCAGGATTTTTATAAAATCTGGTTTGACAAAGCAAGTATTTCATTTGTTCTTGGATGCTTCTGATTCGCCGGGTTGTCTCTGTGGTGCCTACTCCAGTATCAGTGAATGGGTTTCTCTCTAGACATTTTCTCCATAAATTTCAGAATATCCATGCTAGTTTATGTTTTTAAAGTGAGCTGAATGTCTGGTAGATGGACAAAAAGTCTCTGCTGCAGAAGGACAGTGAACAACTGCAATGGGAACATAAATTGGCCCCTTGTGATTAAGGAAGTACCTGTGCTCAATGCTGGGAAATGTCGTACTCTCACTGAGTTTTAATAAAAATCAGTCAGACAAAATGGTGACATCTGCATGTGATCAGTGACTCCCTTATCCCTAATGTAGTCAAGTGCATGACCTTTCTCTAGTGAGGAAATGGGGGTAACCTTTGGACTTGGAAGTGTATCTGTAGATCCTAAAAGTTATGGAGAGGCGTGGTCACTGCTGCTTTTGAAGAGAAGTTATCCAAACCCTCCGTCATGAAGGACTTGATGCAAAGCCCATTCAGTTGGACTGGGAATGTTTCTGTAAACTCCACTGAACGCGGCCCAGAGCTCAGAGCAGGCAGGACGTGCCCTTCCTTGGGCTCTGTTTCTGAAATGCCCACACATGGAAACTTCCACCCAAGGATACAGACACAGCTGGACTCCTGGGGACGTCGTTCTGTGGGGTCTGGTTCAGTCCTGACATTAGGATGCCAAAAAAATGGAACTCATGAGGTTTGCCCTCACCCTTCCTGTGTGATTTAGAGAAGTCAGGTGGACCTTGTTTCAACCTTGTTCTTGGGTTCTAAGTGGTTGTTTCATTTAGGACATTTGACTAAAAGCCCTTTTCATGGAACCAGATTCTGCAGGAAAGATGCCAGCAATTAATGAAAGATGATAAAATAATAAAAGAAGTAATACATTAACTATATTATCCTTGCACATTTGGGCAGTCTTTTTCATTATATCCTCTTTATGGACACCCTCCAGTAACAATTGAAGAGATTCTTTATTGCTGTTCTGTGACTGTTTTGGTTTCTAGACATTAACAAGTTATTTAAATGCAAAAGCTCTCTTTTGCTCATCCATTTCCTACTGGTAGATTTGATTCAAATAAAAAAAAAACCCTGTGGTATGTTGCATTTATACAATTTCTTTGTGTGTAGGAATATTCATATCAAAAGAAATTTGGATCTTTGACTTTCTTCTTTTCCTCTCTCGTTCCTGCAAATATGAACAGATGCAAATATTCCTTACAAACAGCTGTAGTATACTCTTCTGTTTGAGTAGCACAGTACTGTGTAGCCACATAGTTTTGAATACTGAGATAGTATCCTCTGAGCAGAGAAACCAGAGTGAGCCCACCAGCCCACAGGACAGTGCTTTCTCAGCACCTTGGAAACAGCAACCTCTATCCCTCCTGGGCTAGGTGGGAATCACACTGGCAGTTCAGGGCAGATTCCTCTCACACAAATTCCAAGGCCTTGTAACTCCTTTGGTGCTAATTCTTCTAAAACCAACACAAACATTGGTTTGGAGGCACCATTCAAAGCTTGACTCTGCTTCTGTAAGGAGCAGAAATAGTTTTCCAGGCAATTCTGACTGCTGGCATCAAAACTGGGCATCTGGTGGGAATGGCTGGTTTTGGAGCCCAGATTTAACAGGCAGGTTGGATTATTTGGAAACAAGAAAGGCGGGTATGGTCAAGCCCAGTGGGAAGACTAAAGGGGGACTGCCTGTTATGTTTTCATTCATTGCACTCTCCCCAAATGCCTTCTGACAAGTCCTTAGGAAAGGCAACAGCAGACCTGGGTCTGGGAGCTGGTGATTCCTAGGCTGCCTATGAACCACAGCTCTGTTTGTTGCAGAGTGTGCTTATGTCTTACACAAAAATTAAATGCTGTATCTGATTTTTCATTCTGCAATAACTCTGTGGCTACAGAGGTTGATGAGAACTGCCAAGGTTCTCAAGGTTATTTTTATTTAGCCTATTTTTACCCACATGCATTTATCCCTAAGGACTTGTTGTTCTCCCTCCATGTATATATTTCTAAATCCTCAACCATTAAATAGTAGTTTGCCATCTGGAAAAAGAATGTCAATGAATTGTCAATTCTTTATGTTGAGTAATTGATTAACCGGCACATTAATCTCTAAATCAGCAGTAATAAATTCTACCATTTTTAATCTTGACCTAAAAGTACTAAACCACTTCTAATTGCCACTGTTGCTGCTGTAAAATGACTGATTAAACTGCATTCATATAATAATCTTTGTTGCTCCTGAAAAGTCTGATTGAAGTCACATCAGTGCCTCAGTGCCATGAAAGGAAAGGGATCTTGCTTTCTCTCAGGAATTACTTGGATGGGAAAACCTGACATTTCCTCTAGCTGTACTGGACACTGGCGTCTGATTTTAATTATTGCTGCAATGCTATTTATTGCCTGCACTGACTCTCAATGCACTGAGTGTTTTACAAACCCAAGACAGGACAGTTCTAAGAGAGCTGAAGGAGAATAGGATGAAGTAGGAAAGCACAAAATGATGATGAAGCACCGCAGCAAACACCAGTTCCAGAGTAACTTTCGCAAAGTTTTCATCGGGCATCAAAGCAAATGGGAGTTGTGAGGAGACATTTAATTTTATTTTGCAATTCACGTAATTATTTTCTAGCAATTCAACATCACAAAGACCCTGGAAGTGAGCTTTAGCCTGACCCTTGTATACATTCCTAGGAAAAGGGATAGAGCCCAAAATCCCACCATTATGGTGAATCATAAATCCTAGGGGCCACGGGCAGCTGGGATTAATGAACAGCCTAGTGGCCCAAGGATTAGGATGACCATGTCCAGGTTTCCTTTGTTCTCATGCCTTCTCTAGGCTGAACACAGCTCAGCCTGACTGGCTAATCCAGCCCTCTTGTACTATCATCATGTACAAACAGGATTTGTGAAGTGGTACTTTCACCCTGTGAAAAACAGTTTTCTGACAAAGAAGCAGAACAGACCATCAGGATCCAGACAAGCCTTCTTTGAAGTTGGGGGAACGGGGGATGTTTTCTGACAGACAAAATACCTCCACCCTTCCTGTGTGAGTTATGCAAACTGCTGAGAAACTTGAGTGGCAGCTTCAAGTTGTAAAAACTTTAAAAAACCTAAATAATAAAAAAAAAGAAGTAAAAATAATAAAGGACCCAAATCCTATAGGATTAAGCTGAGGCCCAACTTCTAAACTTTTGGGAACTAAGTCAGCATAAAACCCATCTAACAAAGTCACAATGCTTTCCATCCTAGATTCTTGTTCTGGTTTATTCATTATCAGCCCAAGTTCTGTAGCTGCAGCTTTATTATCATTCTAATGCCACTTATAGTTTGCAAGTGTAAAAAGTTTTGAAACTGTACCAGATGTGATCTGAAAGAGAAAAAAAAGAAGTCCAGACCACCACAATTCTGTAACCATGATTTTAGATTTTGTAAACCTTAGCCTGCTTATTATATTTGACAGTGTTACAATGTAAGGGGCTCTATTGCCTCAGATAGAGAGTCTCCAAACCTGAGAACCCTTGTTTTATCACAAAATTTGTTAAAGGAATCCAAAACAACTGGAAAAACACCAGAACAATTTAAAAACAGCATAAGCAACATCATTCCTTTTGCCTCCTTATACCTTCCCGTGAGCCCAAGGATAACACGGGGAGCAGCTGAGTTCTGGAGGATTTTGGAGAGAGGTAGTGGCAAGGCGGAAAGAAACAAGGAGAGGAAGCCACAGCTCTTAGCACAGCATCCTCTCAGTAAATACAGGGCAAATGCCCCCGGGTGCAGAATAGCTGTAGGTGTTTTTAGATACAGGGGAGTGAGAATACAGGTGATGAGGACATGAAGGACAGAGGGTTTCTCATCTCATGGACATCTGAGGGTCTGAGAGGACAGAACACCTCCTCTCCATGGTGGGAAAAGCCCCACATTTTGCTGCTTCGTGGTGTGGGTACTGAGTGGAACAAAAGTGCACTGGTGCAGTGTAATTGTGCTCCTGCAGGTCAGCACCAGAGTGGCAGAGGGCTGTGGGTGAACGCTGGCATTTACCGTTTTTCTGATTTGAATCAGTGAGGAACACGTTTAACACTTCTAAAAAGTATTTTAGTTTTTGGGGTTTTTTAGGAAAGGGCTTTGGGGTGTTTCTCGTATGTCATCTTCGCCTGATTTTGCAGGGAATTTCCCAGCTATAATGCTGGCAAATGCTGGGCAGTGACCGAGTGAATGGAGCAATGAGCTTAAGAGGAAATAGGGCTGTGAAGCCAGCCAATTTAATCTCCTCCATGTAAAATCTTGTAGATGAGAAGGAAACTCCAGCTGATAGCCATCTTTCATCAGACATTTCTGTCATTTGGAGTTTCCTCTATGAGGATTAGAAAACATAAAAGCATGGAGTATTAATCACAACTGATTGGACTGTTAAAATGACCTCTATAATTTCTTTAGGGTTTTCTCTGCTTTCAGAAGACCCATTTACTCCATCTTGTGCTTTAAAAGCAACATGGAAATTACTCTTAAGAACAGCTAAAGACCAGTGAAAGGATTTGTCTTGTTTCTTAAATAAAAGGTTTCTTCTACTTCATTATTGCCTTAAAATTAGCAGAGATCATTGGTCATTTCCGTTTTTCCAAGGTGGGGCTGGGTAATTTGGAAGGTGTGTGCTGTGATTTCTCTGGTCAAGGTGCCAGGGTGGGAGTAGTATGTCTCTGAGAGAGAGAGGTGATGTCTTTTATAGCAAACAGCAGCAACTTCAATGAAACAACTGTGAAAACCAAAGGCACAAGTCCTTGGAAGCCCTTTGAGTAATCACCTCCAGGGCTGCCAGCCTCTTGTCTCTTGTGATGTCCTGGCTCACCAGCTGCAAGGCACCACGGATTGCTGACCCAGCCAGGAGCTGGCTGAAGTAGTCTGAAAAAAGAAATAATAGCACACCCTAAAAAAATTTCTCGTGAAGCCCACACTGCATACATGCCCCAGATTTCCTTCCTTGAATGTCATGAAAAAGCTAAAAAAAAGATACTAGTTCAGTTTAAAAGAGAATTTTTCAGGAAATCTTTAGGTAAAGAGATAATTCGTGGCCCTTACTGAGACTGTTTAATTCCATTTCCTCCTTTTTTTCTTCATGTGTGCCAGGTATGCATGACATAATGCTCACAAGAGTGATTTGTACAATAGTCAGATATCAAATACAGCTAAAATAGCTTAACTGGAAGAAGTCACAATGGGACTACACAAATTTTTGGCACCAGCCCCTCTGCACCCTGGAGTGGTTTTTCATGGGAAGCAGGAGGATTGCTGGTGGATTTCATTTGGTTTATTTACATGGTGTCAGATCCATTTCTCATAGTCCTTCAAGCCTGTAGTTGAGCATCTTCACCATGGTCCTGGAGCTGCTTTACAAGGTTGGTGCACTGAAGTAGCAATGATGGGTTCAAAACCCTGTGGGAGAATTCCCCCCTGTGTGAGAAATGCAGGAAGATGTCCCTCTAAGTCACTTGGAAAGATCTCTTGAAAGACCTTGTACGGCTTAAAAATGATAACAAAATCTATAAATAGTTGAGTGCTTCTGATTGCTACAAAACGATCATCCCCGGTTGATTCGAATTTCAAGTTTTCTGTAGAGCCATGGGAGCCGTAATTCTGAAACCTGGGAATCACACACAGCCACTCACTCTAGGACAGGGCAGGGACACAGAAAAAGGGCAAGTTTGGAGCTCAGACTGTGATGATGGGGCTGTAGCAGAGGGACTTCTTTGGCCAAGAGTTTAAAACTCAGTGAAATGCTGAATCACTCAACCGGCAAAGCTGAAGTTACTCCTCTGATAAAATCTGTTATCTATTTTCTATGTGACTTGTCCTGGAAGAATACAGTTCACAGCTTATTCTTCACAAGTAATGAATACAAACCCAATTGTAAGACGCAGAATTTGCCATGAAAGAAACTTTATGGCAAACTAATTTGGAAAGTAATTTATAACAAATACATTTTAGGAAGAGTGTTATATGGCAAGCTCTGCAAAGTGAAACTGTGGTGACTCCATGAAAGCCAAAATTTACACATTAGTAAACCTTAAAATAGTCCCTGTCCTAGATTTTGGAATAATCTACAAATGGATCATTTTTCAACCTACAGACTTCAGAAACTGCTTTTAGACAGATCCAAAGAAGAATTTTATTTGCCAATAAAATTTTCCAAAGGAGATCCTTTAAAAATGTTTAGAACATAATGTAATGGCTTTATCTAACATTCTCATCTAATGGTTTTGGTTTCCTATGACTAAGAGTTTGGGACAGAGACATCTTATTATTCATATATTAGAAAACAATTTCATTCCTATTTTAAAAACGAATGTCCACATAGACCCAAGTGCTGGGCTGTCTTTTAAATATTTGTCATCAAATCCATTAATCCTCCAAACCCTGAGTCCATTTGTGATTAGATTAATCTGTCACATTAGACAGCATCCTTTCTAAAATAGTAATCAGTGGAACATTAGGTGACAACACCCACACGATGACCTGCAGATTGCAGAGGCAAGGCCCAGAAAGATATTAGTGAATGAAATTTCAATCTTTCTCCAAATTTATAAGATTTTTAAACTGCCAAAATTTAAAAATAGTATACTGCCACTGCCATGAACATAATTAAAAAGGAACAATAAATCCATGGAATAAGAGATGCTACATTAGCAGATTCACACAACCAGAATGTACCTTCAGTCTTCGTTTTGCTACAGTCCAGTAGCCAAATTTCACAGCAGTAAATCTGTCAAATGTATTTTTGTACCTTTAACAGACCTTTTCACATGGAGGCCTCAGTACAGGATAAACATGACCAAACCCTCATATTATTTTTTATATTCTTATAGACATTTTTATAGTTAAAGCCATCCAATAATAAAAAGAAAAATAATGAAACCCCTGGAAGAAAATGTTGATTTTCTTTTATTATACAAGCTGTTAGACAAATGCATTTGTAAATTTTCAGCAAGCTTACTGTAGTCAACTGCAGCTTTCTGTAGCACAAAAATAACTAAATTCCTGTTTTAAGGGCATATCTCAATGCAACCTTCAATGGAGAAACATCTTGGTGGTTCCATATTTAATACTGCCTCCAAAACTCCATTTGTAATCCTGTAGAAATCAATTGTACAAGACAAATAACATGCCAAGTCTTTGACTTTTTTTTCAGCACAAGAAGACAATTAACTGTAAAGGAATGAAATTTGAACAGCTAAATTAATGCATCCAGTTTTAATGTTAGATACTGAAGATGAATACTGTAGTTCTTTAGGATGATTAAAAATTGCACCATTTGCCAGCTATGGCCTGATACTAGGAGGGGCCAATGTTCATAACTGCTATGAATTAATTTTGTCTTAATATTGTTATCACTACAGAGGCAACAGTTTATTTTTGTCTAGCTTTTTTTTTTAGTTACCCTAACTTGAGTTACTCTGTGAACTAACTTTCAAATTATGTCCATATTGTTCTGCATTTATTCGTTTTTCTGACAAAGACAAGTTTTATATTTCAGGACTCTGGTAGAAGTTGATCTACTCAGAAACTTCATTCCTAGTGAACATAGGAGTACTTTTCTTTTGGGACTCCTAGAGGATTTATGAGAAGGCCCTGGCTGAACAGAGCTGGTCTGGGCTTACAATTCCTTGTAACTGTGTAACCACCGAGTGTGGACCAGGCTACTTTGGCCTCTTTACCGCAGTGGCTTAACCTTGAGTTCAAGGCATTACCTCTCTAGATTAAAAGTTTCTCTGAGTGAATTTGACTATGACTAGAAACTACATTTCAATGATGACATCACTTAGCTTTGCTGTAAATACCAGCCACCTGTCTATTTTCTTTTAATTCCAAAAGTATTTGTCACTTGGTTGCCTGGACACTAATAATCAGAGCTTTTTTTTTTTCCATTGAAAAACAATGAAACACCAGTTTCAGGAAGTCTCTAGATGATCTACCACGATCAAAGTAACTTGAATTCTTGGCAATTCTCCCTCTTGCCTTGCTTTTCCTTACCTGTCACCTTGCATGTTGTTACAGCTATACTTTCTGTTTCCATATTGCAGCATTTGATCCCGCACACTGTAGCAGCGCTGGTCACCAATGGGTGTTTCTGATCACCCTTTGCACTTTGCTACACTGATCTGCTCAACATATTTAATTATCACATGCAGGGTAAAACACATTATACAGGCATCGTAGGCAGGAGACTTGCAAGGTTAATGCAAGTACGACAATAACTGCTCTTTGAATATAATTATACTTTCTTTGTATTCACTCAGCTGTTTTTTTTTTTTTTTCCTAGAGACCAGGGTTATGCTATGGAAAATGTTATTTTTCATCAGGCCTTGTTATTGGACTTCTTGATATTAATGTCCTTAAAATCAAAATACCATCTACAGAAGATGTCATGTATTGGAAAATTCCTACCAGAGACATTTTATTTAGTAAATTAGCAACCTGCAGTGACACATTGCTGTAGTGTATCAACAGCATTTTGCTCTGCAAAACTGTTATTTGAGCAGCAACAGTCTGAAACTAAGTAAAGAGTTTCTTGAGTTGAAAAATTAAACATATCCATAAAATTTCCCTTTTCAATTTTGCATATTAGATGGATAGTGTACAGTGCAGGGCCAACAAATGTATATCAAAGGCTGTATAATATTTTGAATCTCAGTGTGTCCTGTTTCCTTTTGTAGCTCTTGAAGGCAGGAGCTTTACCTAGGAATTATGTCAGTTTGGTGCAGAGTCAGGAAGAAAAATCAAATTTTATCATGACAGTTTCTAAAAATAACATAATTACAGCTAACAACTAGCTAATACTCATGATCTCATTGTTCTGTCTCTATAGTCAGGTAAGCAAATATCTGAAGGTGCAGCACCTGGTGACTTCCAACCATGTTAAACATGCCATGTCATTTTAACTTTAGAATAAATAAAGCGGAGGCAGGGGATTTAGTTGGCTGCCAAATAAATAACAATAACACACTCACCTGAAAATTATTAACACCAGTTGTAAGCAATAAGGAGATCAGATGCATGGGCCAGTCTCCTTTTGAAACAAATTCATGACCTTCTATTCACTGAAAGTTGAATTTTAAATATACTTTTTCCAGGAAGCCTTCCAAAGATAATCTACCCTGGAAACAAACCCAGCTTAAAAAAAAAATTCACACAAATAAATGAAAATAGCAAGAGGAGTACAATAATTGACTGCACTTAACCTATACATTCGTACTTTTTTTTTTTTTTTTTTTT
>VZRN01002764.1:284543-296623 GCA_013397935.1 Dasyornis broadbenti
TTTTAAGTTTTCCTCTTATTTAGGCTTTCCAGTACTTTGAATGGTGAGGAAAAAAATCCAAGTCAAGTTGTCTGACATAATCTGTCTGCTCTGCAACATTACATTTTCCTTAAGCTTACTACTATCAGAGTTCAGTGAAGAAAACTCCAGTCAAGCAGAAATTGCCCAAGCCGAGGGGTCACCAGAGATTTTCTCTAGCGCCTGTCCAATCTGGCGCTTGTCTTGTACAATTTTTCTATCAATGACTGTGACACACACATCGGGAACTTGTCAAAAGTAAAAAGTTGAGAGGCACTGTCGGTGCTGAAAGTAATCTGAATATCCGGGGCAAAGAAAGCACTGAATGACTGAAAGTGCTGGAATCAAAAACTGAGTCCAAATTTCATTGTGCAAAAGTGTCCTGCTTTAGGGGAGCCATCAGAAGGACTTCTGCTGTAAGTTGAACTCACCGGCTGAGAATGTCTGAGGAAAAGGAAGATCAGGATGTACCAGTGAATACCAGGACTATTAGGAGACAACAATGTTATGCAGAGATGAGAAAAGTAAATGGAAACACATTCACAGAAGTACTTCAAAGAGTGGAAGTTTCATTTTGACAAGGGAGACCTACTCAACAACTTGGCACCCAGCTCTGGCCAGATGTCCTGAAAAAAGTGCGAAGAAGGGTTAATGAAACAATGTCAGGAGTGGGGAGCTGATCTTGCAAGAAGACAGAGTGGTTCCTAGAGGTGGCCTGAACAAGCCCAGTTTTGACCACCTGTCAAACTGATCCTGCTCCCTAAACCAGCAGAAAACTCTTCCTATTTTCTGCTGAGTTATTTTATTGATTTAATCATCTATTTTATTTATACTGATTTAATCACTTAAATTGAAAGGTCAGACAAGAGCCAGAACCAGCTGCACAGGATATATACACATGGATACAAGAGAGAAGAGGAGGAGGAGGAGGAGGAGGAAGGGGAGGAGGAGGAGGAGAAGAAAATCGGTGATCATTCCTTTCAATGGCAAGAGGCTGATAGGTTGCCTCAGTCTGTTTCTGGCAACCTCACCTACCTCAGCAAGGCTTGCTCAGCCTAGAAAAACTTGATGGGGCAGAAAGGAGATTTTGTCTATCAACATTCAACCAGATAAGTCAGAAGCCAATGCTGTTGCAAGAACAAATGGATATAAACTGGCCATGGACAGAGCTGGGCTGCAAATTAGAAGAATGGTTTTAGGCTCCATACCAGCCAGATTCTGCAGTTTCTAATGGGATTAGACAGGAAAATGGGAAAGACATAAGTACCGAGGGCTACTCAATAAATGCTCAAAAAACTTAAAACAGAGGGCATTACTTTTACACCCACAGAGCATTTATAAGCATGCAGCAACAGGATTCTGCTGTTGGAGGATGCCACAGAGGTCACGAGCATAAATGGGCTCAAACAGGGATTGGCCAATGTCATGAATGGAAAACCCATCAATTTCTATTTCAAACAGCCTAAGTGATCCTAGGATGGAGTTCCATAAATTTGCAGAAAGAATTACATGTATGGAACATGTGGTAGCAGGGAACAACAGTGCATGGTGCAGGATACCTTTTCAAGTCCTAGACCTAAAGTGTAAGGATCACTGTAGAGGCAAATGAACCAAATTCCACATCCTGTATTCTACAAGAGACAAAATGGGTATTCTTATCTGGCCAAAATATTTCCTTGCTTAAGACTAGGGTACCAGATAGTGCAAAACATGCACAGCTGGTAGGCAGATCTTCCATTTCTCAGTTAAAAATACTTTGCTTTTATTCTCCACCATCCATCACTTTGCTGTTATTGATTTCAAATGCTGTAGGGACTAATTGGTAAGCATGGAAAACGGAACTGATGAAAGTGAGTATTCAATTAATACAAAACCTAGTTTTGTAGATCTTATATCTATTATTTGATTTGAATAATTTAATTTTTATATTACAGGTTTGTGTTCCAGAGACGCACAACACACAAAATTTAGCAAATGGTCATACCTCTGTTACAGAGTTCCACAAAATATTTTATTACCAAGCCAAATTATTCAAAAATTACGGATGAGACCCCAATAATCAGGATACACTCTTATATTTTTTTTAAAGGAATCAAGAAAATTCTGACTGCATTAAAGTCAATGACAAACCTTTTGTAAAGTCAATGATGAAAGCCATATGGGATTAGTTTTAACTGCCTTTTGTTTTTTATGAGCCTTCAGGACTCACCTACTTGCCATTTCCAGTCTCTGTAATCAGAAAATTAATTTTCCTCTTTAACTGACTGATGGAGTTTTCCCATAATCTAATAAGCTCAGAAGTTGAGGCAATAAGAGAAGGACAAGCTATCATCAGGTTTGTGCTCTAATTAAGTGTCTCCAGTCAATTGGAGAACAAATTTTTCTTTTAAACTCATGCTGCAGGAAAAGGGTAGTGTCTCACAGGGAGATTTGATGAATTGCACAGGAGTGCCCTGGAGTTAAGGGCTGGGAGTCCAAACAACTCTGAGAAGGTGGAAGAACCAAGATGGGAGAGAGAGTGGGGTGCAGATCCTGTTAGAGCTGTCCTTGCCAGGGCTCCTCGGGTGAGAGGTGCATTGAAGCAATGATGTCTACATCTGGGACTGTCCATCTTCTTCCTTATTGCTGCCACTTTTTCTGCCCTGCAGAGGCAGGAGCTGCCAGTCTTGTTCTGCAGATGGCACAGGCAGGGGTGCAGTGGGAGCAAAGCTGTCACCTTGTGACTTCATCTGTGCCTGGTGTCACCCCTGCTTGCTGGGCTGCATGTAGGATGGAGGGAAGCAGAGGACTACCCTTGGAAATGTTTAATTTGAGGCTACTTCAGTTCAAGCTTTACATCTCAAATGATGGCACTGGACTGATGTTATTTTACAGAAGATAGATTTATCTTCTGCTGATGTTCACTGACTTTATCTTTTTGACTTGACTAACTTCATTCCTGGGAGCTGCTTCATACACGAACAGTGATAGTGGAGCAGTGAAGACGTTTTTTGAGGCTGGAAAAAAAAGCATGGAAAATAGCTTGGAAGATAAGAGCTCAGCCTAACAAGGGGAAAAAAGGAAAACTCTGCAAAAAATGGGAATGGCAGGAGGGGGCCAAGAGGGACAGAGGTGTTTTAAACTAAAAATAAACCTCAATTCTGAAACTTAAATATATAAAGCTGTCTATTAAAAAATAGTACCAGATTACATCTCTACAGTGCCAAATAATTAATAGCTTTTAATAACCCTAATAAATTTGGATTTCATCAAAATCTTGTTGCATATCATTGTCTGTTTCAAGCAAGGACTATGAGTTCTTAAGGGAAACCAGCACCTGTGTTAAAATGTACACTGCTGACATCTTTCCCAGGTACATCAATTATAATTAAAGTGTAATAAGAATGCCAGGATGGACTTCTCAGGCACTTTCATGCAGGAGCTCTAGCATTTAAAATAAAGCCATTAATTGTAACTACTGTACGTTTGTGATCTCTCAGATAGCGTACAAACTAATTCATTGCTTTTGCAGTCATGCCAGTCTTTGTTAATTAAGGTTTGTGATTTATTTAATTTGAGCAGGGATGTATCAGAGGGCCCCAAACTGGACTGATAAAAGTTCATTAGTTCGTACTGTTTAAGACAATTTGGAATTTGATAATGAAAAATGTTTCTAGGCGCCTGACAAAAATTGATTAGCAAAATGGTCTCTAATTGTTTAAAGGAAAGCTCCATATTTTCTTCAACCTACCCATCCGAAAGTTCATATGTTAAGAAGCTCTTCTCACTCTGAAGTGGCTCTGAAATACTTTTGAAGATAAAAGGCTGATTTAAAATTATTGTTGGCATTGCTTAGGGGAGGAGAGAGCCACTGAGCTGTCATCATCTGGAAGGCTTTATTTCTTTCTTCTCTTTCCACACATAGCAGCCAACATCACAGTCTCTGAGTGGGACTCAAGTATGAACAAAAATGTTCCTCCAAAAAATATTAAGGTAGGAGTATCTCTGCTTTGCAAATGTGAAAGAGAGCTGAAGAATATGGGACTGATTTAACCAAGTCATTGTGGCTTAGAGAAGAATTCCCTTTGTCATCAGAAAGATCTCAGCAATTGAGCAATAATCCTGACCGTGGACTGGTGAGTCTCATTGTGAAGGTGGCACTGGATGAGTCACAACAGTGAACCCAAAGGGAACCCAGAGCAACCAGATCAGATGTAAACAACTACAACATAGCCAATAGTTAGGTGAACTGAATCACGGAGTCAGAGAAGAGCTGAGGCTGGAAGGGACCTGTGGACAAAGCAGGGCAGCAGATTGCTCAGCACACTGAGCAGTGTAGGTTTGAATGGCCCCAAGGATGGTGGTTTCACAAGGTATCTCTCTGGGTCCCATCCCAGCGTTTGACCACTACCAGCATGAAAAGTTTCTTCCTAATATCTACTTTAAAATAATCTGATTTCCCTCGTTGCAACTTGTGTCCAAGGCCTCTTGATTGCTACTTGAACCGTAAAGAGGAGCTTGATTCCTCCTTCGCTATACACTCCCATTAGATGGTGATAAACTGCAGGGAGGTTTTTCCTTCAGCTTCTGGTCTCAAGAATGAACAAACCCAATCCTTTCAGCCTCTCTTTGTATCATACAGTCCTTCATGATGTTGTTGATCCTCTGATGGATTTCCTCCTGTATTTCAAAATCTTTCTTGCCCTGGGGAGCCCAGAATTGCTTGCAGCTCTCTAGATGCACTCTCAGAGGGAAGAGTCACTTCCATCACACTGCTGGCTACACTCTAGTTAATACAACCTGCTACACAGCTGCTTTTCTTTGCTGCAAGGGTGCACTGGCCACTCATGTTCAGTTTCTTGCCTACGTGGAACCCAGGCCCTTCTGTGCACAGATGTTTTCCTGCTGGCTTGCTTGATCATGATTATACAGCAGGTTAGTGGAAGTGCTGGGCATTTAAACTACATCTCCCAAATCCTGGCTGTGGAACCTTCATGTCTTCTTAATGGCATTTTAAAAATCCAAATTTACTGGAAGAGATCAAGAGTCAAATGTAATTTCTGAGTGTTTTTCTAAAGTAGATGTTAACTACAGTCTCCAGAATTGATAAAGTGGGAATTATTCAACAGTTACTAGCACTTTTCTCAACATCCTTCTGTGACACTAATAATAATTCTGAATAATTTTATAGCTCATTCGTCATTTATGTCTTCAAATCTGTTTAGAAGTCTGAGCATTATTGTTCATACTTTAAGGATGAAGGACGAATTTTTCTTTATTGTTTTATTTTCTTTATTTGTCTTTATTTCTTTATTTTTTTTACTGGCTTGTCTTCAGTCACATGGAGGGTGAACTCACCCCAGTTAACTTCAGCCTTGCACATGAACTTTCAGCCAATCAACACATCCAGTGACCTGGACCCATTATAAGGGAGGAGTTTAGAAGAGGAAACGGCTGTCTGTGAAGAGGTTAGACCAGATGCCCAATATTTAGACAGCTACAATTAGATTATACTGATGTCACTTATAAAGAAATATGTGAGTAAGGAGTACAATTCAGGAACTTTATTCTAAGGCAGCATAAACTGTCTTTACTCCTACTGAATTCCGTGTAACCATGCTCATTTTTATCAATGGCAAAGCTAAATGAATGGATCTGAGCCATGCAAAATCTAAAATTAGAGAAGAACCTATACAGCTTATATAGGACTAAGCTAAAATACCCATACAAAAAATTAATCTGAATAACTTGAATGATACACAGATGTAAATCAGAACAATTTTCCACGATCACATGGCTAGCTATAATAAATTCTCCAGAGTAATTTTAAATATCAGAATACTATTGTTTCTCCTTAGTTATATTAACTGATTTCTGTGGTTTTTTTCTTGCTTTCTCTTAATTATTTTCGACCACATCATAATCTGTGTCCTTAAACACTTTATGAATGAGTCTTCAGAATATGAACTTGCTGTCTGCCTTTAATTTCCATCTGCTTCCAGATGAAGGCCACTTCCACCTCATTAGAACTGGTTGGTGAAAACTTATTTTCTGAGTGGACATGGTACTGACAGGTGTTTCCATTAATTTTTCTCACTGTTACAAGAGCCCAGGCCTTGTACAACAACTCATCTGAGTGTTCATACTTAATGAACACAGATTGGGGGTGTTCTGGGATCTTCTTCACATTTTCAAGACTGTTAACATTTGTAATTACGAGTAATTTGTCATGAAGAATCTCTTTAAATTCTTTTGAGAGTTCCTGCATGAAAACACATCCACATATCCTTGTATCAATACATGCATACGTAAGTATGGCAATGTGCTTTTCTGGATCCCAGGATGTGCTTTTCTGGATCACAGGAAAGCTCAGGTGACCTAATTCAAAGAAATAATCTGGTCTGGTTTTTCTCAAACCACGTGAAAGATTTGACTTTGACAAGGTTCTTGTTTACATGGGCACCAAGGGAGGGTGAAAATACTCCAACCAATTTAAATAGAAAATTAAATGGAACATGTTTTAACAACAGCTAGAAGTGCACTGGCCCATAGCACACATGTTCCTCTCAAGATAAAATCAACATGTTGGAATTTGCTTGGAATGGCAATTTTTATAATGCTTATGTTTAGGGAAAGCTTCCAGGTGTAGCAAAGGTGAGCCAGATAGTAAGGTAAATATGAAGTTATATTTGTGTTCACTTGAGGGTAATTGTTCTTTAAAATTGGGCTTTCAATGACATCTAAGAATCCTGAATGCTCCATTCCTATTAAAAGAAATAGTTCCGTTTTCAGGCAGACTTGAAAAAGATTATCCTAATCTTTACTATTTAGCTGAACATCTTTGCAGCAATAGTATTTGAATTAAATATGTTTATATTTTTAAACCTCAGAAAACAAATTAGGATTCACGGTTAACTAACACTTGCCACATAAAATAATGTCTCACAATTATAGCTGTACAACTATAAAAAGCCCTTACTCCCAATGCTCTTCAGAAGACTGGATTCTGAAAACAAATGATCTTGCTCCATCAGAAGCTGAGAATGAAATGTAGGCACCTCTGCAGGTGGAGGGGGGGAGAATTTTGCCATGTAGATATTTTAAAGGAGCTGAGACCATAAGCTAATGACGTTTTCATCTTAGAAAATATGGATATAAGGTTCCTGAATCTCTTCAGCTCAACATTCCTTTAGAGGAAAAAGGTGTCAATACTGAGAAAGGTACCACTTGTTTGACTGTTTTGCAGCCTGAAAAGCAGGGACAACAGGCAACCAATAGATATGTGTAGATTTCTAATGGAAACCCCCAAAATCTCACTGAACCAAGCCAACAAAACATGGAATGATGGCCCCAGACTGGAACCCAAAGGCATCACTGTAGTTTGCTGATGTGATTAGCTCTGTAGTACAGGATGGAGCCTGTCCATTTTTCAAAACTGGGCCAAAGCTTTGAACAGTTGTTTTGGTAATGTAGATGAGGCTTTAGGTCTTAATAGTTCCTACAATTACTGCTGAATCTGGCCTTGGCTCAGGAATAAACTCCTTGTATTGAAAAGATTTACTACCCTAACTATATCTGTATCTCAATTTAATGAAAATGTTAAGGATAATTTGATGGTCTCTTGCCAGTGTAATTTTAAATAAAATGTCTTCATTCCTTGGCAATGTCTACTGGCACTCAGGTTTAACTAAAGGAAGTGCTTAAGTGAAGTGCTTTTTACATTACAGTCTTGCCAGTATCTCCTCTGATAGAATAGATTTAATTTTCAGTGTTTTACCCAGAGTAAATAAATTAAAAAAAGAAAAAATTGCCTCCCACTGTCAGTCCATATGCTAGCAAAGCTTTCTAAAAGCATTACTAAAAATCAGATATTGGCCTATCACAGCATTTGGACTAATCTCAAGCCTCATCTCCTGTAAATTAAAGCATTTCTAACTTATTTACTGGTCATTTTTTATGCACTCTTATAAAAAGTTTCTGTACCTTGGGAAATAATGTAGCACATAATGAGGAGTTGTCAGTGCATCTTAGATTTTCATCTGAGTCCAGCAAGTCAGCAAAAAAGTTTAGGACACTTTATTATAATTGCATATGGAATGGAAAGTAATGGTAAGGTGGTGACAATTTGGCTATCATACTCTACAGAACTGAGCAATTGCCAAATACAGTCTTGATTGCTTACCCTGTCTAAATCAGGAATGTGTGTACAGAATGAGGCCAGAAGTACAATGAATCAGAACTTAAATTGTTTGGGGATTAGTTTGATAACAAAGAAAAAAAAGATTGTAGACATAAAATAGTGCTCATTCAAAGGGTAAAACGTGTAATATTTATTTTCGTTCTAAAATTTAAGTGCCATTGATTTGTTTCAATATATAGAAAGAGTATTTACAAAAATAAAAAAAATCACCCTGACAGGGTGTGCTGCTACTTACATTAAGGTACTAGTAGCTCATAATTTTAAAAGTTCATAAGTCACCTTAGTAATGTTATCCTTGGCACCCAGCACAACCATTCAAGATCTTCATCACCTTTGGGAAGGAATTAGTTTTCTTGTTATTATTGCTACCCACCAAGTCCTTATTCCTCTTTCTCTTCTGCTCAGCAAGAGATATTCAGAAGCGTCAACAACAGCGTTTTAGAAGATGGCTTTGCTCCGAGCCACTCACAGTGAAAAAGGAAGATCTTACAATAGCCATATGGGCACCACAGATTTTTCCTGTCCTTTGGTACCTAGAGGCAGGCCCTAGAGAGACTCTATGAGTTTCTCTGTAATGTGGATTGAATCACACTTTACCTATATTTTCTACAACTGTGACCATCTTTGTGTTGCTGTTTTAATTTCTATGGCGTGTATCTAAAACAAAAGATGGCATTTGCACACAGTCAGAAAACCTGATTTCAGGGAGTGAAGAATATGTTGAGTAATGGCATCTTTTTAAGAGACTGTGTCTGATAAACAATTGGACTTCTGCAGGCCACCTGTACCTGGGAGCAATGTGTAAACATGCACGCAGAGGCAAAAAGGTACAAACACAGGGCAGAGAACTGATTAGGAGAACACAAAAAGTCTTGTGGAATGTGTAATAAAGAGATGAGAAAGATGGGAAAGATTGCAGCAGGTGAAGCAGGTGGGTTAACACAGCACATACACGAGTATTCCTACATCCTTGAGTATGTGTTTATCAGGGCCCTGGATTTCCCTGAACAGCTTCATCTGGGGACCCCACCCACTCACCCCACTGCTCATCGGTCCACCTAAGGTCAGACATACCTTTCTCCAGCCCTTCCTCCTGGATAGACCTTGGACCTACATCATAGCTCTGTCTGACCTCTCTGGACTCATGCCCTTACCCTGCCTGGCGCTGTCAGTGAATCCTGTGTAACCACTGCCAGGCTCTGCCCTTTCTCCCTGGATCCTGTGGGATTATTTCTGACCTGGGAGGGCATGGCCTGTGCTGGGTTCATATTGGGGGCATCCACTTATCTTCCTTCATGGAACAAACTCTTCTTGCCGCTCCCTGAGAATATTAAACCAGTCGTGGCCTCGAGGGGCACATGCAAATCATGGAAACCCAGAGCAGCTTGGGTTGGAAGGGACCTTAAAGATCATCTCATTCCAAACCCCTGCCATGGGCAGGGATACCTCCCACTAGACCAGGTTGCTCAGAATCCCATCCAGCCTGTCCTTGAACACTTCCTGGGATGGGGTATCCACAACTTCTCTGGGCAACCTGTTCCAGTGCTCACCACCCTCACAGTAAAGAATTTCTTTCTAATATCTAATCTGAACCTACTGGATTTCAGTTTAAAGCCGTTTCCCCTTGTCCTGTCACTACATTCCACTGTAAAAACTTTCTTTCCATCTTTCCTGCAGGTCCCCTTCAGGTACTGGAAGGCCACAGTGAGGTCACTCCAAAGCCTTCTCTTTTCCAGGCTGAACAACCCCAGTTCTACCAACCTTTCCTTGTAGGAGAGGTGCCCCATCCCTCTAATCACCTTGGTGGCCTCCTCTATACTCAATCCATCAGGCTGATGTCCTTCCTGTCCTGGGGACCCTAGAGATCACCAAGACTTCTCAGACATTCATCCTGGGGACCCTAGAGATCACCAAGACTTCTCAGACATTCATCAGTTGGGCCCGTCATTTACCAACCACTTCTGCAGAAAGTAACAGCCAGGGTCAGCAGAGGATCTTGCGTGTTCCTGACACTGAAGCTGGAACATGTCAAACGTGTATCAGTCAAAACCTGACTTCATAGAAACTCTGCTCTTCGCAGTTTCACGTTTCTTTGGCTTCTTACATAAGGAGGGATTGCATCCCTAAATTGTCTTTGCTACTGTTAAAAATGGCACAAACTCATGACCTAACAGGTGTTTCTATGCTAATGAAAATTAATTAATTAACTGTTAGGGACACCTAGACTAGTCCTTTTTCATATGAGACTTACAAAGTTTATCAAGGCTTAAGTCCAATTGAAAGGAAATTTGTCATGTTTGGAAAAAAACTTGCTATCATTGCAATAGAGAGTGGTGGGATATTTCATCAGCAATGCAATGTGTTCAAACTATGAGCAAACATCTGATGTGGTATTTCACAATATCCTAAACCCCACTTGCATTTGTAAATAGTATTTAAGGAGGTCAGGCTTGCTTATACTGAGACTATGTCATCTGGGGAAATGCCAGGCTGATGCTTACACTTGCCAAGCACTCATTCCCTTCTGAAAAGTCTGAAATGTTAAAATTTAGACTCTTCTGAATCATCCAAATCCAATGAAATCTCAACAAATATTTAATTTGTCAGTCAGCTTGGCAACAGTTAAAGAGCATTGTGCTCGCAGTACGAACAGCTGCAAAGCGCATACATCCTCTTCTCACGTGGGTCCTTGCCATTTGTTTGTTGTTATACACCGATGTGAGAATTCATGAGTTAGGGCTCAATCAAATTTCCACTGCAGGGAATGAAAGCTGGATTTGGTCACATATTTATTTAGTACCTTGAGCTGCAGACTGAATCACTGCTTTTTGATATTGCTGTTGTCTGTACCACCTTCTTATCTGGAAGGATGCAGTCACTGCGCTGAAAAATGGAGAATGGGCTAAGGAATGTAATGGACCCTCACGTGTCGTTTCACCATTTGGGTCTGCTGCTTTTGCATTACAGCCTTTTCCTCTTTCCACTCCTCATCAGCTGTTGACGCCCCATTCCTGTGTGCAGCCCACCTGCAGCAGGGACTTTCTCGAATGTATTTTCATGGCTGTGTGTATTTTCACGGCTACACAAAAGCCTGTACTGGTGTGCTCAGTGTTCAGTCTTCACACTGGTCACAAAGCCTTTGCAATGGAGCAATGTCCATCAGATGTCCATCTCTTCTTGGAGAAGAGAAGGCTCATGGATGACCTTATTGCTCTTTTCATCTCCCTGAAAGGATGCTGTAGCCAGGTGGGGGTCGGTCTCTTCTCCCAGCGACAGGATGAGAGGAACTGGCCTCAAGCTACACCACTGGATGTTCAGGTTGAACAGCAGGAGGAATTTCATCGCAGAAAAGGGTGATTAAACATTGGAAATGGGCTGCCCAGGGAGGTGAAGTCACCGTCCCTGGAGTTGTTTAAGAAAAGACTGGACATGGCACTTAGTTGATGGAGGTGTTTGGTCAGAAGTTCGACTCTATGATGATCTCAGAGGTCTTTTTCACTAAATTTATTCTGTGATATAATTATCCTACGAATAGCACAAATTAGATAGATAGATAGATAGATAGATAGATAGATAGATAGATAGATAGATAGATAGATAGATAGATGTGCGTCTCTGTGTGTGTAACAAGTGTGTTCCCATAGCCCACTGTCGCTAAGGAGGGCAGCCCTGTGCCAAAGCCCAGCTGGACCCTCAGCGCGGTCCGCCTGGGCAGGATGCGGCACCACAGCGCAGTCCAGCTGCAGCCGCACCTGCACACCCCACAGAGCTGCCGTGGAGACCAGGAGCAGGCAAGTTTCCCCGGGAACACCGCAGCCGGGAAAACCGGCGCCGCTGAGGGCCGGCGCGGGCCGGGGGCGGGGCGGCGGGCGCGGCCGTGTGT
>VZRN01002764.1:296818-376036 GCA_013397935.1 Dasyornis broadbenti
CCCCTCTGCTCGCCCTGCCGGCCGGCCGGGCCCCGCTCCCCATGGGATAAGCTGTAAACATGTTCAGCTTTGAAGGGGATTTCAAAACAAGGCCCAAGGTGTCCCTCGGAGGAGCGAGTAGGAAGGTAAGGAGCGGCGCCCGCCCGTCCCNCCATCGGGCCTTCAGAAACGGGAGCAGCGATGACTCAGGTTTAATAGAGGGGGAAAAACCCTCCCCTCCTGATGATGTGTTTATCTCCGGTCTTCCCGCTTCTCTGTTATTATTATTTTCTGTATAATCAGGCCACACCATCCCAGGCTTGTAGTGTAGTAAGAATTGTGGGAAGCGAGGAAATGTCTCCTTGGCTTGTCCCCCCCGCAGGCAGTCGATCGATCCTGGGTGTCGTGGCCGGTGGCACCTCCCGAGCAGTCTCTCTCCAGGTCTTCAAGGGGAAGGGACTCGGAGACCTCCTGTCATTTCCTTCCAGAGGGAATGTCTGGCGTGGAGCCGCCTCGCCGGGGGGATGTGGGACACACACAGCCTCACACAACCCGAATTGCTGGGGAAGGCTCATCCACGTGAGCCGGGGCTGCCGGGTTGGTCTCTGTCAAGTTTAGGTTCAGTCAATTTGTCGTGTGCAGGGTGAGTAGCAGTTAATTGCCAGCTGTACCAGACTATTTGATCTCCTTGTGTTTATTGATGGGAAAGAAGCAGAATGATTTATTCAGATCTTGCTGATTGGACAGGGTAAGCAAATGTTTCGTCGAGCACTGAAGGACACAGGACTTCGGAAGAACGACAGAAAGGACAAAGTGTTTTTAGAAGTGGCCTGATCTGTAGGGGTCTCTTTAATTCACTGTGAAAATACTGAGTCTCCCCGTTGTCATTGGAGATGACTGTGTGGGAAGCTAATGAGTATTTCCATTAGTATTTTTGAATTTTAATTGGGTAAAAAAATAAATCTTAAGTTTTTATTACTGTGCACTAAAAGCAGGTTTGGTTCTTGGAAACTTTTAAGGTTTGGCAGTACAGTGAGGAAATGAAAAAATACTACAGTATGTGATATTAAAATCACAGTGAAGTTTGCATTTTGGCATATTGACTTAATATGAAGAGATTGTGTACAGAACTGTATTTAGATTATGCAGCTTTTCCTCTGATTCATCTTCTGTTTTCTTAAGACATTTCTGTTCATTAGTCTACATAAACTGGCATTACACGAGTCAAAATGCCATAAATACTGCCCAGCTTAAGTAGGAATTGACAGAACACGCCCTGGTCCTCAGCTGTACTCTTCAGGTACTTTGTAACTTTTGACCCTGACTTGCTGATAGTGCTTCTTGCTGAATGTGTTGCCTTCTACAGAAGTAAACAACTGTCATAATATCATCTTTTACACTTAGCAATTCATGAAAATGTATCAGAATTATGTCTTTTAATTATATGGGACAAATTTATTAATGTTATGCAGGCATAAATTCCCAAGGGCAAATATTAGCATGTAAAGGTCTGGAAACTGAAGTTGATGCATAACCTTCACTCTGTGCAGTAAAGGTTGTCTTTCATGATGAGATTGATACTGACTGGTGCACAGATTTCATGATTTTACATTGGTTCACTGAAGTGCTTGTGCTGCACCAGTGCAAATCAGTTACACGCAGCTTTGGGCATCATGGTTATATAGACATCCTACAGTGCCCTTGAAATAGCTGCTTATTTTCAGAAACTGTACAGTACTGATGAAAAAAATTATTTCAACAGTATTAAACAGTTCTAAATGCAGTTTACCTGAACTTCTGTGAAAACATTTCTACAACAGAAATTGATGTGGGAAGTGTTTATGTGGGTTCCACGAGTTTCTCATTATTTCACGTCATAGGCTCCTAGGGATCATGTTTCTCATATCTATAGGCTTTGTTTTTAGAGAAGGCTGAATTGTAAAATATTTCCTTTCAGGTTTTTGTACACATACTAAAAAACCTAATTTCTTTGACAAATGCCCTTGCCCTCCCAAATGGTGTGTAATTTTAGGAAGATACAATGCTGTACCTCTGCCATGCTTTTGGTAGTTAACTGGATATTTAGTGATTCCTATTGTGATTCCTTTGGTGGAAGAAAGCACAACTCAGAAATACTGCTGCTATGCAGGCTGCTTAATGCTAAGAATAACTCTGTACCCAGTTTGGGGAAGTTTCTCAAGTGTGGTTGCACCACTGCAGAACAACAACAAAACCCCCCAGTACAGAAAGGGGGACGCTTGTTTGAGGAGCCAGTCAGTGCTAAAGGTGCCAGCAGAGCCTGATGTGAGTACAACTCCACCAAAATAGTGATCAGCAACACTTTTAGACGTGTGTTTTGCTGATGGAACTGCAGCTGCAAACAGTAAGTGTGTTGATCATGGCTCACGTGTTGACACCTGTCTGGCACCGCCATGTGTGTCTGCAGTGTTCCCTTAGGCCTCACAAGGAGCTAATTTCTGTAAGTTCTATGAGTATGAGCATAATGATAGAAATATAATTGGGAACTTACATCATTGTGGCAGTTAGAAAGGTACTGAATCTAGTGTGCCTTCTCATCGCTGGCTTTTATGTAATTTGTGAATAACAAAAATAGAGTTTCAGGTCTATTTTTGCCCTGTTTACATTTTATATTCATGGGTGTTATGGTCTGAATTGTGGATGCTCTAGAGAGGCACTTGAATCCGCCCATATCTTTTGACAGAAAAAGTAGTTTTTAAGTATCACTTGTTTTTGTTCTAGTCACAGGATGCAAAGTGGTGTTCTCAAAATTACTACCCCAGTGACAGATCCTTTCAGAATATTGTTGTGACATTATAATACTTCATTGTACGTAAGTGTAAAAACGTAGGTGATATTGTCAGTGTTTGGACTTTTCCTTCCATACCTGCTTTCAAGAATCTGCTGATTCATTTGGACTATTTGCACTGTTGTATATGTGTTTGAGGGTGTAGATACAGGGTTTTATTTACAATGAGATAAGCTAGTTTTAGTGGGTTTTATTTATTTATTTTTATTATTGGGGTAGCTTATCGTCACCATTAAAACATGGTTCCTTGCTTTATGACGCTTTTAAAAAGAAATTCTCAAATTTAGTTTAATTGTAACTGGCAAACCATATTTTTGTGCTTCCAAAGTAAAGAAGCCTCCAAAAATGAATGCTGTTATTGGAGTTCAATACGGGAATGTCTTGAATTACTCACGGACATTTTGTGCAGGACAGTAATTGTTGTCTGAAAGGCTGTGGCTGCAGAGAGTCTGTGGTGTGTTAGGCAGGAAATGCAGAGCTGTGCATGAAGAGTTGGCTTGGGGTGCAGCTCAGATTGGACTCACTCAACCCAACTGTGCAGGGGACTGAAGCAGATGGTCCTTCACCTGGGTGCTTCCCAGCCCATCCCTGTGTCCCATGCAGTGAACATATTTCTGCTAGGTGGAGTGTCACCGAGCCTTCTGGGGACAGCTGGCAGGTCTCACTGATTTTAGCATGAGGTTGAACTTGGTACAAAATTGGTTTAACCACGTCAGCCTGATTTGGTACAGTCAAGCCTCGTGTTACTTTATTAATTTCGCTAGAATTAGTAAAAATCTGAGGTAGCAGTGCTTTAGTACATCCATGCAGGGGATCCCCAGGCTGGTGCTAAGATCTGCAAGGGGCTCTGGAGCTCCACATAATTTGATTACATTGTGAAATGTGTGAATGACACCTTGTAAGTCTAGCAGGAAAAATGGTTAAAAGAATATTACATCAAATGTACAGAATCACTTGAATATATAAACCATGCTTTTATGAATCCCAAGACTTTTTAAAATAGAGTATTTTTAAATTATAATGCATTATGAGATGATTTTTAAAAACCTCTCATTTTTCAGAATTTGTAATACAGATGAGTTAGCACTGTCATGAAAGTGAAAGTGAAAACAGCTTCATTGAGTTTGGGATTTTTTTGATCTTTGGCCTTTTTTGTGGAAGACATGGAAGGTTACTAATGAGCAAATAGTGATTACGTCATCTGTATTTTGGAAAGTCTCTGTAATTTCTTTTAATATGGACATTTTTAATAATCAGAGATCTTCAATTTATAAAGTTTGTTTCTATTTTAATTTAATAGTTACTGATGTGCATTCTTAAATCATGCACGTTAAACATTAGATTTTTGTGTGTATTTCTCCTTGCTTTCGGCTGAAGTGTAGAGGCAGAACTCCAGAAACACCTTGTTTGCTCTTTCATGTCTGTATTCTACACATAAAATAACTTTTGTGGCATAAAAATTAAAGTTTTGCAAGCAGTAGGCTGTAAGATTGCCAGTATATGGAGAGATCTGCCCAGGCTGGGGATTGGTTATTGTGAGAGATGTCTACAGAATGTAAGTGTTAATGGGACAGGTGAAAGTTTTGTTTCTCTCTTACTGATTGATTGAGGAAAATTTTTAGTAATTTTAGGAAGGAATAACTGCTATTTTATTATAACTTACTTGAACCTACACCATGGGACAGTGAAAGTGAAATGATGCTGAAGATTTGTGGTACAGGAATTCTAGATTACAATTACAAATTCAGTGTTTACTTCTGACTGGTGGGGAGGAATTGCAGTGCTTTGCTCCCTAAGGCCTTTGTCCTGTAAGGCACATGGCGTAGATCCATGAGCAGGAGCATACCTCATTCTGAGTCAGAACTGTGTTTTATCCAGAATCTTGCAATGTCCAAGCCTAAGTCTTGAAATACTCTTTGAATTTCAGATCTTTGGTGTGGATGTATGAGGAGACCATCATGTTCTAAATTAATGACTGTCAATAGGAAACTACACAGTTAATGCATACTAGATTCTTGGGCATTTTTTCCCCTCTCTGTAACACTTGAAATTCTCCTATTTTGAAATCAGGCTACAAAAGATGGAGTTGCAGTTAGCTGACGGCAGTGATTACGCTGTTGTTTTCAGTTACGTGCTATTTTTCCAGATTCAAACTAAAAATTTTTGCTTTTATAAATACATTTTTCGTTCTTGTTTCTGAGAAAATGATGAGTCATAGAATGGTTTGGGTTGGAAGGAATGTTAAAGATTACCTAGTTCTAACCTCCTTGTCATGGGCAGGGACACCTTCCACTGGAAGTCACTGAACTCAGCTGTGTGTACAATACACATCTTAAAAATCGTGATGGGGCCAAAATGAGCATAAACATAAAAGCAACTTGCTGGCATTTCCGTTGGCCTCTAGAGCCTCCAGTCAAGTCCTGGTTCCACTGTATGTGGCTTTGTGGGTACTACCATGATGGAAGTGGTTCCAGATCCTACATCCTACAGTAAATTTCAGCTAAAATGCTGGAGGTGTTTTCTAGGGAGCGCTGTGACATTGACTTTGGTGAGGCCAGGCTTTCCCAGGCCAAATGCCTCCTCCTGGGAATAGTTCAAACTACCTTCTTCTGCAAGATGGTCTGCTCTACATGTAAACATAATCTCTGATTATTTACATCATTATTAAGAAGAGTCACAAACTGTTTAAAAGCAGACTATTTCAAGCTGCTGAACGCAATTTACTCAGACATTCAATGGACTTTAAATTGTCACGGTTCTGTTCAAGACACTGTAAGCATTTTAAAATGCAAATTCCTTTTACTATTCAGATTTTAAAAACTCAGTTGGAGTTCATCTTGTCTAACATAATCTTGGGAAATAGAAATATTGTTGAGAAGGTAGGGACATCTCCCAGTGTCCACATTTGTTCTGTAAAAGTAAATGCTAGAAAACTTTCAATTTATTTGCTGGAGTTACTAAATACTTGTGTTGAAAGGAATTTTATTCTATAAATTGCATAGGTCACTTCATTTGTTTTGGGAGTTGTTACTGATTTTTATATGGTTCAAGCTAAATTCAGCTGTAACGTCATATTCCTCGTTTTAAGGAAAGAAAAAAAGACTCAAGTTCCTGGGTTTTGTAGATGAAAACCATGCAAATTTTTATAATTGTCCCTAAAAATTAAAAGATCAAGTGCTTATTTGTTTTTGGAAGAAAATTTCATAAAAAGTCACACCATGTAATGTGAAATAGAAGGCATTCTCAGCTACTAACCAAAATAAACCCTGTTTGTTTACAAGTAAGCATCAAACTTTTATTAATAATACTTATCTTTTTTGCTTCAGTGTGTTATTAATTTTTTTTTTAAATGTGATCAGTGTTTAGCTAATACCTGAAAATAATTATTCAGTTTCATCTTTGCATTTAGCATATTTAGGTTTTAAATTTATTTGTTATAAGATAGCTTGATTAACATAGTAATCTGGGAGTGTTCAATTTCAGATTTTAAGAGTCAACAAATATTAAAAGTGTAGAAAAAGATTTAATTGTGTATACATTTTGTTTTTCTGAGTCTGGATTTTGAGCCAAGAGGGATGAAAGTTTATCTCTCAAGACAAAGTGTTCAAATACAGGATGAAAAGAATAATAATTTCTGTGTTTGTGTACCTTATTTAGTCTTTGTCTAGGATATGTGAAAGCTAGGAGTTCTGCAAACATGCTTTTGGAACCAAAAAGTGTATTTCAGCTAAAAGAGGATAACAAAACAATTTGGCTTCAATTTTTTTTTCCATTATGGATTGAACTGGTGTTTTTGAAGCACTGACATTGACACTGTTAGGCTGTCAGATGTGGCTCTTCTCATGAACTGCTCTTCTACAGCAGTGCTTGAATCTTTGCTGTGATGAATAGTAAAGTACATAGCAGTTTTATCCCCATGTACATTAACATTTCAAATGTTACTCAACATTTCTTTGGTGGCAGTCACAAGTTTTCCTTTCTGTGTACTGTCCTCCATCTGCTTCCCTGTTTTCACCTCTTTCCTCCTTCTGTCTTACCCGTTGAGTCATCACATGTAATGTTGCATTGTGTGTTGCTGTCACATGCTATTTCTCTGCTTTCTTGTTTCTTTGTGCCATGCCTCGCAGAAAACGTCTCAAACTGGGCTTTTCATTCTGCAGCTCGTGTGCTAGAGCAGGAGATTGGTTGTTCTTTCTCTCGTGGAGAAAGCATCAGGCAGGGATGGGACTGCCAGATGTATCTTAATGATGCATGAAAACTCACAGACAGCGTTATTCCCTGTTCTGCACTTGGGAGGGGAAGCCCTGAAGGAAGAAGACCACATCATAAAAATTGTCAGGACTCTGGTTCATTGAATTGCTTTTCACTGCTTTTGAGATAGGGTTGACAGAGTCAGGACAAGCTCTTGCTTCCTTCCCTCTTGCCGTCTCTGCCCCTTTACCTTGAGAGGTGGACTCAACACCTGACGTGAGCCTGTCTGGCAGGTGTAGAAAGACAGTGGCATGACCATCCCAGGAGCGAGGCAAGGTGAGGAGCAGGGGTGAACCAGATGTGATCTTTGGGAGTTCGTGTCAGGCTGTCTCCTGCCTTGAGAAGCTCTGGCTGTCAGCAGCAGGAAGAGGTGCTGGAACTGCGTCTGTCGCTGGCAGCAGTCAGGAGACTCTGGGTGGGAGTTGTCAAACGTGTGTCACTTGCATAACACTGTTGTCATTCCCAGCCAACCACAGAACACTGAATTTGGCTCCTTTTCACAGTGCTGGTTGTTAAGGGGCATTTCAGGGAGGATTTTAGAGATGACTGATGTGCAGTTACTTGTCTTTAAGAAATAGATTTGTTAGAATGCCCTTTGTAGATGAAGATTTTTTCATAAGTCATCTTTTTCCTACTGCAGGTTTGTTTTCTCTTGCATGTGTACTGTTACTTTTTAATTTCTGAAGAGATAGTGTATTCCAGCTTGGTTTAATAACTTCTAAGGGGATATCACTTTCTTGCATTTAATTTAAAGGTATTCTTTAGTCATAGTTATGATCTGTGTATGTCTTGTGAACATGAGTAACAGTATTATTTTACCCATAATAATTATTGAAAGGTAGGATATGCTTACCTGAACATTTCATTGCCTTATTCTTTTATTTTATTTAATTTATACTTTAACAAGTTGGCGTTTTTCCGTACAAGTACTCAAAGCAAGTATGCGGCTGACTAAAAGCTTAACTTTTGTTAGTTTAAAAGTGGATTGGTTTAAAGAGTGATTGCCATAAAGAAACCCAGCTCCTCATCAGTGAAAAGCTGGTGATACACTAAGGGAGGATACACTGCCCTGTTATATCTCCCTCTCTCTTCAAGTGATTTAAAATTGTTTTTGATAAGCCCTTTGGCCATTTATTTTCCTTTATCTACTGATCATTTGTATTTACTGTGTTTCTTTGTGGTTTTTCATACCATCCCCTACTCTCACATAGCAATGTGTTTTCCCTTTTCTGTATGTTGTTATGCTTTTTCTTTCAATTCTTTCTGAAGTGTAATGACAAATTAAAAAATGTTGTTTCTAAGCAGAAATACACTTTACATGATGGTGCCTGGAGAATGATCACTTCTAAACAGGGACATTTCACCAACTTCTTTAATGCATCAGGTATCAACTATTGAAAAACAAGAAGTTCTGAAACTTTAAGCCATTTGTTGGTTATTAATTTAGTAGCTTGTTTTGTCTTTGTGTGCGCCTTTTGTACTGCTTGAGTGGAGATAAATCATCCTTATGTGTGGATTTTGTTACATTTATTTACACTGTGTTTAACATATGGAGCAAACCCTGTCTTTAGAGGGCAATAGCTGTAGTTAGTGGTGTCTTTGGCCATAAATACTGTCTTTAGAGGAAAAGATGGTTAACCTTCTTGTGGGATTTTTTTCTTTTTCTCTCTCTTGGTGGTCTGTGTTAGACTATTTTCTATCCTAAAGAAATTAAGAGAATCATTACTTTGCTTCCTCTGTATCGTCAAAAAAGAAATGCAGAAGAGTTTTGCTCTCATTTTTATTATCTGCTGATAGACATTGAAAGTATTTCAGCACTATTGTTTCAGTTGTGGTTAAATATTTTATAAACATTTGTTTGTCAACTTTAAATGGATTTTTCTGTATTAAAATACAACACATTTTCATCTTGAGTATTTTATTTCTTAACTTGTCTAGGCTAATAGGGGCATAGGGAGAAAAACGAAGTTGTCATATTTGTCGTAGTGTCAAAAAATGACACTAATAGTTTCCTTAAATCTGATGTGTGTTTTAGCCTGTATTTGGGAAGGTGCCAGGGTGCTTTCATCTCCTGTTGCCTGCAGTGGAAACTGAATACTGGGCATCAAAATTGAATTATTTTGTATATGTCCTTGGAAATTACCAAGAACCATCCAGTAAGAGACTTGCAAATAAGGCTTTGTTTATATATTGTAATCTATGAGTACTCATTTAAGATTGTGGTTTAAACACTAATGCACAAGTTTTCTCTTGAAATAATATTGCATTGTTAGGACTCATGAATACCTTAATATTCTTTTCTCCATTGGTGAGATCACTGTCCTGAAAATTTTGGTTGTTAGCCTTAATTTGGGTGAAGAGTTCAAAATTTTAAAATAAAAAATTCCTGCCATTTATGCTGTGTGTCTCCCTTGACATCTTTTCTGGACAAGTTTTGAGAAAAAGAATAAGTAAATACAAGAGCTTCATGCATCTTTGCAAGTTAGACAAAAGCATGGGGCTTTGGAACAGGATGTGATTGCTCTGAACGTGCCACAACTTGCTGTGTGCACCTGGGCCAAGGATTTATGTACCCTCCAGGCAAAGAAAACATTCAGACTTCTGGTATGATCTGGTGGGACTGGGACCTTATTGTGCTCCAGCTGTGCCATTTGTGAATGGGTGATGTTTGCCAGGGTTATTGGGATGCTGAGAACACAAGCATGGGCAGGGATCAGTACAGTTTGCTGCTCTTTTCCTATCCCTTTTCATAGAGACATAGCTTCCCTCCTTCACTATTCTGGGAGGGCTGTGAGTCATGTATTTGTGAGTTCAGAAGATGATTAACGCCTGCTTTTCTCTGTTTTACATGTTATGCATTCTGAGCAAAATGAGGTCCCTAAAGTGAAGTCTGCACTAAATATCCTGAACACAGTTGAAGCATGTTTGAATGAAAATGCAGTAGTATCTTTATTTGTGTCTTACAGGAAGAAAAGGCTTCTCTCCTTCATCGTACTCAGGAAGAAAGGAGAAAACGAGAGGTAAAGTAGCCTGTAAGCGTTTGCCTGCCCACTGGATTTTTCTCTGGTGTAACATTTACAGTGCAAAGTACTTCTGCTGCAGTTGTACTTAGTTCAGCAGTGTTTTCTTTCAGTTTGCAAGTTCTGTATAAAGTATACTTTAATTGGCAGAACAGTTTGAGTGCTTTAAGATGCTTCTTTGGAGTGCTTTTCATTTCAAAAGAAGATAAGCATGTGCTGGGTGCAAAGGGAATTTTCCCTTTTAATTTGGTGTTCATTGGATCTAGTCTTTGTTGAGAAAAGATAGGGATTTGTCTAGTAAATTGCAAATTTTACCCTGTCCATAATGTATTGCTATGGATTGGTCTCATCAAACTTTCTTCTGCTCCTGGTTCTGCTGTGGTTTATTGCGGACCTTTAGTAATTCACTTCCCTAGTGTGTGCCTCAGTTCTGTGAAGGTGAAATCAGAACAGTGATTCTTGAATGCTTTGAAAAGTGTTTCAAGTGTTTTGAAATCACTTGATAATTAAGGAGCAATGAGAAGCTGATGTGTGAAGCTTTGAGCAACCTTAATACTGGTTTGTGATGAAAGCTTACTACTCTGGATAATTCAGTCTGGAATAATGCAAAGGAGGAATAGGCACTGAAAGGGAAAAACCAAAATTTAGTAGTATGGAATTAAAGTGAATCTGTTAATTTTGTCTTTTCCCCTCACTCCCCTCCGATATAAATTGAAAAAGTTTTGGTGTTAAAAAATATTTATAAAGTATAACTATGCAGGTTTCATGCTCATCAAGAAAACAGCTCTTTGGCCGTTAAAGGTGTGTTTGACCCCTGCTAGATTAAGCACAAGTTCTACAGTGGCTTCTCAGTTTCTGTGGACAGTAACTGCTTTTTTATCTTTCCAGCATCGGTGTGTAATTATGGACCAAGTTTAAGTATGAAAATACCAGGATTTCACCTGTTAGTTCAGAATTCCACGTTATGAATCAGATTTATGATCAATGAGTACCTAGCCACATATGTAAAAATTCTTCTTTGTGGTCCATAAATGCATTCAGTTGCTTGTCTCTGTCCTCTGCAAAGCTGATGCAGAGCCATACGCTCATCCCTGTGTATGTACACATGTGCACACAAGGATTTGCTGTGGCGTAGAACACATTTGCTCAAAATGAATGACTCCTCTGAGAATAAAATCAGCTATGGCTTTTTAAAAACTGCTGGTAGCACAATCTTAGCAGTGACCTCAGACTTAAAACCTTTGCAATTACGGGTCTCTAATTGACAGTTATGTGTTCTGAGATAAAACCAGTACCTAGAGAAAAGGAGAACATATCTGTGTTTTAGCTGAGCCTCACATGATTATGAAGAGATACTGCCTCTCTGAAACTCTCCTGATTGAATTCTTACTGTGGATACTTTGGAGAGAAAAATACCCTTTGACCTATCAAAATTTTGATTTTGGTTCATACTTTAGAGGTAATTAGAATCTTCAAGAATCTGCTTATTCAAGAGAAGTTGCTTTAGGAACCGGGGTTTAAAAAAAAAAAATTAAAATAGGCCTTGAATAGCAATTTCATCTGGAGTTTTCTCTGGTTAGTTTGTGTTGTGTTTTTGAGTTGGATGTGTCTTTATGGGACAGTAAATTAGAAATCAAGGTTTTGTGAATTGGAAGTTTATGTGAACTTACTTAAAAATATTTAAATTAAATTTATGAAAATATTTTGGTGTTTTGTTTTGCTTGGTGGCCTTCAGAATTATCAGTTCATTATAGTTCAAGGATTGATTAGACTAAAATTTCTCTTTTTAAAGCAGGCTTCTTGATCCTTGAACTTTTCCTTCAACCACTGCTTTGTAGCTTTAAGTTTATGAACAGCTCTTTACTTGGCTCTTCTATTCCCTGAGAAACCCTATGGACATAATTACAGTAGCCACTTCCTGTAGATATTTTTTGTAAAGGGATATACTGGGGGTGTTGTCACAACCCTCCAAGTGCTCTTTCCATAGCATCTCAAGCAAGCTGGCTTTCAGTTCCTCAGAGCCATTGTAAAGGTGTGATTTTAGTTATTCTTTTCACCTACTGAGGAAGATGTCATAAAAGATATGTCTGATTTGGAGAAGAGACTAAGAATTTTTACTAATTTCTATATTGTGCCCCTGGGCCACAATGAGCTTTAAGACTCATTTTCCTTTTGACAGAGGTTCTGTCTCCAAATAACTGCTCTTTTAAAAATTGTTTTCCCAACATCTAAACTGTGCCATCATCATAATACTTTTGTATTATTTGAATGAAAACAAATAAGTGGGGTCTTCAGTGTTTGCTGGCCTGTGCAGGAAGAGGAATGCTGTCACTGAATTTGATGAATGCTTCAATATTTTTCAACATAGTATTAAGACTTTGTCTAATGAAATCTATTAATAATAAAGTGATGCAAAGTAATAAAATGCTTATGTTGATTTTGGTGGTATTACATACTTCCTAAGTATTAAAGATTCTTTTGCAGTGTCTCATGGTAAATTTGCATTTAAAAATGTAAAAAGCATCCGTACTGATTTATGTGCATTGGATACAAACATTAAAATAATTTATTTTACTAGTAATTACTGCCTAATTTTCATTAAAAACCCATTTTGATTACAAATATATCTGATAAAATGATAGAAATTAGAGTCAGTCCTTGGTGTTGATTTCAGTTTTCTTGCTTTGTTTTACAGGAAGAAAGGCGGAGGCTGAAAAATGCAATAATAATCCAGTCATTTGTAAGAGGGTACAGAGACAGAAAACATCAAGTCAGTACCTGTTTATTTCGTTAAAAAGATGCTAAATGGTTTTTCTGAAAATGAGACTATCTAGTGATAAATAATTTCATTGAAAAGTCTGAGTATTTGTATATTTCAGAAAGTGGAAATTCTTTTTTCCCCTCTTAAAATCTTCATTTCAAATGCAGTATTTTTATCTATATCGTGCAAAGGACAGATGTGCCTGGACCTCAGTGGGATCATGCAATGGTTTTTTTTTTAGCTGATAAATTAAATGAAAACCATTAGGTACTAAGAACTTTCACACACCAGTAGAGCTTTTGAATTTTTTTATGGTATGACTAAGGTGGTATTTTGAGTTAAAAAGTTGTTCTAAGTTGCTATTGGATAGTTTCTTCTAAGAAAGAGTTTTATTCGTTTAAATTCTTTAATTTGGGTAAACTAGACTAAAATGTTTGATATGATATGCTTGATAAGCAACAGATTTATTGCATGTGTACTGAGTTACAGAATGGAGTTATGGCTTCAACTGTGATAACGTGTATATTTTGATCTCTTAAATATGTGTTGTATCTGTTTTGCTGCTTTGCAGCCTCTTTGGATGGGAAGCTGAAATTTTGCATCTCTGTTTTAAATCATAACCATTACTGATACATTGATGCATGTTTTATTTTGAAGTACTCTATCCAAAGAAGTGAATTTGATCGCTGTGCCAATTTGGCCCAATCTGGAGGAACCTTCTCCACTGCTAATGGAGCGAATTTGACTCTTTTAGTTCGCCAGTTACTCTTTTTCTATAGACAGAATGAGGATTCAAAGCGTTTGGTGAGTACTGGTACATACTTTGATCCATACTACTTGCATTTCATGCACTTTAAAAGCAGTCTTTCAATTGAAAGATTTTGAAGGAACGCACTTTAGTAAATTAATTTAAGAATTCTAGCTTTTGCCTGCACTCTGCTGATTTTCATTTAGTCACAATAACTTAAAAATAGATTTTACAAGTGCGTGTGCCGACACATGCATAGTATGTAAAATGAAGCCTTGAAAAATCCTGTGTGTATTAATATTTAGAATTTTAATTTTTGGAAAGTTTCTGCATAGCCCCCTGGTCATTCTCAAGGTATTTGTGTGATTTTTTTTTTCTTTTTTTTTTTCTTTTTTTTTTCCCCCCTGAATGTTCAATATTGCTGGCATATCAATTGCAGAATCACTACCAGCTTCTCAAATGTATGAGTACATGTTATTCATAGTGTATATTAATAATGGATGTTAAAGATTTATGGCTGTTTAAAAACGAAAAATTAACAAATAATTTTGTTGCCAGAGTAACGTTATTTGAAGTGTAACTCGGTCTTAATTTTGATAGTTTAGTACTAGTGGTCGTGGAGTTTATAATGAGTAATGATTTTTTTTTTTTTTTTTCAACTGAACATGATTCAGTCAGAGTCAGTGTTTTGTAAGTCCTCCAGGGATTCCACAACAGCATTGAAATATTACTGAGTTGCAGTAGATGACAAAACTTGGCTTTATAAACTGTAAACTTGCACATATCTTGTTGCAGGTATGGATGTGTCAGAATTTAATTAAACAGAGTTCTCAGTTTGTTAAGCAGTTGGATGGTCCAGACAGACTTACTTGCTTATTCCAAATAAAAAGACTGTTGGGGCTGTGTTGCAGGTAAGTTCTTTTTTCCTGTGTGCTACTGTGTAAAAAGTGTTCAGAAATTATGTAGGGCCCTTGTTTGTTTCTTTTTGTAGCAGATGAAGTATTAAATGTAAATTTATTTAATATAGAGGACTGTTTTTATTAAATATGTGTAGGCCATAGTAAAAGTTACTTCTTCCAATGTAGAACAATGGAATGTTCTTAAGCTCTGGGATCCTTTCCTAGATTAGGCCTGATTATGTTCTTAACCGTTTTTGTACAGTGATATCATTGGCAATATTTGTGGAAAACAGGTTTTCTTGGGAACTGATAGTGTTCAGATGTTATTATCTGAGGTAGACTAATGTTCCAAGGATGTGCTTTGGATATATGTTGTTTCAAAACTGGTATAATTTAATATGCCTTTCCTCAGACTTAATTTTGAACTTAAGGCATATTAAGCAGTTACATTATTGGCTTTGGTGTTAAATTTATTATTCATAGTGGATCACAGGAAGGTAAATCTGTTAAGGTGACTTGAATAGCTGACAGCTATTGTTATTCTAGTATTAGAAAACTAGGTATTTGTTCTTGTCTAATAGGGTCTAGTTATACTCTGCAGAGCTTTAAAATACACCTTTTTAGAAAACTTTCATTTAAGTCACTGAGCCTTGTGTTCTTGTAAGTGTGTATAGTGTGTATACTGTTTGTATGATAAACCGGAACACCAGAAACTAAAGAAGACTTGAGTGGTGGGCTTTAAAATCCATGTGCAGTGGGACACAGCTGCAGTGTCACTGCATTGAATTGTACATTTTCACTGCAGTGGAAATTGTGTTTTTGTAAGTGCAGCTCTTAATATGGATGAGGAAGAAAGCACATTGTTAGGGCAAGTCTACCTATACCTACCTCACTAAAAAAATCCCTTGAATTCTAAACAGGCTCTTATCCTTAATAATTTCAGTGATTACTGGTAGCTGTTACATGAGCAACTTGGTAAAAGGATGGGAATGCTTGTATTTTTCATATTTCAGTCTGTAATCAAAGACATACTGTGTTAGTTATGCATACGATGTTTCCTAGCATTTGTTCCCAGCCCATGCTGCTCTGGGGCTTTCATGGCTTCATTTTTGTTTTAGTTAATAATACATGTTGGAAAAACATGTATTATGCTTTGCTTCTCTTCCAGTTTATGTAGTAAAATTCCAAATTCTCAAATCACTAAGAGCAAGAATTTAGTGGGATTTAAAGGTAGAATGTCATATTCGTAAATACCCTAAAATCAGGAGTTACTGTTATAAAGATGCCATCAGAAAAATGTAGCTAAACCACTAAGAGCACCTGGAACCAAGTAGATAGAAATAAGTTGCTTTAAGGTGAATGTGAAAAGTTACTCATTATTCTAAATCAGTATACATATGCCTGTGGTGGAATAAGAGAAGTATCTTTTAAAGTAATTTTAATTTCATTTCATTTATAGGCTACTGCAAAATTGCAATGATGACAGTCTGAATGTTGCACTTCCTATGAGAATGCTTGAGGTATTTTCATCTGAGAATACGTATTTGCCTGTTTTACAAGATGTCAGCTATGTGACATCATTAATTGAACAAATTTTGCACTACATGGTTCAAAAAGGTGAGTAGCTAGGAACTAGAAATTCTGGGAAATACTCAGAAATTAAACACCTGAAGATCATATTGTTTGATCAAATTTTTGTCTTTACCTCAGACATGATCGATAAAGTGCTGCATACACTAAACTATACGTTAGGTGGATATTGTGCTTGTAATGAGATCATGGCATGAGAAATTACTGCTTGATTTATTGGTAAATTCTGTTTATAAATTGAATATTCTACCAAGTTACTTGTACAGACTTGTAGCACAGATTTTGAGAGTAGGTGGATATCGCCTAACAGAAGTTTTATTCCAGTACCTGTTTAACATGCTCATGTGGACACACACACACACACACACTGTGGCAGATCTAAGCTTTAGTTACGTAAAAGTTGGTAATTGTGTTGCAGTAGTTTTCTCTGTAAATGTTAATATTCATTATTATTCTAGATTAGCATTACCTTTTGATCCTGCCAACACTCAGACACCTTACCAGAGATGGTGGCCTGGCTTTTATTTCTCTCCTGCCATCATCAGCAGAACTGTTTGCTCAACTGCAGTCAGTGACACCTGTGCAAACATACCAAAAGTTAATGAATTGGGTAGTTAGCTCTAAAATGATGTTTTGTTGCAAAGAAACTTCATTATTCCTGGGATGTCCAGAATAAATTATCTTGCCTCTTTGATATAGTACCTTGAGTTTGCAAAACTTGTGGATCGTGAGGAAAGACAAAAGCAGTTTGAAATGAACCTCTTGGATGCAGTCTCATTGGTATAAAATGCAGAAAGAGCATCTTCCAATCACTGTTTTTGGAATAATTCTATATAATATTTAAAGTACATTCAGTGGACTAAACTACCTTATTCCATTACTAAGGATTTGGTTTTAACTACTCTATGTTGTAGTCACTGTGAGAAAAAAGACCTTTATTGTAGCAATTTATTTTACTTGCCTTGGCATAATAAAAACTGTAGAAGTATTTGTGTTTGTCTCATTATTTTTCTGTAATAAATATGTCTTCCAAAATGCATATATTTGTTCTTTTAATGTGATATTCAGTCGTCACAACTGATATATGAAAGTTTGAGATCACAGAATAATTAATTTTTTACTAAAATGTAGTTTTCTGATTACTTATAATGAGAACAAAAAGAAGCAGTTTTGTGCACTTACACGTTCTGTCTCCTCATCACTTCTGATGCTTAACTTGTGGAGAACCTGTTACCAGTTTTTATTAATGTATGTTTTTGGATATAATTTCTCTTCCATGTGTGTCTGGTCAGCATTGCTACATCATTCCTTTATGGGGACTTCCACTGTAATGAGTTAGGTGGTCCCTGAGAAGAGGTCTTAGACTGGGCTCTCAATGATGTGACTCTGTTTATGCATTTACAGTGTTCCTGTAATTGTGGAACTTGTGTCTTAGTTTAGGAGTTCATTGAGCAAGAGGAAGTTGGTTTAAGAAGAATGAAATCACATGGTTCCATTTGTACTTCAGTGAGACAAAAATAAATTGCTCTCTACACTTGTCTTTATGGCATGGGTGATAATGCATTTTATTACTGTCTGAGAGAGCCCTGTTCTGGAAATAGTGATTGCATTCTTCAGCCTGCTAAGGCAAGGTGGTCACAGAATTGAGACATTCTGTCAGCAGGCCTCATGCCTGTGTGACACAGTCATGCTTTGGGGTAGAGTGGAAAATTGTTCATTTCTGGAAGGGTGGAAGGACAACATGACTAGAGTCACTTAAAGGAGAAGAAAACACCTTTTTCATAAGTCATTATTTAAAGAAATCAAATTAATCACTTCATCAGCAAGAAATGGTTAGTCCCTGAAAATCTGAACTAAACTGAAAAAACTGACTCTGACTACAGTTATCAATGAATGATTTTATAATGTGATGTTTCCAAAGAGATTACTGATGTAGCTTGTTAATTATGTAAATGTGACTTGGACCATTGCATAATGTCTTCCTAAGTCAAGCTTCATGTAATGAATTGTGAAGTATTTTTCAAGTTAATGTAAATTGTTTTATATGGAAAATAAGAAAAACAATACTGTGTTTAAGAAAAACTATTTTTTTTGCTTGCAGGCTACTACAAGTCGCTTTATTTGTTAATTAACAATAAGCTTCCTTCGAGTATTGAGTATTCTGATGTTTCTCGTGTCCCTATTGCAAAAATACTTCTGGAGAATGTTCTGAAGCCATTGCACTTTACATATAGCTCCTGTCCAGAAGGTGCAAGGTAAATAAAGATAATACTAAACATTTGTGTACTCATTTACGATAGTCAGAGGTGCAGTTTGTTGTTGTCTAGTGTCCAGCTGTTCTTTCAGGGCAGTTTGTTGATTTATTTGTATAGTAATGATTTTTTGTGACACTGTACATCAGTGAAACAATGTAGTGTCAGGTATGTTTAAGAAAAAGGAATAAAATGCTGAATGCTGCAGTAAACAGCACAGAGAGTAGCATGTATCACAATACATACGAATGAGGGTGTGGAAAATTTCGATGAGAGCAGAGATGCAGCTAAGGGTAGATGAAAAGAATTTTAGAGTTGAAAAGAATTTTAGAGTTAAAAAGAAATTTGTGACAGATGAGCTGAAGTTTATAGGGAGAAGTTCCTAAGTCAGTTTACAAGCAGAGAGAGTCAGGTATGTAGACAGAGGGAACATAAATCAAATTCTGGTTGTATCACATGCAGTAGTGTTTTGTGTTAAAATAGGAATTTGTGTAAAAGACTAATTGAGTTTGTTAGATGCATTTTTTCTTTGATATTATAAACAGTGTATTTAACTTCAGAATAGTTTTCTCTGATTTAATGAAAAATTTAAAGGATAAAATTGCATGTAAGATCATCAGGAAGAGGATTTAGTATAAGAAGTTAATTTTTGAGAAATCTGAGAAATTTGATGTACTAGGACAGGTTTAATGAAGCACACCTTTGCAGTCCTCTGGATGGATGTGTTCATACTTGCAAAATGATAGATTTTTCCGCGGGTGTAATTGTGGGAAATTCTGCCGATGTTTTCTATAGCAACAATTTCTCTTCCTTACAGGCAGCAGATTTTTGCAGCCTTCACAGAGGAGTTTCTGGCAGCACCTTTTACGGATCAGATATTCCATTTCATCATTCCAGCGCTTGCTGATGTGCAGACCATTTTCCCTTATGAACTCTTTCTGAATGCACTATTATTAGCAGAAAGTGGATGTTCAAGAAGTGATGAAGCCCCATGGCTTTTCTACTTTGTGTTAACAGTTGGAGAAACATATTTGGGTGAGCAAGCTTAGTGGCCAATTCATTGTTTTTTTTCACATTGGAACTAATACATGTATTTCCACAACATGGTTCATTGCGAAGTAAAGAGGAAAAAGGACAGTTTGTGGATAAAAGTGTTGGAGAGTTCTGTTTCATGACCTATTCTTAGCCTTATAAGTGAAAGATGCACTAATTTGATAAGATTTGGCATAACTTGTTTTGGTCAGGTATTTCTGGTAAAATGTATGTTATAGCACAGTGTGATCTTGCTGATGATCTTTTGTTTCAATATATGTGCTCTAGGATCCCTTTCAGAGGAAGGACTTCTTGTGTATTTGAGGGTACTCCAAACTTTTCTCTCTCAGCTGCCAGTATCTGCTGCTGGTACAAATTGCCAAGATGCAAACAGTGATTCTGAAGATGAGGATGAAGAGATCAGTAAAATGACCACTACACCGGTAAGCAGTTCAGAATTCTTGTGAATGGATTTGTACTGTAGCAGCAGCAGCAAAGATAGGCAAAACCATGATCCTTTTAAGTCCAGTGTTTTTGTATAGGTGTAGAAGAGAACGTTTGCTTCTTAAAAAGACTGTTCACTGCAAGCAAATGGAACTAGTTGCTTACATTTAAAACAAATCCCTTACTATAATAAGAGATCCTAACTACAGATAGGGTATCTGTGGAAGGACAAAGCTATTACTGAAAAAAAAAAGGCTTAAAATGACCTTTTCACATTTATATTTTACAAACACTTTATTACTCTCTATATTCTGTAGGTCCATGATGATGCTATCATGAAACTTACCAATCTGATACTCCAACTTAGTACTGTCTTTTTTTTTTTGTTGTTGTAGAAGTACTACAAGTTCAGCTATAGTCTTTACCCTGTAGGATAGGTCTGTATACATCCACTAACTCAAAAGCCCTCAAAGGGAAACACCTGCTTTCTGTAATAATGTGTAGAGACAGTGTTAGAAATAGAACCTTTTCACTATAGTTTAAACTTAGAATAAATCTGTGGTAACTTTGGCCTCCTAATACTTGTATCAAGGCTTTGACTAATCAAAGTTGGACTGATGTAAATTCAGCATTTTCTTACTGGCCTGTATCTAATCTTTCAGAGGACACTGCCATTCAAAGGACTTAGTGTGCGGGCCTTCCTTACAGAATGTGAGAAATTTCACCAAATTTAGGGTTCATTTAAAAAAAAAAAAAAAAAAAAAAAACTTAGGAAGAGCCATGCTGCCAGAGCAGCATTTTAGTTGTGTGGTTTTAGATGCTGCATGTTACTGTCACACCAAAATCTTTACCAGGATAGTGTGAATAAAATGCTTAATTTGCCAGACACACACACTGTATGCAATGTAAATATTGGCAGATTCTACTTGTGGCTTGGAGATTGGTAATGTTTAAGAGGTGATTGGGTAAAAATAAAGCACAAATTTCTGTTCACAGGTAACTTACACTAATTTGTAAATAACAACAAAAAGTCTGCTCTGAGGAGGCTTTGTGGTTTTTACAATATGTTTTTTTGTATGTTTCTCTTGTGAATTTTATATGTATTCTGTATTTTCATACATGCTTGTCTTACAAAAAAAAAAGGTGAGTGGGTGGAGAGCCCCTCTTTCTTAAAAATTTATACTTGGTTAACTTGTGTCCTTCTGTGAGCCTGGCAGCTTTGCTCAGTTGGGGGCAAGTTGAAGATAGGAACTCAGGAAAAGACTGTGTGCCAAGAGAAGGCATTCCTCTTCACACACTGCTGGTACTACCCAGATGTGCCTTGAGCACCCTGAACTGTTGTCATTTGTTAACCCAAGAATTAGGAATGTGAAAATACTGCTTGTAAAGGAATTAAGAGTCAGCGTTCATTTCTGGTTTTCGTGCCCAGTGCCCAGTGACTGATGTCATTGGAGAAATGATGATTATTCACGTTTTATGCCAGTAAATGATTTTACTTTATTGTATCCAAGTGTTGTAGAGCATGCTCACATTAAAGGAAATATTTCCAGTGGCCTAAGTGAAGGATGGATACCACAGCCCAATAGTTACCTGCGTGGGGCTTTAAGTTGGCTCTTGGGTCTGATACTTTTAAGAATTGGATATATACATGTGCTTCCATTTCATTTATTATACAAAAAACTTTATGTTCTAGTTAAATTTGGAAGTGAGGGTTTTTTTGTAGAAAAGGGGATACTTGATCATTAGAAAGAATTAAAAGTAAACTTTTCTTTGATGTGTTTGTAGGGTGATGGGAGAATATCAGTTCAGTACATAACTGAGGAGTGCTTAAAGAAATTGGACACAAAGCAGCAGACGAACACTCTGCTGAACATGGTTTGGAGAGATTCCGCAAGTGAAGAAGTCTTTACCCTGATGGCATCAATCTGCCACACACTAATGGTACAACACCGAATGATGGTGCCGAAAGTCAGGCAAGTAGAAATAATAGTGATCTTGAACTGCAGTACATCTAAAATTAGTTCTATTAGATAGACTTGTTTTAAATACCATGTGGAGTTTTTTTTTTTTTTCCTGTGTTTTCTTTTACGATCAACTGAAATAAATTAGAGTTTCAGAATTTAAACAGTAATTCCAGGGAAACCAAAGAGTAGATTCCTTGTTTCTTATTTTTCTTGTTGTTCATGATGCCCTCTCAAGATTCTTGGACGAATTTTCTCTTCCCTTGCTTAGAGGCAGTGTTGAGTGCCATTCTATTAGAAACTGGACTACCTTGTTTTTAAAACATTCAGTGCTATGGATTCTACAGTCTCTAGCTACCTGAGCACTGAAACCAACTTCTTGTTCCCTCCCTTTTTTAATATATGCCAAAATCTCTCGCTACAAATTAAAATGATTTCTAACTATTGAAAATCACTATTGTTTGGGAAGGGTTTGGCACCTGAGATGAAGATAAAGGACACGTTCATTTGTGCAGTGTTCTTTTACAAAGATTGTAAACCACAAGTTTCAGAACAAGGGGAGAAGATTTTTGATCTTTTTATTATCAGACTGAGACCCGTAAGTATTAACACTGTTCTGATGCAAGTAGTTTTGAGTAACTATGTAGCTGCTGGTAGTAAAGTAAGTATTTAGGGAATGTTGTAAACATAATTCAAACTGCATTGTAAACAGTGATAGAGAAAACTAATTAGGTGCTATCTTAGCCCAATGGTGTTTATAGCTGCTAGAGGAAGTAAGATGTCAGTGAAGCTGTGATTGCTCGATTAGGGTAATTAGTTCTTTGTAGACTAATTGCATTAGAGCAGGATGTGAGACCTGAAGATCATAGCAGCAGTTGAGTTAGTGTGCCAGCTTTATTGTTGCAAGTAGTACATTGCCTTGGATAGTAATTACTGAGCTTAAATGCATCACTGCTTTGACTAGAGGTTTGCTGGTGAACTGTGTGGAAAAGGGTGTTTAATGAATAAAGAAGTCACCGAACTTTAATTGTATGAGTATGGCATCTGTTTCCTCTGCAAAGCTGTATTGGGTCTTTGCAATTATTTGTGATAACAAGCTATTTACATAATGGATAAATTCAGGAGTTGTGGCAGTTCTACTCAACGTCTTCTAGTGGAAAATAATTTACAAATTTTAACTTTTGAATAGCTCCAAAATAGCTGAATTTTAGAAATAAGTAGTATAGATAGTAAGATTTCTGTCAGTGATACCCTTGGAATTATTTGCATGGTCAAAGTAAAGCTAATTCACACAAATATTTGGTAAATTAAAGCAGACATTTAATTATTAGTTCTGACTTAAAAGTCAGCTGTAAATGCTGGGTTTGCCAAGGATGAATATTTCAGCAGGTGTCAATCTTTTGTCCTCTTCTCAATGCGTTTTAGACCTGGCCTAGGTTACCAAGCAGCTATTCTAAACATTATTTTTGAGTGTTTTTGAAGGACAAATTATGCTTATTTGTGGAATTAAAAAAGATAATGATAAGACTTTTTGTCATTAAGTTCCACTTTTTAAAATTGTCTGGTGATTTTTTTTTTAATGCCCAAATAATTTTACCCAAAGATTTAATGATAGTCTTTTGAAAGATGCTGCACTTGCTTTGAAACTAAGTTGTAAATTACTTAATATCCAAAGTAAAGTATATCTACTAAAGTAAACCATGTAGAAATAGTTAAGCAGGAATATTTTATCTAAAATTATTTTTAATATATTCTAAGAGCATAATAGTATTGTTTTGTGTGTGAAATCATGCTGGGTCAAATGGTTTAAAATAGGAGTTGTTAAAAAGACTTTGTTTAACAGAGTAGACAACTGTAATATAAAATAAATAAAAACATAGAAGTTTCAAATATGAAAAATGGGATACTAAATAGAGTAATAATTGAAAATAATTTTGCAATAACTGAAGAAAATTGGACTGAGATTAACACTGGCTTTAGTAGGGAGAAAACGACAAGTAGCTCCGTATTATTATACAGTTCTGAGGTTTTTTCCTTCTTGAACAAAGGTGGGAATTTCAGAATATAGACTTGTCACTCTATTAAAGCTGAATGCTTTTTTTTTCCTTGAGGCTTCTCAGTACTTCTATAATTTGACTGATGATGATGACACTGTGTGGTGTTAGGAATGTTGGTGTTGCTGAATTAACTGGGTATTTTCCTTGGTTTTGCAACAGAGACCAAGACAAAAACAAGATATCCACAAGTATAATGTAGTTTTGAAAGAAGCAAGCATGTAAAGTTCTTTTCTGACACTTTACAGAGGGTGGTGGGATCCAGAGGTGAATAACTGGAAAAAGGCATTGCTTTGGGTTAGTTGCTAGGAATTTTGATGAATTCTGAATAATTCTGGAAATACGCAATCAAGCCCAATTAAAGAAGAACGTCACAATACGAGAGAAACCTAACTGTAGTTTGTGTTCAGTAACCCAGGTGAGAGCTGTAAAATAAAATCCTGATTATGAAGAAGTCATTGGGAATTGTGCTTGTTTTCAGAGGGACAGGGCCTTCATCTTTTCACCACGAAGTTGATACATATTATTGAATACAGTTGCTAAAAAAAAAGAGAAAACTTGTGTCTTGGACTCTAGTTCTCACTATAGAGAGACTTGCAAGACATTTTTCCATCAAAACCGTACTTTAAATAAATAGTAAATTCTGTTTCTGCAGAATATTTTGGGGTGTAATTTAATACCTTAGCCTTCATCTTTACTACAACTGAATATTAAGTAGTGATGGAAGCTGTGCTTGTACAGGGACATCAGTCGCTGTCAGTTGCTGATCAGCGTCCCCCAGTTCGCTCATCGTGGGTTAACAGCTTCACAGTCACTGTTCATCACTACTGTTTAATTACTCTAACACTGCTCGTCTTAGCCTGTGCTTCAGAATTGTTTGGCAGATGACATTCTGGTGTAATCTGAGCAGCCTGTGTTCATATGTGTGCTGAGATACCCAGGCTTTACATGGGGCTATTGGGGTAATGCTTCAGGGAGCGTTCTGACACCATTGCGTTTTTCTGAAAACCACAATAATTGTATATGTAGTTTTAACCTACTTCTTTAAAGCTTTGTTTTATGTTCTTGGTCCAGTACAAACAGAGGCAAAAGCATAAAGCAGCCTAAAGATCAGGACAGTTCATTTACCAATGGCTCTGCTGCCGTCTCGTACCTGTGACACCTCACAGTTCTGAAGTGACAAAATCTGCTGCCCCAGCAGCAGTGACCTGTCGCAGGCCGTATGAGCTCCTCTCATTCTGCTGTATTCTCTTCATTAACTTAAATGGTCTCAGTGGGAAACTGGGCCCAATTTATGACCTAGACTGGAAGTCTTGCCTTTAACTAATTAACTTGTAGTGGTTCCTCAGCTAAATTAAGCTTAATGGGTCATTTAATCTGTCCCATTGCACAGGAGGAATTTGACACTTTTTTTTAAACCAAAAGTGCCCAAAATGCCATTGTGGCAAGTAGACATAAATCATATGGCCTTTGTGCACAATTAGATACCTAGAGAGAGAAACAGGGTTCTAAATAAATGATCGTTATGTGCTTACTTTTGGGAACACATAATTTAATTTGGTATGATTAAAATTGATACTTAACAGGAATCACTGAAGTGAATTTAACTCTGTCACAGCCTGCAGCTGAGGTAGTGTGTGTTTTTCCACTTGAAAGGAGTTTATCCTTTCTGATGGCAGAGAAGTGTTTCTTCCAAATGACCATGCTAAATCTTAATATTGGACTTTACAGAAAATCTATTAATGAATCTATTACATAAAACATGTGTAATGATCTCATAATAAAGAAGTTGGTGGCATTCAGTGAGATTTTCAAGAAAATGCAAAACCCCCAGATAGGAGGTGTTTAAACTTTAGCTGCTTGGGGTTTTTTTAAGAATTGTACAAATCTTGAAAATGAAACCCCTGAGTTAGATTTTACGAGTTTACATAAAAATCAAAATGTCTAATCCTTTTTATTTCTAGTTTTGTGTGGATTTTTTTTTTTTTCTTTCAAGGAAAAGGTGGTCAAGATTTTATGGACACTCAAGCTTTATATTAGCTGATTCTAAACTTTGTGGATTCATAAGGCTTTTTCTTCAGGTTGTATAAGCAATCCCTGTGCTGTTCTGCAGTTTATCAGGAATTCTTCCACTGTGTCATTTTAATGTAGTTCTACCTGGAAAGGCTCTTTTTAAGCAGATGCACATCTTTTCTCTGCCAAGGAAAAAGACCAAATAAGGTAGATTTTGACATACTTTAATTCTCAAAGTTTTTATTTTTTACTTAATTTTTTTTGCCTTTTCGCAGTTCTTTTGCTTGTCAGTGTGAAGCCAAAAGTTTTGAAACTTTAGTACGGCCAATTTTCTGTAGATATGACTTTTCAAAGCCATCCCTGCGTTTTGTGGTGGGTTTCTTTTTGGTATTTTTTGGTTGCTGTTGTTATCTTCAACTTTGAAAGCCAATTTCTGTCCTTGAAGCATTTTTTTTCTACTGTCTTTACTTTTGCAATGGATTAAATTTCAGGTCAATCAAGTGATGCAAAACTTTTATAACACGAGGCTCAATTCACCTTTCTGTGCTCAGTTTGCAGTTCCATGTTTGTTTTCTGGTCACAGTATGGAAACTTTAGAATTGAAGCTTTAGAACTGATGAATTCATCTGCTTCATATTTACAGATATTTCATATTAACGAAAATAGGCTGTTGGTACCATCTTCGACCAAATATGCATTTTTGTACTTAAGCAGATTTTCAGGAAAGGGAAATGTGAAAGTTGAGTGCATTCAGCATTTCTGGAACTGGGCCATGAAACAGAGCAGTTGCCACGATTGACTGCCTGAATCACGGATATGGAATAAAAATGGCTAAAACTTAGGCAAAGGTTATTATTCTAAGCTCTTAAGGTTTGTCCTTTTCTCCCCTTCATTACTGCTGAATATTGCTAGAATGAAAAAATGAATTACATTATGGTAGGTTCATTGTCCATAATGTTTGTTCATTTCTGCTCAAACTGCTACGTAATTTCCAGGGATGATTGTAAAATTAACAAGTTTTTACTTGGAAGCTGTGTGAGACCTGAAGGCACTGTACCAAATTACTTTTCATTTTAAATATGAGTCTGAAAACTGAAGGTCACCGAGGAAATTTCTCATTTCGGAAATCAAGACATCTGAGCTGTCATTCAGATATTTAAACATTAAAATACAAATCCTTATTCTAAATTAGCTAGGTATGAAAAGCCCTTCCTTACATGTTAATGCATAATTTTCACCAAATGTCAAAATAATGTGACTTTAGAAGAGAATAGAATTCTCATGTATCAAATTCAGGTTGAATTTTTCAAAAAATCCACATAATTAAAGTAGAACTTAATGTAGCAGTAAAGCTTATCTTAAACTGGCATTAGCTGCAGTTGCTTCAGATTTGGCTTGAACTTGGTGATGTCCCCAACGTGCAACTTCTTTGAAATAAGTGAAGCTCCCAACTCTTTTTAAAGGTACTGATCTATGCATTTAAGATTCAAAGAGATGCTGCAAACTAGAGGTTGCCTGTGTCTCACTTCCGCTTTTTCTGCATGTTCCTGCTCTATTTCCAGAACTCCCTGAACCTGTGAAATGATCTTTTGTGCTTAGGGAGGAGTTCTACCCTTCTCATGCTCCTTTTTCCTGGCTCAGATCCTTGTCTGTGCAGCTGGATCTGATGAATGCAGGTGAATGGGAGCCCGAGGAAGGGACAAGCTGTGGGGATCAGGAGAGAGGCTGCACTTGTGGGAAGGCAGCAGGAGGAGCAGCAGTGAGCCAGGGCCCCAGGGCTTGTGACACTGTGCAGTAGTTTGTGAGAGGGTGTGTAGGTGTTTCTGTGTGGCCTTTTTTGTCTTTGAATGAATTGCCACTTTTATGTTTTTAAGTCTGTATTGATATTTTACTTTTCTTCCTTAGTGAAATATGTGCTTTCTTTCCTTTTGCCAGCTGGCAAATTTTAATTTATCCATGTGGTCCGCAATAAATATTTTGTTTTCAGGCAGCAGCTAGTCTCCCCTCCCTGCTCCCATTTTCCAGCCTCCTACCCTCTTGTATGCATGGTCACAGAGAATTTTGGTGTTACAAAGCTGTTGACCACTGGGAGATGTTGACCTCAGTATTTGTTTTGCTTTATTTATTGTAACAGTAATTAGGGGACCTAGGAAAGTAGAATTTAGAAAAACTAACTGAACACTAGGTTCTTCAATACCTGAAAAATTACTGTTTAGTGAGTGAAACCCTGTTTGATTCCTAGAAGACATTGTTTCAAATAATTTTGTCTCATATGTTGTTTCCTGCAGGAGAGAAAAATACTCTGGAGGGGGTGACTTTCTAGTTTCTGGAAGCTTTTTATTTCTCATTTCTATAAAAACTTTACCATACTGTAATCACGTCTGAAATAATGTGGTTAAAGTTTGTCCTGTATATAACTGACTTGTGAAATTACACATTTATTTTTACAAATTAATAAACAATTTTCAAACATACAAGAAATAATTTTCAATCTGCAGTTGGGTTAGTGTATATGTAGCTGTCCCGACATTGTTCCATTGGTGTTGTTTTATTTCTCTCTGCCAAGCAGAGTATGCAGGTAAAACTGCTATCATTCTGACATAAGTGAAAGTATTTTAATCTACCTTTTGCAAAAATTGTTATGTTTGTTACTGTCAGGAGAACCACAGAAGTGACCTGTTAACTAATTTGGTGTGATTTTCTATATTAGAATTTAAAAAGTCCCAGATCAATAACTCAGTGTTATTTTTATTAATGTGTGTTGTATTCTGTGGAAGACTGGAAATGTGGGTTTATATTGTATGGTTTGTTGCTGAGTTAATGAAAGCTGTTATTTTTGGTATGAGGTTTCATACGCTCAGATTTCAGCTTTTGGGCCTTTCACTAGATTTCATCAGAATAAGACCCTTCGCCTTGAAATTATAAATTTAAATTGTTAATTTCTGAGAAATACTTGACAGAAAAGTTCAGATAGAAACATTGTGCATTGTGAATACAGTATTTTGGAAGACACATTTATTTGAACTTCTTCTTGCAGGCTTCTTTATAGTTTAGCCTTTAATGCCAGATTCCTGAGGCATCTTTGGTATTTGATATCTTCAATGACTACACGAATGATTACAGGGTATGTATTGTACCATTTCTGAAACTGATTCTTCATTAAAATAGAGGATATTTAGTGAAAAGGGAATGGGACAATTAGAGGTGTGGTTACTTACCTCCTATGATTTCATAAAACTGAGCAAGATCTTGAAAATTCAACAGTTGTAAATGAAGAAAATACTTATTTAAAGTGAGTTTAATGTTTTGTAGTTCTTGGAGTGCTTACAAGCATCAGTTAACAAACACGGAAGCCCCAGGTTGTTCATCCCAAGTGTGTGAGTTTTATCTCACATTCTTCGACTAGTCCAGAAATAGATGGTGGCAGAACCATGTTCCTGGGAGCTGAGGCACTGGGCCTACAGAGGTGTTCAGTGCTGATATGCAGAGAATTATTCTCTTTGCTTTCAAAAGTATCTGCAGTCTGTATAGTTAATACCCAAGTTTATTTATCATGGAGACGCTGAGGTATCAGTGACAAGAACTTGTGAAGGGTAACCTTATTTTGCAAAATTTAGGAATAATTGTTATTTAACTGAAAACGCCATTGTTATATTGTTGTTAGAGTTACTACCACTTCTTTTTACTAGAATGCTGAAGGTAGTACTTTTTTAGAGTACTTTATTAATCCTCTCTTTTTTACTGCATTTTATATTTGAAGGTCTATGGTACCGCTCCTTCAAGTGATTTCAAGAGGCTCTCCAATGTCTTTAGAGGACTCTAGCCGAATTATCCCTCTCTTCTACCTTTTCAGTTCTTTATTTAGTCACTCACTTATTTCTATTCATGATAATGAATTCTTTGGTGATCCAATAGAAGGTGAGTTTCGAGCATACCAAGTAGCAGTTCTTCGTAAAATGGTTTTGTGTAAGGCTGGACAGCTCCCTGGGCAATGATTTGCTCACATCTGTGAGGAAAGATCTTCTGGGCTGCCTTGCTGATGGTCCCCTGTGCACTCAGCTGTCAGCTGGCTCTTTTATGGTGATTGCATTTAGAAAAAGAGAAAAAAATTAATGGTCTGCACCTTGGGAACCCTAGCTTTACACAGGGTCTGATATGGAGATTCTTAATCATGATAATTTTTAATGAGTTAGTGAAGGGAGCAAACTTCTGGACTGAACCTGTAGTTAAATGTATAAATTTAACATAGCAGGAATCACAAAAGAGAACAAGAGGATATTGTAATTAAAATAATTATGACTACAAACAATCCCAAGATTTGATTTCCTTTATAAGTGTTTTCTGATTCTCTTTCTGGGTGATGTTTCTTTTCTCTACCTTTAGATTTTGTGTGTGAATATTAAAGTTTAATTAAATAAGTGTGGGGGGTTTTTTAATAATAAAACAATTAAGAAGAAGTCATTTAAGGAAATTTAAACTTGTGTTTCATGTAGTTGTAGGTCAAAGACAATCATCAATGATGCCTTTTACACTAGAAGAGCTTGTAATACTCTCACGCTGCCTTCGAGATGCATGTCTAGGAATCATAAAGTTGGCTTACCCGGAAACAAAACCAGAGGTTCGTGAGGAATATATTGCAGCATTTAGAAGTGTCGGAGTAACAAAAAACACGGAAATGCAGCAATGTATACAGACAGAACAGAAAAGGTGGATTCAGTTATTCAAGGTAAATTGTGTCAGTTTTCAGAACGTAGTTGAATAGAATTTGCAGGCTTCTGCTGAAGATGAGAGATGAGATTTGGTTTTTCTCTAATTTTATTACTGTTGCAACAAGGAATATGGATTTGGGAAGATTGCTGTTTGGCATATATGCTAAACTTAAAGTAACTAAGTTCAGATAACTGGAACAAATTTTTTTGCTTGTCAGCTCTTTATTTTCTTGCTTGTCTTGTTCATAAAACAGTTACTGTATGAAATACGGGGTTTAACTTGGACTCCTATTCAGCAAGGTACTCAAGCGTGTTGTCATAACTTCATGTAGGTGTGAAATTGTAACAAAATCTGATGATTACTCAGGTACTTCTGTATTGGAGACTTCACTACATTGGTACCGTGCTGTATTGGTTTTGTTGGTGTTCTCCTGAAATCTATTGGTACTCCTCATTTTGGGATTGCTGGGATACTAAAGGAAAGGTGTTTTGGCTTAGCAAATATGAACTTAATGTATGTTCTTTCTGGATATCTACCGATGTTTTTCTGCTGGTTTTATCCGTGGCATCCTACCAAAAGACATGAGTTAAGAGAAGCTGAAAACGTTGGCAGAAAAAAACCCCTAATATAGCTGTTGCTGGAAAAAAGGAGTGCTTGACTTGTCATGAAAATTCTGCAGCAAACACATCTAGTCAGCTAAAATTGCTCATTAAAGAAGTGGGAGCAGAAGAAATGCATTTTCTAAATTGAATGCTAGATTTACAGTCTGTTTAATACTGGCGACCTCTCGCACACTAATGTTCAGTTCGAGTCATCAGCTGTCCCTTCAGGTCTTTTATCACTGCTTTTGTCAAGCTATCTATTTAATTGAAAGAAGTTAATTGAATGAAAATGATCAACTAAGCTTGTATTAATATTGCTAATGGAACTTTCTTCTTGGCCATGTTTGGAGAAAGATGTCATGCTAGACTTTAGGAAAGGCCCATTAAGGCTTGCACTTAACCTGATGGGCTAATTAAGGAATGCTTATTCATTCTACAAGTCTAAGGTAGCCTCCATCCAGCCTATTCTGCCTGATTTTACAACACATTTCACTTATGAGCATAAGCATTAATAGCAGTGAGAGTAACTGATAATGTTTTGATTGCATTGAATACAGTCCTAATGCACCACTGAATTTGTAATTTGCACAGATTGATCTAATATGTGTTTGCACAATGTAATTTAATTACTTGTCTTTAAATTGCCAAATAAACTTTTGATTTAAAGGTCACAAATGTAAAGCCCAATATGTCTGTTTTTCTAAGAAAGATGTCAGACCAGGGGTATTTTTATGTATGCAGTTCATATCATGCCGCCTTCTATTCGTTTGCTTTAATTTGTTACGCCTAATCAATCTTTGTGTAAATTGGTGGATTTCAGCTGAATTTGGTCATATTTTGCTGTCATTCAGAAATTTGTAAAATCCTGAGTTACTTTGTCCCACTTTGGCAGTCAGGAATTAAACTTATAGTGGAACTGCCTGAATGTGTACTCTTACTGTGTTCAGGACCCAGGATTGTCTTCCATTAGCTGAATTTGAAATATAAGTCTTGAGGGTATCTCGAAGGCTCCAGTTCTACCCAAAAAAGAAGATAATAACAACGCTTTCCTTGTTTACGTGTTTCTGTTGTTACAGATAAAAATTGAACATGGCTAAAGTTAATCTCATCAAGAAGACTCCTGTGCATAACACTGAGTCTTTCCTGAGGGCAGCTTCAAAATAACTTCCTGCCAGTAAGCAGGCAGCAGTACTTTCTTCCAAATCATTAAAACAAAGCTAAAGTAGTTAATATCAATTTAAGTAGAAAATGCTGTTTCTCTCTTTTGCACTGTGTCAAATATATCTATCAAATATTTGGGATTTATCTTCACTGAAGCTTTTGCAAGCTGCTTGCTGAATAAAAGGCACATTCCTTCCTTTTGATCTGTGCTTTTAATTCTCTTTTTCCCCTTTTTGTTTTAACTCATCCCTTTTTTTGTGTATTTTCCATGTCTGTGGTGTCTAATGAAATATGTATGTGTGTATATGAAGTGAATGAAATGTGTGTATATATATGTGCGCGTACACACACACGTATACATGCAAATACAGGCTTTACTTCTGCAAGGAAATTGTAAATCTGGTCACAGTGAGGCTGCTGACAGTGATGTGTGTATTTGCTAACAGATTGGAGGTCTTTGGTAAGATTTACATGTGCAAATGTTTTCATTCAACAGAATCCCCCATTTTTAGCTTGGTAGAATGAGTAGTAGTGTAGTCAACAGTTACAGATTGCATAGAAAATCTTAAGTTATGAGTACATGAAAATGGATTTTGTTAAACAAAAGAATTATTTCACTATCTTGAGTTAATCCTATGAAATCAAGTTTCTAATTTTTCTGAATTTTAGTTTTAAATGCTGCTTGCACTGGACTTGTTATTGGAAAGAAATCCCTATTTTAGTGTCTTTTATTGTAATACATCTTTGCTTTCAATAGAATCCATACTTAGGAAAATTTTTACGAAGGAATTATGAATTGAGGTGCAAAGTGTTCTCAGTACCTATGCATTCTGCAGGAGAAACTCCAGTTTCACCAAATTTGATTCAGCTTCCTTTGAGGTTTCTTTAGCTGCTTGTAAAGTACTGTATTTACATGGTCTTCATGTAGATAGTCTTTTCTGATTTTATTTTCCTTATTAAAAACATTTGCCTTACTTCCAGTGGTAATGGGACCACACAGCTTCAGTGACTCACGTAACCTGCACTGAATTTTATAAGGGGAAGGTGATGAAAATTCCTGTGTAATCAGACAGTTCCATTAATAGCATTCTTGAATAAAGACATTACCTTAAAAATTGGATGTTAAATGCTCTTTTGTGTAGCATCTAGACACAGAATCCTTTAGAAGGCCCATTAAACTTTGTTACTCTTGACACCTGTCTATTAAGACTGTCTTTTAGCAAGATTATTTCAGAAAAGCTCTGTGTACATTTTTTTTCCTATTCATTTTTCAAGTGCTGTACTTTAAAGTTGAAAAACAGATGGCTGTTCATTGTAGCAGTGATAACATCTTTTTAGCCTAGTAATTTACTATTCTATTGATCCCACTTAATTATGTTTTATGTAGTGTCGGGCTGACTTGATTCCGCTTTGGACAGAAAGCATGCAACCAAGTATGGCAATTCTGCTTGAGGTGGAGAACTTGTTAGCTTGGTTTCTTTACTTATTTTTATTTTCAGTTTTTTTCTGGATTGGAGTAAACTGCCAAGACAAATACTAAGATTGCAAAGATAACCCTAGAGACCGTGATAACTGTTTTTCTCAGTTTCTCAATTTTGCTAGGAAGATAAAAGGACGTTGTATACATACATGATATACATTGTGCGTATATTTGGTTAGGTGTTACTTTCTTTAAATAAGTGATTCAGTGTTGATTAATGATTTATTTGGGCTTCCCTGAACTGGCATGCAGCACTTGTGCAGTACTACTCAGTCCTACATAGTTCTGCTTCCTAGGTTTTGGAATGAGACTTTCATAAGCCAATTTTTTTGATGACTAGCAAGTGAACCATGGTTACTTACTTGCATTCTAAGGTATTTAAGTCTAACAGCAAGTTTTTGTGAGTTAAAAAGAAGTGGCAATTTTAGACATTACTGATCTTTTTTAAAAAAGCTTTTGCTTGTCAGTTGTGTAATGTCATTCACAGTGCTAAATGTGTATTGAACATATGTGTTTCTGACACCTAGGTCATCACAAACTTGGTGAAAATGTTGAAATCTAGAGATACAAGGAGAAATTTCTGCCCACCAAATCACTGGCTCTCAGAACAAGAAAACATTAAAGCAGATAAGGTAAGAATCATGTCCTTTTCCACAAAGCCTTACAGGTGCCGAGGTTTCAATGGTAAAATGTCTGATTCCTGACAATATTAGTGATGGTGCTGTTGCACAGATTGTGTGGTTTAAAATCTGGAATAATGTTGCTGTTCTCTAGTGTAAAAGTCTTGCATCTGTTAAGAAACTTGTATGTTAAATCACATTTCCAATCCATAAAGTAGAACTTGCTCTACAGTGCGAGAATGTAAATTGTTGGCCTTTATAGCAGAGGAGAATTGAAAATCTGGTAGCATTTTGTGGCATCTTCTTATAGTAAAAACGCTAAACGAAATAATTGCTCTATAGTGGGGAAAATTCTCTTCCAAAACAAGAGAAAATTCAAGCATTTTCTCTGCTTACCTTACCTAGAAATTACTTTTTTTTTCTAAGAGCTTTTGAAAAAAATGACATTGAACTTAAAAAGTGTGTATGTGTATGCAAAAGAAAAAGCTAGTACTTGCTGTGGACTAGATTCCTTTGAATCATGGCACATGCACAATACAAAATAAACAGAATATTTGTCATCTCAAAATTCAAAGGCTGCTGTAGTATTCTAAGTATCAGAACTTAATGTAACATTGTGTGGTATTTTTAAATGATACATGGGCTTTATATTGTATTGTAGTTAATTGTGCAGCTCTCCTGTGGGGCACAAGTGTAAGGAGGGATCATCAGAAATGAAGATGTTAAGGCATTCAGACACACTCCTGGCATGTCACCACTCTATCTATTTACTATGTAATAATAAATTACAATGTGTAATTACATCCTGTTTAACTCTAAAATCCTGTTAATTTGTGAGGTCACACAGCTGTATGTGCCATCAGCCAGACATGTCTGGAGGGTCAGGAGGATGGGAAGAATAGGACCACTGCAATCTACTTTGGATGGTAAGATAGTGTCTATGAAATTTTTGCTGTGGTAAGTCGAAATAAGAGTTTGCTTTATGCAAAGAGTATTGCCTTCTAGAACTCAGTTGAGTATTTTGTATTAAAGTCTTGGTGGCTAAAAGCAAGGCAATCTTGCATAATTTTGGTTCAGATATTTTTTAAAATTGTGGATTTGTATGCATGTGTGTATGTCTTTAGAATATTTAATGTTATTTAGTTCAATAATTCCTTTGCCTAAGTTTCTGCTGGCATTGATGAGGGGAAATGATGAGGTGGAGAAATGATATGTTTTTAAAATAATGTATTAATATGTATAAAAGGCAGTTGCATAAGAGCAAATTAATACAGTTGCAGAAGATGTAAAGCATTGAGATTTTGCTTTTATTGTATACTAAAAGAAACATAATTATATATTAAACTGTAAAAAACAGGCTTTGCACAGTAAATATTAATTCCTGTTTATAAATAGTTGTCTCTAATTAGATAAGGCAGAAATTAACCCCTGAATTACTCAAACCAAGATTTTATGGAACTTGCAGAGAAAGATTAGAGAATTGGACAAACTTAGCAATCAGGGTAAATTTACACTAGATTAGTTGTGCCAATATGCTTTCTCATGTAGGCAGTCTGTTTCTTCTAGATTTTTGTACCTTTTTAGTTTTACTATTCTAGAATTTTACTTTGCTGTGATCAGGTAAAATAATCATTAAGTCACTAACACTTGTGCAGAATTAATAATGAATTAAAAACAGGGCCTTTAAGAGGCAAAATGATTGATCTGCAAGAGTCCGTACTCTCTTTCAAGGTGATGCAATCTGCTTGAGTTAGTTTAGCCAGATACAGTAGATCATGCAGAAGCTGTAGTCTTTTAATGCTGCTATAGAGCTGTACAGAATTAAGAGCTTTGTCCAGGGCTGAAACCTAAAGACGTGTAATGATAATTTCCATTTGAGTAGCTATGATGGTAAAAGTTTATTTTAATTACCTTCTAAGTGTAGTTGCCAGATAATAACTAGTTGGCCCACTGTAAGTACTGCTCAGAATTTTGAATTATATATTTTTTCAGTGTCATTTCTTTCTTTGGAAATCACCTATTCTCCACATCAGCAGTCCTTGTTTCTTCCACTGACCTACATGGCTCTGCACAGCTGTGTATTCTGTCTGGATGTTCTCCACTGTCAGACCTGTTCCACTTTTATCACTTCCACATTCTCCTGCTATTGGTCTCCTTGCCCTCATACCTACAGTGCCTCAAGCTCTCCGCCTGATCTTCCTTCCCAAAACACCCCCAGTTCCGTCAATTTCATGACTCGCCCTGGTGTGGGCAGCTGGGGGATAAGGAATGCACAGGCAGTGCTGGTGTGAGTAGCTGTGTGCCCTTGTTTTCCTGACTGGCTTCTGATGAGCTGGCACACTGAGCACGGCTCTCCTGGCTGTTCCTGGATTCAGGTCGCTAAAGGAATTTCTTCTCTCTGTCCAGTTGAAAATTTTTACAGTACTTGGTATTTTTGAATCTCCTATTCTCTGTCAAAGTTCAGCTGATTGGCTCAAAAGGTGTGTTGAGGATGAGATGGTGAGGAAAGATGACATAGTGTGTTCATGTAAACCTCGTTTTCATACAAAATCAGGCTGAAAAGAAAGTGCAGTCATGAATGTGTGAAAACAAGCAGGTAACCTTGTGCACATGACTTGTTTTTAATCCCTCCTGCCTCTCATATGGGTTAAAGCCAATTAGCATGAAAGTACTGCTGAATCACATATGGTCATGTTTATTTGTGCTTTTTCATTTACTTAAATGGCAGACTTGTGAGTTCTAAATGCCCTCTGTATTGATGACTCCATCCCATATTTCTCTTTAAAGAAAGAAGCTGTGATGGAGAAATGCAGATAAAATTGACTAATTGACTGAAATAATTGAACTGTCAAAGTCATGTAGTAGTTTACCTTTGCTGTACATGCACTTTTTATTTAAAACGCTTTTAACTGTTGGCTTAATAGGCTTCATACATTGACTTTAATTAAAAATGTTTACTAAGTAAACTAAAGGTAATCACAAATAAGCATTTTATCAGAAATTCCAAAGGCTTGCAGTGTTGAAACCTGCCCCCAATGAATATATATCAAGAATAGTGATGTTTAAGGTCACATCCTATTAAATTGGTGCTTAAAATATCCCTACTTAAAGTGCTTTGAGGATTTAAAAAACAAACAAAAGTCACTGAAGTGATGTCAAGTTGCAGAAAGGCTGCAAGATGCTTGTCACCATGGGTAGAAGCCAAAGAAAAAACTTTGAAACTGTCATCATAAAATTCTAGACAGGTTAGTGACATGAAATATCTACTTATTTTGTAATACACTGTTATGAATAGTCCAGACTCTGGAGTATTTTTTCAGAGAGGTGGCTATTGAATGAAATGAAAAACGAAAAAAACGAGGAACTGTGGGTGTTGTTTCCTCTGTAGGCTGAAGCCAGGTGGACCCTTGGCCACAGTGTCTCACCAGTGAGCAATACTGACTGCAGTTAGTTAATTTACAGTCAGATAGGTGCTCGCCAGCTGAGTTTCTTCCCATGAAGTTAGAGCAGGATTGTATTTTCTACTGTACATCACCAAAAGTTGTTTCCTAAAAATGTCCTTTGTGGGTTCAAAGGATCTGCGCAGTAGTTTGGGAACTGCATGGATGAGCCTCTCTGCTGTGGCCTCTTGAATTCTTCTCCAATATTTTTGTTGTAACTACATTACACAGGATTTTGGTTATGTTTTCACTTGTTTCTGCTGGGATTGAGATTTAATATGGTCACTGTGACTTGGCTGTTAGGAGAGAAAACTCATTGAAATAAATGTTATCTTTCTGTTGCTTTCATTAGATTTTGTTTGAGTCTTAGGATTCACACCTAAAATGACTTGACTGAAAGTAGATGATGCAGTGGAAAACACAATAACTTTAAACTATTTTGATCATTGGGGTAGGAATATTGTGTATTCCTGCAATGAAAAATCTAAATAATTGCAATTACTTATTGTATCCTGTTACGCATTTTTTCCTGATTCATAAGCTAAAATGCCAATAATATTTTTTTCTGAATAAATTAAAGAGATACAGAAGTATGCATTCATATAGGCATTTTGTTTTCAGTGTGTTTTCACTACTTACATTTCAGTTTGCCTGTAGCAACTATGTTTAAAGAAAGGTAAGGCTTTGAGTGAATATGTAGTAAATAAACTATTTTATTGTATGTATTTTGTACAAAGTAGATTGAGTCACTTGATACATAATAAACTGTTTTAAAAAATGTTCTTTCCAAAAATTTTAAAATTATTATTTCTATTTTAAGTGGGTTTGGAACCAGCACCTCTTTCTGTATCTGAAGAACGACAGCTCGCAATTCTGACAGAGCTACCTTTTGTAGTTCCTTTTGAAGAAAGAGTAAAGGTACCTAATTTCTAATTTAATATGCAGTTTGTTTTGTAACTTTTTGTTTTGAGTAAATGTAAAAAGAGCACTTATTAAAGTAGAAACTGGATCAACTCCCTGCAGAAGGATATGGCAGTCTGCACTCTTTTTCTTCAGTACTCATATAGCAACTGAACATTTGAAGTTAATGACTTTTCTCTTATTTTACTAATTATACTGCCCTTTATAATAATTGCATTAGAGTTATAAACATTTATTCTGAGATAGATGAGGACAGTTTGCAGTCCTGGCTCAGTGATGGCTCTACGTGATTGCACCCTCTTGTGGTGACACAGCCCTGGCCAGTTGTGTGTCTGTAACAGAGTGCAGGGTCACAGCTGTAGACTTGGGAGCACTGGGTGGGTTTGCTCCAAGTGAGATGATGGATGTCCGTTTTGGGAAAGTATCACCTGGAGATAAAGTTCCTGCATTCATAGCTGAGTAGCTGAACTTTAGTAGAGAGTATAGCTTAAAACTTGCGAGGTTCTTATATTTGATTGACTGGATTTGCTTTTGAATGCTTTTTAGATTATAAAATCTAAAACCTGCATATATAATATGTAATTGTTAGTTCTATTACCTATGTCAGTTTGCATCATAAATATTTTTTAAACTTTTTTTCTGTTTTGCACATTTTTTAAAAAACTGGTTTAGTTTTCAACGGTATCAAGTTATATAAAAACTGCTCCCTAAATTGTCTTGGAAACATTAAGATCCAAGATACTGTCAAGGGAATGAAGAGCAATTCCATAGGGAAAGTCAGTTTTTATTTGTCAAAAGAGATGGAGGCAGCTTTGGTAGAAAATGAGTGTTTTCTTCTCAGGCTTCTAAGAAACAGTTGGTCCAATAAAACATCTTATTACTGTATGGCAATACCACACTAGGATTATAGAGAAATGGTAGGAATTGACCTCAAGCAGGGGTCTCTATATCATGACTTAGTCACTGCCTTCCAGCCTCTGGACTTCTTAAAGCTGTATTGAGATGCATACATATTATGTTTTTGGAATTCATAAAGTCTTGTTTGGTGCATTGGAATTCACAGAACCTTGTGAGGTTTTGTCACAAAAGCTGAAGTAACAATTGCATGATAGCTTGGAGAGAAGGATAAAGCTACTTACTGAACTTATTTAGTTCAAAGAGGAGATCCTCTTATACTGTGTTTTGGAACAAGTGTGTGTGCTTCTTTTTGTATAATAGTGAGAGTTAGCACTCCTTTGGAGTGTCCCACTGCCTCTACGGGGCAACTTGCAGTAAGGAAAGAAAATACCACACCACCACCATAATAAGAGTTGTTTTTTTTTTTTTTTTTTGCCATTTGTTCAGTTGCTGTCTCTTGCTCTATAATTTAATACAGTAATACAGCTCAGTGCAGCTTGTGTGTGTGGGTTGTTCCATATGCCCTTTCATTTTCTGACTTCCTTATGGCATTTTTACCTTGAATTCACCAGATAACAGATACTCTTACAAGCAATTGCAGAGTCCAGTTTCATGGTAGGCTCTTTGGCTTTCTGGCCCCAGGGAGTGTTTCCCGTTTGGCTTAAGGCCAATTGGGGTGCACTTATCTGTCTGGTATCTACCTGTGGGAGGTAATGAATCCAATTTGTAGCAAGTGCTTTGCTTCTCGCCTCCTTAGGCCATACTTTGGTCAGCTTGACTATAGTGATGCTACTTCCCATGGTGTGTGCTTCAGTCAGTATTGCTCATTTTTCTGTGTGTTACTCTGAAGTCATTGCAAATGCTTCAGATGTGCATTAGGGTTCTTTATTTCAGGACTAACATACACATGAACATTGGGTTATGTAGGAGTCAGACTTGGTACCAAAAAGAGTTTTGCAATGAGATGTTATTCCAGGTGATTCTTTCCATCTAGAGTTGGATAACAATAATTAATAAACTGTATCTAGTCCTGCTTCAGGAAGGACAGTAGTGGTGAGCATATTCTCATGCTCTATACATAAAAAGAAGGTGCCTGTGGCTGCATGTCTTTATGTTGTAAATCTGTAGAAAAATTTAGCTCGGAAGGGTGCTCTGGAGGTACTCTAGTCCACATCCTTCCTTATGCAGGAATAGCTTCAGAGCTGGATCAAGGACTTGTCCAGATGAGTTTTGACTATCTCCAAAGATGGAGATTTCACAAACTCTCATGTAAGTTTTTCCAATACCTAATCACTCTTACTATGAACTTTTTGCTTAATGTCCATCCATGGTTTCTCTTTCTGCATCTTAGGATGATTTTCTCTTGTTTTCCTCCTGTGTACCTTAGGGAAGATTCTGCTTTGTCTATACTATAATCTTCCTGATGATTGAAAAGGATCTTCCCCACTAGCAACAATTGCCCATAAAAACAGTAGATTTGGAACTTTAGCTTTGTCTGCTGTGGTCAAATTTCCTCTTTCATGGTAAATTTGTTATTTTTAAGCACCCCTGCAGACTTGTGCTTAATCTTCTTTGTTAAAAGCTAGTCTGACATATTACTGGGAGATTATATCCCTTGGAAAATGTACTAGACTATTTATTGAATATGGGAATGATTCCAAGAGAGAATATAGTAAACACAGACTCCCTGGATAGAGAGAATATTATTATACATTAGACAACCCCCTCCCATGCTACATCTTGGCAGAGAAGCACAGTTAGCAACAGTTAGAATAGGTTCCTGTTGTGAAGACTTGACAAAGGGCAATGTGAAGTTCAGTTTGTACTGCACATGGCTTAATTGTTTTAAATTGTTAGGATGCTCTGGTTCTTTCCTTAATATGGCAGTGCCATCCATGATTTTACTCTGAATTATTTGCTCACTGCCTGTGTGAGGGGAACTGATACTTAATTTTTTTATTACTGAGAATATTCTTAACCATTTCAAACAACAACAGAAAATTATTTACCAGTATTGAGGATAACCCTTTGTGTGCAGAATACTCATGGGACTTTTTTACTTGGTTTTTGAATACTTTGCATTTCAGAACTCTGAAAGTTAGGGAGAAGAAACTGAAATCACTGGCACAATGTCTGTAGAGGTGTCTCTTTATGTAGGAAGAGCTGAGAATTATTACCTTAGCACAGAAAAGTTCTTTGCCTGTCTGTCCACCTCCTCCCCTTCCCTGGATCATGGCTCTGTATTAAGTTTCTGCAGCTCAATGACAGAGAAGACAAATCACTTTTAAGTGAATGCCAGAAGCAACTCAAAGGACAGTAACAGTAGTGAATAACCATCTCTAATTGAATATTTAGATGTGCACAGTGACCTGATTTCTCTTTTTACTAATTTTAACAGATTTTTCAAAGACTGATCTATGCTGATAAACAAGAAGTTCAAGGAGATGGGCCATTTTTGGATGGAATTAATGTCACTATCAGAAGAAATTATATTTATGAAGATGCTTATGATAAACTTTCTCCTGAGAATGGTAGGTTTACAGTTAAGTTACCAGCTTGTTACAACACTTTGTTGTTCTTACCATATAGTTACGTATTTGCTTGCTGGTATGCAATAGGTGTATCAGCTCTGAGATGTCCATGTTCTTAAAAGTTAAAAGAGAGTTAAAAGTCTCTCTCCTTTCCCTGCAGAACCTGACTTGAAAAAGCGCATTCGTGTTCACTTGCTTAATGCACATGGTCTTGATGAAGCTGGTATTGATGGTGGTGGAATATTCAGAGAATTTCTGAATGAACTACTCAAATCAGGATTTAACCCTAACCAGGGGTTTTTTAAGACCACCAATGAGGGACTGCTTTACCCTAACCCTGCTGCACAGATGCTCGTTGGAGACTCATACGCCAGGCATTACTACTTCCTTGGAAGAATGCTTGGAAAGGTAAAAACAGTGTTGTGTAATACAAAGCTATACTGCTATAGCACAACTGAAATTATTCAGTAAGGTTTTTTTCTATTTAGATAGGGTGGATGGGAAAAAAAAGAAGATTTTTCTGCACTTGAGAGAAAATAATTTTCCCATGTTGACTCTGAATGTTATTGTTACAGAACAGCTAAATTTCTGGTTGATTTTAATAAATCATGTACTTGGGAAGTACAGAAAATTTGCAATATCCTGACTGCCAGTTGAGCAAAGTTTGCATATGTTTGCTTCTTTGTATAATCCTCTTGCTTAAGGTTAAGTTGATAGAAGCCAGCACATCTAGTCTGCAAATTTAAAATTTGCCATCAGCATTTACCATACTTAAGAGCCATGTGCAAATTAATGTGCACATGTTCCATTTGGGGTTTTGTACATTTGCATATTTCTTGAGTTTTAGTGCTTGATAATTTGGTGATATGAGTGTTCAAAGGCTAATAGGTGCTTGTTGAGCCAGATGAAAAATGAGGAAGGGAAAAAAAAAAGAGAGAAACCATTACAAACATTAATTACATTCAATTTTCTTTTATGGTCAGGTTTAATACTGAGGCTATTTCATTCTAAACGCTTGAAATAATTTTTATAAAGCTAATAATTGCAGAACAAAGTTTGGAATACAAATTCTATTTCAGAAAAAAAAGGTATTAATTGCTGCTTAGCTGTCTAATACTGAAGGTATTTGGATGTAAAAGTCCCATTTAACTGCTTGAAATATTTTGGAGGCTAAAATGCTGCTGCCTTGCAGTGAGATTTGACCTTTTGGATGGCTTTGTAGTGTAGCTGGGAGCGGTTTCAAGGTTTGTTGTTGGCCAACTTGAATTGTTGAAACAGTGCTGCTCTTGGGAGTTGCCATCAGCTGATTTAGATTAAACTGCCTCTTTGTAAGCAAATTCCCTGCTAATGCATCCTAGCTATTGCCATGTCCAAACTTCTTAAAAAATGGAAATTTCAAATCGGCCATTTTAATAAAATCATCTTTGAGTGATGTTCCCACTCCTGTTGAAAGATGGATTCAGTACTAATACAGTAGTCTGTAATTATGTCTGCTATTTCATTTTTTTTCTGCATGTATAGATTTTTATAGGAGTGGGAAAGCAAATACTTGTGGTGTTGTTAAGGAAGTTACTTTACCACAAAAATGTTTTGTGTATATCTAGGAAGGAGGCAGGGCTCAACTGTCAGGTGAAGCTTGAAACATTATCTTTAAAATAAGATTGTAATTTTGAATCTTCAATTTCCTCTGTCAAAGCAACACATTGCTCTCTGTAATTGAATTTCAAATATTAGCATAGAGACAGAAGCTGCAAAATATGTTTTATCTCTCGGGGTGCTACAAGTATAGTTCTACTTTTGTCTTTTTAAAATCAGAGAATCTATTATTTAACATTTTGAAAGCATAAATTGTTTTTGTATTTGCAGTATGTTTAGATAAGGTAAGAATTGACAGTGCTACTTAATAATTAGCCTTGCCCAGGTGCACAGACACCTCTTTAGTAGTGTATTTAGAGACTTGATGAATTAAACAGAAAGATAAGGCACGACCATATTATTCAGAACCTGCCAGTATTGTGATCTTGGTTAGGTTATTGAATACCCACTCATCCGTTTCCAAAAATGTGTCCATTTTATGCTTTGCACAGGGTTATTTGAAAGCAATAGTGGATTATTAAAAGCCTCTTTGCAAACAAAATAGATATAATGCAAAGGAAGCAATCAGGCATCCACAGCAATTTCTTATTTGTGGAAACCAATGTGTAAAGAGTGCTGCCACCAAAAACTCTCGTGTAAGAAGTTTCAATGTTATCAGAAAACAAATACATTAAAATATAATAATTTATAGAATTTCTCTGTCTCTTGGTAACCATTTCATCCTAATAGCCAAATTAATTTAACTTTCAGCACCATGAAGTTACACCTAATTCAGTTTTTCTTCTCATCAGGAAGTTTCTAACAGCTTGGCATCTTTGTTAATTAGTCAGTTCAGAAGCAGAAACGTCTGAAAATTTAAAACTTACCTTGAAAAATGGTGTATCTGAAAATATAAATAATTTTATTCCTGGATAAATTATTGACTTTTGGGTGTCTTTTTCTAGTTAATGAAGAAATTAAAATCTGTACAAACTGCATAGCTTGTTCATGCAACTTTTATAATAAGTCGCTGGATGGGCAAAAGGCCTTGTAGAAATAATACTGTGTGATCATGTAATTGCATATGTTGTCTGAAGTTGTTCTTTTAAAAAAAAAAAAGCAGAAATGAGTTTGCTTAAACAGCAGCTACTCAAACACTTCCAAAGTTTACAGTTCTCAACTGTCACTGACTTTACTCTGAAATGTAAATATTATCTTAGCACTGGTGCCTTTTAAGCATTTTCCTTTCTCTTCCTTAAAAGTAAAAGCTCAGCTTACTGTGTACACCTTTGGTAATGCTCTCCCATTGCCAGAGGGTTTGGAAACTTGAACCTTTCAGTATTGCCCACTGGAAGAACAGCTGGGACTCTCTGAGTCCCAGGATTTGCTTGAGATCCAAGGGTGTCCTGGGCTGTCAGGAACGTTCAGGTAGAGTAGATCTAACCCCAAATTCTCTTTGTTGTCCTCTCTGGAAAGTGAAATCTTCTTGTCCCATGTGGTGTCCCGGAAGAATGGATGGTCCACACACTGTGATCCTTTTGCTCTCTCACTAGGTAGTTTTGGGCTATGGGTAGGCAGGCATCTGTTTTGGTTCCACTTCCTTTCCACATCAGTAGCTGGCATTCTGGCTGCACTAAAAATCTCCCCATGTGCAGGCTTTCCTGATGCAGGTTTGGCAGTGTAGTGGAATTGACTCAGGAGAACACAAAAGATGCTTTTTTGACCGGCTGCCAAGAAGCAACAAAGCAAGGAAATTGGGAAGCAACACTTGGGAATATTAAATAAGGATTCTCCATGCTGATTTTTGAGTGGTCTGCTGCAAACCTGAAAAGACAAAACACTGGTTAACATTTTGAACAGAAACATCGCTTGGTAGAACAGTGACGAATTAAAATCTGAACTTCTGATGTAAGCTCGGTCTTGTATATACCGTATTTCTCCATTTCCAGTTCACATTTGCATTTATTCAGTGATGTTACTGTAACAGATGTTGAAAAGACATTATTTGCATTTGGAATTCTTTGACATCAAGCTGCTAATTCTTAGGATAACATACTTAAATTTCATGATGTATCAGCATTAGTTTAAGAATATGGCAGGAAATCCATAAACAGATTAGTATGATAATTTTTATGGTTTCCTCTTCTTCCCTTTTGACATAAACCTGCTAGTTCTTGCATTTATTTTGTTTTGCAGTGGCTGTCTTTGCATGTTAAACAGAATGACTCTTTTTGACACTAGAGGTTTTTGTATAACACACTCAGTGTCTTTGATTATACTGAGTTCTACCATCTCCACCTCTTTTATTCCAGAATATTAAATAGCACTTGTGAGTCACACATTCACGTTGCTGAAGAACATCTATTTTTGAAATATGATATTAAGTCCCCTTTTCTAAGCAATAGAGCCTGCAGTCCTTGGAAGACACTAAGGTTTTCTGAAAAGATTTAGATTTGTTTTGCCAAGATCCAGCTTTCATCTTTAATGATTGGGAAAACAATATGGAGAACAAAATGTCTTTTGAGTTGTTTTGAACTGAGTCCTTCCTTTGTGGAACCAAATAAAGAACTTTCACAGAAAAAGCAGCAAGGATTGAGAAAAAAGTAATGTGTTCATTTTAAATTTTAGCATTATTTTGATGACGGATACAATCTAGGTTTAGTTCTTTGATCATTAATATTTAATGGTATATAGCAGGGTCAATAATTTGCATGGACTTGTGGATATTGTATTGATGAAAGTCAAAATTGTTTATTTTCTGTGACTCTTTATAGGTTACTATACTGATTTAAGATCTAAAAGGCTGTTCTTTCCCCATATCTAAATGGTGTTAAATATATATTGTTGAAAAAAAGAAAATAGTTATAAAATAGGTGCTTGAGTAAAGTGAAGCTTTAAAAGAGTAATAGTAGATCAAATACAGATTTTATTACCCTACAAGTAAACATGGGACCTAATTATTGATTAGATTATTTTTCAGTATCTTAGAGCGTGTGCCTTATGGTTACTGTTTGTAACTTTGAATAGAGCTGTGAGATATTATGCCTGTCTGGAAGGTACAATTCTAACATGAGCGGTGTCCATAGAATCCATTTTGCAGAAAAGCTAAAGTAGTTCTAAATCATCCTTGGGTCTCATCTAAGAAATATTGAATCTGGGGAGTCCTTTCACAGCAAGATCTGCATCAGATCCTAAATTATTAAATGATAAATAAGCTGACCATATGGAGTTAAAACATTCAAGGAAATGTTTCTAATAACATATTTGAGTTCCCTTTGTGCACCAAAAGCTTGTAGAGAGAAAACAAAGCAAGAAAACTGTACTGAGTTTCATATACTTGATTATTCGGTAGGATGGTGTGTCAAGCATTGCACTGCCACTGACTGTTGAAGGGTAGGGTTTCTTTCCTTCTGATTTTTAGGCTGTCCTTTCCCTTTTCTTATTATTCACTTAATTAGAGCTGCTTTGGCCTGGCTGAAGTCAGTACACTCTTAATAGATTTGTGCTGTAGCCGCAGTTGATACTACTAGTACCTATAAAGGTAGATATGGGATTGGTGATACTGATGCAAAGAGGAGGTAATTGGTAGAAAGTCTTTGTTTTATTAATTTCAGTGAGCTGCATATGATTCCGTAGATTCAGCATTTTGCTTAAAAGCAAGTTAGCTGATGGTCATTTGTCTCAGAAAATCCTGAATCATCTGATATGGAATCAAAACAGGAATTTACCATGGAAAGTGTCATGGTCCTTTAATCATACACTTACAGTGCGGAAACACAGTCCTAAGAGAGCAGAATTGATACCTTATGAAAGTTATTTTGTGATTTATGAAGGCAGATGTAAACTAATCTGAATCTATTTTCTGACACAGTTACTCAGCTTGACAATTCCTTTGTGTACTAGTGCATTTAACAAAACCAATTATCTTTTGATTACAAATAGCTATGTTAGTACTAACCTTGTAAATATATGTCTAGTGCTAAAAGACTACTGAAATGTGGTATTTTAACTCTAAATCTTTAGGAAGGAAAAGTGTTTATTGATGGATTGTGATATTTATTGCATCATAATGTATTTAAATTTTCTTTAATGCATATGTTAGTGATTGTTTACCGTGATAAAGTGCATAGAGGTCTCTGCAAGGAGTTCTGCATGGAAAGAATTACCTCATGTCAGTGGTCACTCCTCAATTAAAAGTTCCATTAGCAGATGATTCCTGCTTCTGGTTTGTGTACTGATTGCATTTTATTGCCTCTAAATCAGGTTCCTAGACAGGGAATAAATAAACAGTTAGAGTATGTGGTAATGGTATCCTGATCTTTTTTTCACAGTTGGAAACACCTACATCCATTTCAATCAATTAAGTTTGGAATATTAACTGAAATTCTTAATTCTGTTTGAACTTTAAAAATTACTAGTTTCACTGCTGTTAAAATACAGATTTATCTTGGAAGCATATCCAGAGGTTAGTTAGAAGTAAGTGTTTCAGTATGTCAGAAGATTAAACTTAAATAAGGAGAAGGCTTCCTTTTATCTTCAGTTCTTCCTAAATTATGAAAAATCTATTAAGCCTTTACTGGAACTTCAGTAATGAATGATAACTATCACGTATCCGGTGCATCCACAGGTGTCTATAGTGCTTTCCTCTCTCATCCCTCAAAACCCCTCAAATGAAATTGATAGTAATTTATATCATATTTATGGCACAAGTTACAGAGAGAACTATTAAATGACAAAGAAAGTATCAAGCTGATGAAATGGTATTTTTCTGCAACTGCTGGCATTTCTGAAGCTCTCTGTTTTGGTAATAAACATTATTGTAATTAAATACATCCTAAATTCCTAGAATAAAAATACTAGCATGACTTCCCATTTTTAAATTAAAAATTAACTCAAGGTCATTACACTTGATATGATCCAATGAAGTCTTTGAATAGATCCTTACGTTTTTCTGGTCCTGTGTTTGTGACTTAGGAGTTTGGTCTGTGCTGCCATGCCCCTGTCATCCATTTCAGGGATATGCACCAACTGCAGCACCTGTGACAGGCAGGTCCATCACACCTGGTTCTTGCCACACCAAATACCTGAAACTTCTATAATCTTGTACTTACTGACTTTCAGATTCCCACTGAGTGGTAAATCTGAAGTAAAACCAATTTTAAAAAGGCTTTTTCTAAAAAAAAAAAAAAAAAAAAAAAATTAAATCTGATACCTGATGATACTAGCACTGCAGCAAGGGCTATTAATAAATCTCATAGAAGCCTAATTACAGGTGTCAGGCTGTGGAATTTTGGACTCCTGTTTTTTAAAAGACAACTGCACGAGCTATGAATTTTCACAGTAATACAGGGAAGATAATGCACCAGATATTCTGTTACTATGGTGATACAAATGCATCTGAACATCTCCTACTGTAGAGCTCAGAGGCCTGGAAAGAGTGACTTAGAGCTCCCAGGTAACAGGACACATTGCATTGTGACATACACCTGAGAGAATTAATTTTATTTTACCATATTGGCATTAGAAGCAATATCATTTGGGGTTTGCTCACTTTAAAGCACATTATTCAGCATATCTTTAAGAAATTATTTTATCTAGAGATTACTAGATGTTAGCTCTAAAAATGCTTCAAAAATACAAGTACATGTTAATTTCAATTTAACTTAAATTTTTAGTTTAATCTTTTTCATTAGGGTTGAAAAGGCTTTTCTGCCCCCAAAGGCTTTGTGAGTGTGATATTTCTAGGATATAAATAATAAGGTAGAAGGAAGTTCTAATGGTTTTGCTATTTTTCGATCATTTTTATTAATGGTTCTGTACAGCTTTGAAGATCTATTGCACTCTGTAAGTGCTAAGTATTATTTAATAGTAACTGTTTAAAATTACTGAAATAGAAGGGGTTATGGCCTTGGGGGCTGATCATGGAAAGAACTGAATTTAAGGCCAGTTATTTACTGTCTTATCCCAAAAGCCGTGCGTCTTTCTAGGGATATGACTTTAGCATTGTTTAGGCTTTAAAATACAGTTCTGGGTTGTAAAGGATTAATGGAAAGTAGAAGCAATGACTGATTATTTTTCTTAAGAGAGATTTTAGTTGAAACAATAAATGAGAGAATTAGTTGTAGACCTGAAAATGTAAGTAAGGGCACTAAAGCTGCCTGACAGGGAGAGAGGTTTTATTAGTTCATCTGTGAATTTGTTTACACAACTGGAACCTTAGTGCTCCTGTAACCTCTGCTGTGTATAGCTAATTTGGCTGAAATGACCGTAATAGCTTACATTTTGTCCACATTTAAAACATGGCATGAAGTCTTTTCTTTCTGGAGAGAAATTTCCTAAATCTTTGGGCCATGCCTGTACAATACCTTGTGTGACTATGTAGTACTTAAATTATATTGGGATAGGTACCATGTGCAGTCCCAGTTGGGCATTATTCTTATTTTGTTGAATGAAGAAAAGTCCTCCTTGTCCAGAGAACTGTTATCCTTCTCATTTTGTCATCACATACTGGGTACAGCTGTCCTTCCAGCCCAGATCTTTCTTCCATAACACATTACAGCTACTAATTGCATGCCTATATTTTGAAAGGTTCTCGCCTTAAAGAATTGTTTCTTGTTCTGCACATCACAGATATTTAGTGAATGCATTCAGTATATTCATAAGTATCTGAACATTATATTTTTCATCACTTCAAATGCCCACATTGTGATCTGTGTCACTGAACTGAGTAAAGGCCAGTTCCTGCTGCAATCAATCACAGTCCAGCTATATTGTAATCACAGGTAGCTAACATTATTTAAAAGAGGAACAACAGACTTCAGACTGCATATGAAGTGGAAACTTATTAACCAGTGTAGGCTTTCTGTTACTTTGGTTAGTTTTAATATTCTGGTGTGTTCTTCTGGTGTTCACCCACAAACGGGGGGAGAGATTTGTGAAGTTCCTTTTACTGAATACTACATTTTCTATAGTGAAATAATTGCTCTTGGCCTTTTAACCAGAAAAAGACGTTATTTTAACCATCTCTTCAGAAAACAGAAAAAGTTTGACAATTGGGAGAACTCTGGGTTGGGGAGTACTACAAATAATTTGTTACTGAAATACAAGTTCTTTTGTTTAGTCATTTCAGAAGCTTTTAAGTTACTTCTTTTTGATATCTAGAGATGTCACCTTTACCTAAAGACCATCCCTAACCTACATGAGTTTGAAATAGTGCTGGAAAATCCAGGTTGGCCATTTCAGTAGACATAACCCTTTAGCTACTTGGGGGTGTGTCACCCTATGAGTATTACAGCGCTTGTGAGATTTGCCTTCTTGTGAACATTCCTGTCTCTGCTTCAGAGCAGCTTCTTGCCCCAAGTTTGTACCTGCAAACTGCACTTCTGTCCAACTGGAATTGTTAATATTGTGGCCTTTCAAGGAGGCAGAGGTATATAGGCTCTGTTGAGGTGTTTGTGTTGTCCCCCACATCTGAACATTAGGAACCAGAAGTCTGATGCCATATGTGACTACCAATTGCTCCCTTCATGGCTTCCCATCTGGATATTTTGCTTTATGCAGGCTTACTGCAGCTTATGGGCTGCAGGGTAGAGACAGTGGGGTCAGGGACTCAGATAGGAAAGCTGGGAATGGGAACTGTCAGAATTCATTGTAGAAAGGCATCGGTCCCATTGGTGAGTACCATCAGAGTTAAAGGAAACTTGCCAAAAGGTGAGAGTACTTGAAGTTTGAGAAGAGATTAGTTTTAAAATATGTGTTGGTTAAACTTGCTTGCTTTGGTCTCTTGAAGCAGTGTTTGAACAGGAAACTCTGGTTTAGCCAAACAGAAGTAGGTATCTCTGCCCAAAAGCAAGCCAGTTTCTTCCATCAGTGTTGTTGCTCACTGGCTATGAGAGGAAGAAAGAGGGCAAGTTCTGTGGGGAGAGCATGACCTTATATTGTATTAAAGCACATACAGAAATATACTCTAATGATGCAGCTTCGTACTGCAGTTAATGAATCTGGCAGCTGGTTTCCTCTGTAAGAGGTGGTCACCATTCCCTTGCCTGTCACTGATGCTGGGCTCCTGCCTCCTTCATGTTGATGTTGCAGAAAGTCAGTTCAGAGCCTTCAAACAGGCAAAAAACTAAGCTTAAAATAGGGTAATTTAGAGTTCCCCAAGGCAGTTCAACATGGAAAAAGAAGGAAGAAGTCTCCCTCTTGGCCATTAAATTAGCTTTAGTTAGAAAAATACGTGTCAGGGTGGACTTCATGGGCAGCTGGCAGCTCGAAGGTTGTGCTCCTGGTGAAACAAATGGTCCTGCTATTCCCACTCCTGTTCAGCCATGACTGTGAGCTGGATCTTGCTCTGATTTGAAAGAAACTTCAGTGTTCATGTTGTGGCCACCAGCACCCACCCACCCTGCAAACCCAAAATCCAACAGCTCAAGCAAAGCACAGCACAAATAATCTGCAAATTTTGAACTTTATTCAGGTTGTAATAATCCTGTAGCCTCTACTGTGTAACTGCTCTACTTGCAAACAAACCGAGGTTGAATCAGCAACTGATTGATTTCATCGTTCTGGCAGGAATGTGTGGAATCACATCTTCCAGCAACAACGGGTAGTTACATCAGTTTATGCTGAATGAGAAACAAAAGTGAGATGGAATCCAGAAAATAAAGTTTCAGTTTATTTAGTCATTGTGTACGCAGCATTTCTCAGCATCTCTGCATAGTACTGTAATCATGGAATTCACCTCTTTGAAACAAAACCAAAGTTTATCATGACTTTTTTCACCAGAGTTTAAGTGCATTTTTTATTAAATTATATTAGGATAGCTTGACTTTCAAACTAATTAAAACACTACTGTTTGTCTTCTTTCCAAAAATACATTGTTTTGAATATTGCAATCACTTAGCTGAGAGAAGGAGTAATTAAACTTATTCTCAAGTTGCACAATTTAGTTTATTTAAAAATGCTTTATATAGTTTTTAGATGAAGTTATAAATGTTCACTTTGGAACTACCTGAAGATTAATAGTGATGCATTTGAAATGCATTATTTTTTTATTGATTCTTAATGTAGTAAATTACTGAAGTTATTTGGCAGCAAACAGAAATAGCCAGTGATGTTGTTCACATTTATTTTCCTGATAGCATCACAATTTGCATTAATTGCATTGCAGCTGCACTCACTTATATTAAAAAGCTTCTACCATAATTAATCCTTTTTATTTCAAATCATTTTGGCACAATTTCTAGCAATAAACACTCATAAAAGACAGACACTTGAAAAATAACATACAAGTTTCTTCAATATACCTATTGCTGTTTTTTCCTGACAAAGAATTATTGATAGGCTTCTAGGATCAAGTGTTGCAAGTGGTGAAGACTTAAGACCAGTTTGAAAAATGCTAAGTGGATTATTTTGCATAAAAAATAGACAGGTTTTGAATTTGTGTAATTAACCTGTGTTTAGAAAATACCTTGATTTATGTCTACATTTGTATTTCAGTTGCATACATTATGGAAATTTAATTTATAATCCATTTAGCTGATGTGATCATAGTTTTTAGTGCTATCATTTATTAGTCCTTGTATATTAAATGCTCTAAAGGCTTAAACCTGCCTTGTGTAAAAAATTACACCTCTGCATTTACATTTTATGAGTCATAGATGGAATTCCATTTTAAATTCGGGTAGCTTTGATATATTTAAGGAATTACAATAGCTTTATTGTTACTAATGCAGGAACAGCAAACACTGACCTTACACATTGCAAATTAATGATTTATCCCTCTAGTTTGCTTTTAAAGTCAACTATACAAATGAGGATTTTGACTTCTACACCTTGAATAAATCATACGGCTCTAAATATAATGCACCCTTTGGCTTTGAACTCGTTACTCTCAGGGTTTTTTTGCAAGGTCTAACTCACCTCATAGAAAAAATGTTCTTTCAAAAGTTTAAGGAATTGTGTATATTTTTCTTAACGTCTTTGTTGAAATATCATTGAGTGATTAGAGCTGAATTTATTCTTCTTTTCTCCAGTTTTTTTTCCCCCTTGGTGGGATGCCTTTTCTAAGTTTGCAGCAGATTATGGAGGAATTAAGTAACGCCAAAATGCTGCTCTTGGAGAGTTGAAAGGGAACAAACAATGATGTTCCAATGATGTTACGTTGGTGATGCCTTTTCTGATCAGCCTAGCAGTGATATTGATAATCTGTAAAGATTTGGTTGTCATTGGTAGAGATGCTGATGTGGCAAGCAGACTGGACAATGAGAAAGGCATCATGTACCAGGAGTGGGTTTTTTAAAAGCAGTGGTTCTTTAGTCAGAATAGCTCTGAAGTTTACACCTCTCATTCTTCTGAGAGCTCCCATAAGTACTTTTTTCTTCCAATCAAGGAGTTGTTACTGACTTTATAAAAAATAATGCAAAGATACTTTGCATTCCATGGAAATGTGCTCATACAGTAGATCAGCCTAGAATGGTATTGCTGGAGTTTTGTGCATTTTTGAAAATTCTTGAGGATACTTGAGTGTACAGTCAAAATACATCTTTCATGAGTGCTGCAAATTTGGGTCAGGTACATGTTTGGTTCAGTAATTTTTGGACATTTGTAGCAATGTCAGGCACAGAAAGGATTGGCCCTATGATACAGTCATAACTGATAAACTCTTGGCTTGGAAATGAGGATGTTTTGACATTGTTTGGCATTAGAGCAGTAGAATTCAGCAGAAACGTGCAGCAATGAGTTTGTATAACATGCAAGAGATAGCTTTTATTAGTTTAAGATGTACTGAGTTTACAGAGTTATTTTTAAGGGGCTGAGGGGGATGGCAGTTTTACGTGTAGTGTTTGATATGAATGGAAAAATATTGCTTATGATGGTGCTAATGGAAGTAGAGATGTTAACTTTTTTTTGGAAGACATTCTTGATGCAGTAGCATTGTCCTTTAGCAAACCTTGCTTTTCTTGAAAATCCATGCAATTTGGACAAGAAGAGTAGTAATAGATAAGCAAGAACCTTAACATTTTAAATTACAACATAATTAATTTGTGAGATTTGGGACCTTGGTATTTCATAAGAATATTTACATTTCATATTTTGGATGAATATTCTTAAATTTATGCAATATCTGAGGTATTTTCATACTGGTAGAACCCATTCAGGCACCAAATTAAGAGAAAATTACTCAAAAGTTGAGAAATAGACAATAGCCTTCTGAATTCCTGCATGTACAACAGTAAAATCTAATGTGCTTTTAATTGCTTTATTTTTCAGGCTCTTTATGAAAATATGCTGGTGGAACTACCATTTGCTAGTTTTTTCCTCTCAAAGTTATTAGGGACAAGTGCTGATGTTGACATTCATCATTTAGCTTCACTAGATCCAGAAATGTACAAAAATCTGCTTTTCCTCAAGAGCTATGAAGGGGATGTGGAAGAACTTGGACTAAACTTCACTGTGGTAAATAATGACCTTGGGGAAGCACAGGTAAGAATGGCTTTCAATTTTTTTTTTTCTTTTACTGATGACTGATGAATCATTACTATCCTCACTAATTAATTTTTTCATTTAAATGTGATAAGAAACAACTGTTAAAGATGCTGTGACACATCAGTTAGGATTCTGACTCAATAGTTGGAGCAGTGCATAACTAACTGTGTACTTAAAAAATAACTTTTGATGATGACCTAAAGGTCTAATATTTTAAGTAGTAAACTATAGTGATTATTCTCTAACAGTCACACATATAAAGTTGTATTGCCTGAGAATGTTTATTGAACAAAAATATGTTGTTTCTTCAATTGCACTTGTAATAATTGCAAAATTTAGATGATATATAAACTACAGAAGTACTTCCTTGTTTTGCAATTGCAGTTAGCAGTCAGAGAGATTTTAAATAATAATGATAGTAATGACCCTTTATTGTGAGATAAGCATTGTCTCTTTGACTGCAATTTTAAAAGTAGAGAGCCTGAAGTTTGACTGACCTTAATTTTTTTTTTTAAAGGGTTGAGACACCAGATTAGTCAGAGGGGATAAATGGTGTTCAGTGCTTCTGAAAAGCAGTTACTCAGGTCCTTAAGTCTGAGTTTTTAACACAGTTACACCATATAATTTGATTATAGCTTTTATTTGCTCTGTTGTGTGTACTAAAGATCACTCATAGTAGAAAATAAATGTCACTAGAGCTTTAAAAGCCTGCCTTAGTGTGCTAATGCAGGTAACCTCCTAGGTAAAGTCTTTTGTCATGCTTCTTCTTTCATTTTTGAGGATTTAAAGTTGAGGATTTAAAATTTACACTTGATTATGGCATATAATTGGATGAAAAAGGTAAACCTGACCACATTGTGACATGCAGCAGCCTCTGAATTCAGCCTCCTCTCCTGAGGAAGAGACACTCCAGAAGGGGGTGAGCAGTTCTCTGGGGTTTGCTGGTCAGGGAAGCTGGGGACTGTGCACATCTCCAGTGCAGTGGCACCACTGAGATGCAGTAACCTGCCCTGGAAATTGTTAGCTTGAATTCTCTACTGCTGCTTAAGTCATAGCACGTTTGATGGCCAAGACTTCTGTTCAACAGCGTCAGACTTGGATTTTACCTTACTCTTCTGTCATCTGCTTCCTGTATTTTGGAAGATCCTAAAATCTGGATTGAATTGAGTTTTAAAATAGTATCCTCAGATTTGGGGTTCCTAAAGCATACTAAAGGGGAGAGTCAACAGTTGCCTGATATAAGTAATGTTTAATATTAAACATGTGCCACAAGTCATTTTCCTCCTTGGATTACACTCCCTATATGAAACCATATAGGGTTTTATATCTGACCTGCGCTGTCTTTAGAAAAACACTCAAAAACTTGAGCTAAAGACATGATAGAGATGTACCCAAAAGCACATTCTTAGAGTGCCTGCTCTGTGGTACTGTGTGCTCTAAGTGGCTGGTACTGAACTGAAGTCTGTAGCACCCAGAGGTTGGGTTCTGCAGTGCAAAGCACCCAAAATGGCGATATTACCTGGGATTTTCAACAATGGGGGGAAAGCCTGAATTCTAAAACTATTTATTTAACTGTGGTTGAAGTAATAGCTTTGTTGGTCACAGCTAACTCAATCTAGTTTGGTATTTAACTAAAATGAAAAATAGCAAATATTTTCTGAAGTAGTTTTGGTTTCCATATATTTTACATCTACTCAGTATATCCTTAAAAGTTAGCCACACAAGTTAGAACCCAGCTCAACTAAAGGACATGGAAAGGGGAAATAGCTCAGAAATAATGTAAAAGGAGATCCCACTTAAAAGATGTTGCCAGATCTACCTACTGCAACAAAAAGTGGTAAAAAGTGCATTCTTGCCAAGAAGCCTAATTTGTTTGTTAAAAGTCCCTGAGGGCTATGGCTACTATTATCAAGACTTCTAATTTGTAATTGTTTGGCATAACTTTAAAAGGAAGATTTGATATATTAGTGAGTTACTGAGTAACTAGATGAAATGTAAATTAAAATAAATATTCTGATACTGGTTTGCTGTTTTTATACTTGAAGAGAGAACATTTTACCCATGAATTATAGCCATCTTTTTATGAGGCTCACTGCATGTTAGTGTAGTTCAACAGAACCCATTGGTTCTTGTCACTGTCTTTTGCCTTTCAATGCAACAAGTCTGTTTTTTTGCTTCATTACTTTAATAAACCTCATATGGTTAAAATACATTTTGTCTGCTATTTGACTTGTAACCATTGCATGCTAATTGATTGTGCCAAGGTAAGGCTAATTCACTTTGGGAAAAGAGCTTAATTTGCACTCTTATGTTGATTGTACATTATATCTAGTTTTCAGCTAAACAACCACTTTAGTGTTTAATAAATTAGTGCCCAATAAATGCATCATAAATCTATCATTGTAAATAGCTGTCCTCATGACAGTGTCCATCCACCAATTGTGGCACAAAAGCATTATCTGCAATGAAAGACACATTCAATAGGGGCTCTATTGCCTCTGTCAGTAGTAGAAGGTAGAAATTCTATTATCGGTGTATTGATTCCAATCCTGTAATGTGCTTTTAGACCCCATTAAACTATTGTCAAAGTGCATTCACCAGAAGTTGAAAAAGGTACTTAATAATTTGCACATTAGACCTGCTAATTAGGGGAGCAATGCCATCAACCTTATCTTCCAACCCCAAACAGCTTTTGATAAAGATCCATCTAATGCAGTGATATTCAGCCTACATTTCAGCTGTTGGGTCTCCTACAGAAAATGGTGGCCAGTAGCAAAGTCTCAAAAGGAGGTCAGCCTATAGTTACAGGTACCTTCAAGCAGCTGTGTATACTGATTTAATTTTTCCTTTTATCTTGTAGATGAGATGGTTATGAAAGGCCTATAATAAGAATGAGGTTAACAAACTCAAGAAAAAACCTTTTCAGAGCTTCCTCCTTCCCCTTCTTTCGGTGAGGAAGGAATTTTGGGGCTGTCCAGGGTCAGAGGGAGATGTAAATGCACATTCCTCCCTTCAGAAATGTTGGGTACTATACTCCAGGGAGTCTTCTCAAACACTGATACTTGAGATGACATGGATCAGAAGTTGAGTGTGATTGGAAGATTCCATAATAAAGTGTAAAAGCACAAATCTACAGAGAAGCACTATAATATATATGGCAGCAGTTTCTGTGAAACCCAGTAGAACTTGGTGTTGGGACACCTTCTTGGGCTTTTTAAACAGGTGTGAATGCCATTGCTGTCACTGAAAAGATGCTGACTCACCAGAGGGGAGTTTTTTCCTTTAAATTTCTTTGGGGGAAAGTTTTGAAGCCTTAAAAATAATTTTGAAAGTTTCTGTCTTGGCAACCTCTTTACTAAGATATAGTGGCTTAGATGAATGATTTTAGAGGTTTTTCAGCAGCAGAGTAATTAAGCTGAAGCTGAGGCTTCTCAGGCAGACTCATAATACTTACAGAAAATGCATTCTTAGGCATTCATATGCAATCTCCTACCTGGAACTCCTGCCTGAACATCTGGAAGGCAGATGACAGGGAAAGAAAGGAAAAAAAAAACCTTTATCGACTTGTTTTCAAAATGGGGAAAAACTATAGGGGTGATGTGAACAAAAGTGATTAGAGCCCAGGAGAAAAGAGAAAAGATTTTCATCTTGTAGGACTTCTTGAATATCTGTAAGAACTTTGTGAAATTGTGTGGGAGGTTCTATGATTCTGTTAAGAGATACATGTCTTACATCTTCATACGGCACTTTTCTGATCCATTTTGGTATTTCCCCTTCATTTTAAAGACATACTTTATATCAGATTTGTCTGAATGATCTGAATACTTATCTAAATTATATCTGTGGTTTGATTGCCTTTAGTACATGCGATTTTGATTATGAACCAAGTTAAAATGCTTTTTGTTTGTTTGTTTGAAGTTAGATCTACAAAATAGAAACTGAGGGAATGACACAAATCTGTAGTTTCCTCGTGTGGCCTGTGCCTGGTAACCTGGGTTATTGTCTTGCCCCATCTAGTGGCGAGAACTGGATGGATAAACGTGCAAATGAAGCAGATAGAGCATTTAAGATCTATTAAGTTGTGCTATGGTCTTTTTGAAAAGGAGCTCTTCAACAATCGTTCCTGACTTTTAGAATTAAGTGGGAATTCTGCAATATTTCTTTAATGCCATGAAAACATTGAATAACTGAAAAGTGACCTGCATCTACCTTTACTTTAGTTTTATGCTTAATGAGTGGGTAAGGGTTAGGGTTGTCTTCTGTTTTACATCCTCCTTAGCCTTTTTGCCATCATATAGTTATTGTTTGTGCTACGTTATCCCTTTTGTTTCAGTCTTGGATGATACTTTAACAAAACAGCGGTAAAATTAACGTCCCATTGACAAACTCTGAAAATGGATAGTTAGATCTTTGGAAAACCCCAGGAAGTGCAGTTAACTGAGTGCTGTACCCTTACATGTGGCAATGCAGGGCTCTGGGGAGGAAGGGGAGCTATAGAAACGTTGCTGGATCAGAAATCAAGGTTTGCTACTTAAAAATATAAAAATAAAAGGAGTAATAAGATTAAAAAAAAAATACTTGGTCCTGTTTTCTAAAAATAGTGGTCAGAGCACAACACCTTTTCTTTCCTTTGTTTTGCAGGAAGAACATTATGGGGAGAGAATAGCTTTTTATTATAGAATGAATATAGCTTTCCTGACATCCTTAGAGCACTGTGCAGCTAGTGCTATTACAATGCAAATGTAAATTAATTGTGTCCTGATTTCTGTTTGCTGGCCTGCAAGGAAGGTCAGACATTTTACTTCACCTAGTACTGGGATGAATCTTAAAATACAGCAGTTTTCTAGAACATCCTACTAGTAATTCCCTTTGGCTGTTTTAGGAAGGAGGTCAATTCAAGCATCTTTTTGTGTAAATGCTGAGCTCACAGAAAGTATTGTATGCACATGGAGTAATATCTATTAGTGTATTGTTGGTGTCCATGTTCTTAAGAGATGCTTGATGAGTTAGGTAATACAAATATGCTTTAATATGGCCTAATTCAGTGTGTCCGTACCTCAGAGAGAGGGATTGAGTTGAGTGAAGTGGTGTCAAAAACCCAAGGAATTCTGCAGTTCTGCAAAACAAGTAGAGAAAGTTTGTAAGTGAGCAGATAGTGAGGTATTAGTAACTTTGAGGTCACAACACTCATCTGTTCATGTGGAACATCATTGGTAGCTCTGATCTTGTGCAGCTAAAGAGGACAAGAGTTTAAGTAGTAAGAGAAAGCTTTCGTATCTTGTTAGGCTTTGTAAAAGGTATTTTATAGGAGGAAATTAAAGAAAACTGTCTTTAGTTGTGGGAAAAAGTCTCTGGGAAGATTAATGAAGTTGCTGCCCATAAGTAATACATCATGGATATATTTGAGGAGGAAGGAAAGAGCTGATTAAGCTCTTCAATACTGAAATAAGGACAATGGCTGTGAACAAACTTGACTCATTGGATTTGAAGTGAAAATTGGAATGTTTCTAGTCAATAATTGGATTAATCTGATGATTAACTTTCCAGTGACAGTAGTAAAATTACTACACTGGGATGAAACACAGATGAGAGAGCTGAGCAGTGCAGGGGCCCCTTCTCATCAGCTGTTTCCGCTGTGGTATGGAACATGTCCCATATTTATATTAATACTCCTTGTGGACTTTACCAGTAAAAATACCCTCACCCTCAGGCCAGTCTGTGGCCCCAGGCACTGGCTGGTACCTTCTGGAAGTGGTCCCTGGCTGTGTCCCATGCCAGGCTTTGCAATGGGTAGATCCCAGCGAGCTCTCCTGGATCTTATGTCCCTGGTTCTCATTGAAGGGAGCAAGATAATGTGTACAGGATGTGAAATGGTGTCACCTACACTGACACCTTTCTTTTACTTAATTCTTGCAGGAGCAGGGTTTAAGCATAATCAGTACCTGCACACAGACATGGTGGAGTATTGATGAGGTTTTTTACTGTAGGAGCTAACAAAAGCCAGAAGCTTGCAGCTGAAGGATTAAAGTGGGAAGTAAGACATATTTTTAACACCTATTGTAATTCAGGTTGTGGTAGCTTATCAAAGAATATATAGATACTCCATCACAGGACGCATGTCTCTAAAAATGGTGCTCTAACTCATCTGTGGATTTATTGAGTTAAATACAGGAATCTCTAGACAGAATCCTCTGGCCTGTGTTATCTGGGAGGTCAGAATTCACAGATCTTAATGGTATCTTTTGCCTTAAAGACGTATAAATCAAGAAAAAGTCTGAATGCCCAAAAGCACTGTGAATTTTTAATCATACTATTTTGCACATTTTGCTTAGTAAAAGAACAGCTCACATTATTAGGTAGCATGTTAGAAAAGAAGCTATGCATGTATTTAATTCTCTGTGCTCTAAAGATGTCATCATTACCACATAGTGAAGTGCACAGTTGTTGTAAATGAAGAAATTGCTGACTCCAGAGTGTAGAAAAAAAAAAGAAACAGTTTTTGGAAGAGTTCAGAAGGTGACAGTATCTCAGCTTTTCAGGTTTTTTTTTCAATTCTTCCCTTAAGTACTCTAATAATACCTTCCAGTTGGGCTGCTGCTCAACAAAATTAACCTCATGTAGTAAAGAGTAAAATATGTGACGCCTATAGTGTTTTAATAACAACTATCTTGTTTGATTTTTTAACTTTTGTTGAATGTACTGAGCATGTACAACAGTACATTTTCAACAATATGAATTGTGAATGCTGAGCATTCTGCAAATCAGGCTTGTGTCACTTGGATTTTCACTCAGCAGATGGTGCTTTTACCAAAATGCGACCCTGGCAGAATTCACCAGCACCAAGCAGTTATTAGGAAAGAGCCCAGCCAGTCAAGTACAGCTTCCCTAATCTGACTGCAGGGCGAGTGCTCTGTGTGAGCTCTGTGCTTTTACAGGCTGCTCTCTCTTCTAGAGGGAAGCAGTGAAGCTGGGGGGGAGCTTGCCGAGAAGGGTGTTTTCACCTCAGTTCTTGTCTGACTTGCATTGGTGAATTTAGTGTTACTGACAGCTCCTACAGAAGAGCTCTGACTGTGCCGAGTCTGCTTTCTGGTGATGAACCATGGGGCTGTGTGATGAGCTGCATTGGCAGCTGGAGGTCTGGGTGCATAGAATGTGCTCTTACACATAACCAGAAAAAACACCTACCTTTATAACTCACCGTATTCTTCTATCTTCTTTTGGGGTGAATATTCCTGAGTGTATTCTAGTCAGCTTGAAATATCTACATCACTTACTAGAATGTTTTGCAGCTCCATTTCACGACTGCAGCACAGAAGTGTGGTTTATCAGGGTGCTGAGAATTGCTGTGTTTCTAGGTGGTTGAGCTGAAGCCAGGTGGAAAGGACATTCCCGTCACCAGCGCTAACCGGATCGCATACATCCATCTGGTGGCAGACTACAGGCTGAACAAACAGATCCGCCAGCACTGCCTGGCTTTCCGGCAGGGACTGGCCAACGTGGTGAACCTGGAGTGGCTTCGAATGTTTGACCAGCAGGAAATACAGGTACTTCTGCTGGAAACTGTAGAAAACAATTGCTCTAAACAGAAATAATTTTTGCCTGTAATGTAATGGTCTAATTTCCTTTGCTGTTAGGTTCTGACTTCCGGTGCACAAGTTCCTATTAGTTTGGATGACCTTAAATCTTTCACAAACTATTCAGGTAAGCATATTTTGCTGAAGTTAAAAAAATTATTATGACACACTTGAGAATAAATAAACTTGCTCTTTATCCTACTTTTTAAGAAAAAGTTGCAGGGCCATTCTTGTTACCTTTGGCCAAATTTGGTAGATGGGCCTAAATTTCAGAAAATTGGCTAAAATTGCAACCCAGTTTTATAAATGCTGGGAAATAGAGATATGCAGTTTATTTTATTCATACACTTAAATGCAAGTTTATAGCCAGATAATTCTGAGGTATTTCTTTTCTAAATTAAAGTTAGTCAATGATTGTACCTGGCTGACCTGAAAATAAGTCTGCAAGTGACTTTGGGATAGTAGTTCCTACTGCCTCATTCAGATACTTACCATTTCTCAGTCAGTCTGAAGAGAGAGATCATATTTTTTGCCTTGTGAGAAATGCAAGGTATCTTCAATTTCTCCCTGCATTTATCATGAAGGTAATAAAAAAGTAGCTACCAAATTATCAGTTCACATCTGGGCTTACGTCAGGGTAAGTGGATTCATTCAATAACATCCTGGGTCATGCAGATTTTGCACACTCTTGTTGTAAAAGGCAATACGAAGTTACTAGCTAAATGCTAAACTAAACAAAATGAATTTAAAATAAGATTCAGTGAAGAAAACTGCATTTAAGAAGCTGAGGAGTAGAGTAGCCATAGGTAAGCAATGAAACTGAAATTGCAGTGATCAGAGATCTGTAGATACTGGACGTTAGCAATGCAAGCCTGCTGATTATAATATTTTCCCCAAACTTTTCAAGATTGATGCTGGGTTTTCTGAAGAATTTATTTCTTACATCAAGCTATTCTAGCTGTAAATAATTTAAATCTCATTGTAGGTGGCTACACAGCAGACCATCCTGTAATTAAAATATTTTGGAGAGTTGTAGAAAGCTTCACTGATGAAGAGAAACGCAAACTACTCAAATTTGTGACGAGCTGCTCTCGACCACCTCTTCTGGGGTTTAAGGTATGTCCTCTGACTTCCTGGCAAGCTTTTAGAAATGCTGCAGATGTTGATGCAAGTTTTTCTTATCTAGGAATCTACAGTTTGAGAAGAATACTCGTCTGTGACTACTGAAATAGCTTCAGTGTTTGCATTTGCATGTGTAATAAGTATAGTTTTAAAATACATAATGAAGTGTTCTATTGCTTTCTATTTTAACTGCAAAATTTGATAAACCTACAAACCCATTGATTAGAGCACTTGCTGTGTGTCATAGAAGATCCAGGCTGCCATTTCATGTTACTGTGCAGAAGCAGAATTGCTACCAGTTCCAAGGAACAGGTTAAGTTAAGAATAGTGTCTTCTAAGTCAGGCAGAAGAGCATTTAGGGTGTAAGAGCAGCTACTAAATTTGATCCTCTTAAATTAATCACTTAAACCAAGACATACATTGTGTTTTCTTCAAATTCCTTTTCATCTGCTTATAGGTCGTAGCTCATTACTCTTAGTAGCAAAATATTTAGCTGCTGTCTCCAGATTGCTATTTACTGGGAAGCTTAAGTACGAAGAAAAATTTTCTCTACTGCTGATAAAAGTAAAGAGAGGCCAAGGCAAGGTGAAAGCATTTTGAAACTAAATTCTGGGGATATTCTACCTATGAGTTTCACAGTACTGAAAAATTTTGGCTAAGAACCAGCCATCACATCATTTCCTCAAAAATGTGGGAACATTCAGTAGTGTGGTGGTGTTGCCACATGGATTGCCAACGTATCCTCCATCTTCAGTATCTCTATAGCTGAGCTACACCGCTTTTATAGACACTTATGATTGGAACTGGCACTTTCAGTTGGTAATTGGTCTGACTGTTCCATGTGTTGACCTCAGGATGAAACGAATCATGTCTTAGACACCCCAAAACTTGCTAATGAGATCCTCTTTAACAGTAAAGAGTTGTCCATAGATTTGGATACGGAGACAGTAGACATGGCTGTTGAATCACATGAATCCTGTCCAAGGTATTTGTTGATTGGTTTATGTGATTCATTACTTAAAAGCCTGCAAGCATTCCTCCTAAACTCCCCAAGTCCATGTGAATATCTGTACAGTGCTCTAGCAATGAATAGGATTTTACAGGACAGCAGGAAGAGCAATTGGAAAACTCTGGGATGAGACTGAGATAGAATAGTGCACATCAGTCATGTGTGGAAGGGAGAGTTGGGAAATAACTGGGGAAACCAAGTAAGCAGAAGTTCCCATTTGTTGTAATCCTCTTAAATTACAAGGGGGAGGAGGAAAAGCCGCTGTAGGTACCCAGCTTTGTGGTAGCCAGTGTGACATTTGAAGAAATGGAGGAAGTGAATCAAAAGTCTAAAAATATTAAGGTTGGCAGTGACACATTCAAAAGAAGCTAAATGTGGAAAGCTGAAGTTTGTGTGTTCACTTGGGAGATGGGCCACAAACTGACTGTGGCATATGTGGCTAGGAAAAAACTGAAGCAAATTAGTCATTAAAATTTCAGCATGAAAGCAGTAAGTTAAAAGATGAATTCACTGTACAAGGGGCTTGCATGCTCAGACACAGCAGCAGTGTTGGCAGAGGAAAGCAGTTGAAAGGGCATTAGAGCTGCTCTGCTGGGCTGCTCTGAGCAGGACTTCAGGCAATACCACAGGGTGGCTGCAGCAGAACCTGTGAACAGAGATTTACCACCAAACCAGGGGCTTGCCAGGAAGTGTCTGCCAGAAAAGTCAGTGGGTGACTGGTATTGTCATCAGCAAGAGTGTCTTGGTAGCCCATGAGAGAGTGTTGTTTGGAGCTTTGAAGGTGCAGAGTGTGAAGCCACAGGAGCACTGAGTATTACTGGCCAAATAACTGTGAGAACGTGTTTGTGTTGATCGGAGACATGAACACAAACCATCTTCAAAATTTGATCGCACTTTTAGTGTGTGTGCTGTATTTTTCTGAGGGAAACAATTTCTGGTTCTCACTCTGAAATTTTCTTTGTGCTTTATATTGTGAGACCAGCACGTTTTCTTCAAGTTAGTGCACAGTAATTTAAGATAAGGAAATATCTTGACAGTTACAGCTTATAGATAACATAGTCTAGCTTTGCATCATTTAAAAACTTTAAACTTTCATTGGAGTCAGGTTCAGAATAACATTTACTAAAGCTAATTAAAGTTTAATAAGTTTAATAAATGTGATTGTTAAGGACAGGGAAAAAAAAAAATCATTAAAGTGTGGTTGAAAATTGTTAAGTTCCAATCAGGTCACATAATAAATTGATGGTACTTTTCCCTTCCAAACTATTGCAGTTTCCCGCTGTACGGTATTTAATAATGCAACAAATGGTGCCCTTGGCATGACATTTCCATTTAGAACTCCATTTTTCCATTTTTAAAGCAAGAGTAGGGGAATTCAATTAGCATTTTGAAAGGAACACTAAAAATGCAACATTTTAGCTGTGAAATACTTTTAAGGCCTCCATTTAAACAATAATTTAGCTTAGAATCTCACTGACCTTTTGCCTTTGGAGCTGGAATTTTTCTCCAGTTTCTAAAATCAGAACTATTTTACCTTAGGCAAGCATTTGATAAAATGAATACTGTCTTGCCACCAAAAGCAGTGCTTTGAAGGGAACAAATAAATATATTTTTCACTATATTCTTCCTCAGAAGAAGATAAATGAGATCTTCTTAAAACAATTTGGTATTACATACAAAATGTCCTTAAAGTATGTTCTTCAGATAAGTAGTTACCACATCAGAAGAATAATCGGGATTTGAGAAGTTTGTATCATTATAGACTCACTATGCATATTGATAGTGTTTTTGTAGTGTTATAAATTTGTAGGATAGACTGTATGAGCAACAAATCATCATATTTTCCTTAGAATCTGATAAATTGCTTTGTTTTGCAAATTAATTGATCTTGTTGGGACAAGGCAGAGAGAGACTATGCAATTCAAGAATGATTTTGGTGCTACAAAGAATGAAAGAAAAGGCCGTTTGAGTGTCATTGTGACAGGTTTTAATCTAGTGATTGACTTCATAGAAATGTGTGCCAGCTGCTACAAGGTAGATTTTGGCTTGTATGTCTTTTTTTGATATGTGGTTGTTTTTTGTTTTGGTTGCATTTTCCAGGAGTTATATCCTGCATTTTGCATTCACAATGGAGGATCTGATTTAGACAGGCTGCCTACTGCCAGTACCTGCATGAACTTGCTGAAGCTTCCTGAGTTTTACGACGAGAATCTGATGCGAAGCAAGCTCCTCTATGCCATTGAATGTGCTGCTGGATTTGAACTCAGCTGAGGCCAACTGATGCTTATTTGGATGATCTGCAGAGGAACGAACCAGTGCCTACTCTATAAGCAGCACCCATACCCACGCAGTTTTAAGGGAATTCTGTCTACGTTTCTGCAGTTCTTGTGTCTTACCAAATGCCCTCAAATAGGTTTCATTTCTAAACACGATTTCTTAGTTAGCTTTTATTACTGAGTATTGCGTTGACACTGCTTTATGACTCAAAACTATGAATGCTGTGTGCAGCGTGGCTGATTTCTGTGTTTATGTGAAGAAAGAGCACATTTAAAGAACAGTGACATCTCAGTGAAATTAACCAAAGATGAAGCTTTGGCTTTGTGCTGTTCAAACATAAATAATTTGCAAACTGGCAATAAAGTTGTGTACTGTGCGGTGCATTGGGATGAGACAGGGCTAACATCCTGTAATTAATCTTTCAGATGGAAGGCGAGCAGATGTTTGCAGATATCCCAGAATGGAGAGGATGAAAATGCTCATTACTGACAAGCTAACAACTTATATTGTAGAGTTGTTTACAAATCATAGAGAGATGGGCAATCACCAGCCATATGAAGTTTAACAAGGGACAAGTGCTGAATTCTGTACCTAGGATGGGGCAAGCCTGGATGTATGGACAGAGTGGGGAATGAGAGGCTGGAGACCTGGGGGTCCTGGTTGATGGCAAGTTGAGCATGAGCCAGCACTACCCTGGCAGCCAGGAGGGCCAGCCATGTCCTGGGAGGCATTAGGCACAGCATCGCCAGCCGGGCAAGGGAGGGGATGCTTCCCCTGCTCTGCTCTGGGGCAGCCTTGAGTCCTGGGGGCAGTTTTGGGTGTCACAATACAAAGAAGATATTAAGCCATTAGAAAGCATCCAGAGGAGACCACAAGGTTGATGAAGGGCCTGGAGGGAAAGCTGTGGAGGAATGGCTGAGGTCACTTGGTCTCTTCAGCCTGTTGAAGAGGAGTCAGAGGGGAGACATCATTGCAGTTACAACTCATTGTGAGGGGAGGAGGAGAGGCAAGTACCGATCTTTTCTCTCTGGTGACCAGTGACAGAACCTGAGGAAACAGCATGGAACTGGATTGGAGAAGGTTTAGGTTGGGTATCAGCAATGGTTTTTCACCCAGAGGGTGGTTGGGCTCTGGAACAGGCTTCTTGGGGAAGTGATCACAGTCCCAAGTCTGCCAGCGATCAAGAAGCGTTTGAACAATGCTCTCAGACACTTACTGTGACTTGGGGTATCCTGTGCAGGACCAGGAGTTGGACTGGGTGATCCTGATCGATCCCTTCCAACTCAGGATAGTCTGTGATTCTATGACAGTTGCAGAACTGATCTTATATTATACTACCTTCCCTCAAGATGGTAGGCGCTGAGATAAAATGAGTGTAATATTCCATTTGTGCTTACTGAAACACCTTGAAAGAGTAGGATTTGGATTATTTTAAGTTCAACCTTTGCTGCATCATTATCGCTTGGACACTGTTCTGAATGGATGTGACCTTCCAGGTTTTCTCTGTTCTGTTTCTGTCTTTTGTGCCTGTACAGGTTTTTTGGTTGGTTGGTTTTAAATGAATCAGTCTCCTATTGCATACACAGTACATACAGAAATCATCACTTTGGAAAAATATACATGTAATAATTATTAAAAATCTTTGAACCAAAGTTATCAGGCTTTATCTTTTATATTTGAAGCCTGTGGTGTTCACATTCCTTTTCCCTATAATTTCTTTCCATCTTAAATACCATATCTGTGCCACAGACACTAATCAAATTAACTTTTTTTTTTGTGATTAAACAGCATTTATATCCGTTTCCCTGCAGTATTTCTGCTGAGAAAAGTAAGTGGAAATATGCTGCTTAATATAAATTAATATCTGGGGGAAAAATTGCTGTCATATGGAAGGAGCTGATCCTGTAATAGTAGGCACATCATAGGGTTTCTTATGCAAACTGCAGTGAGTTTAAAAAAGGAATTATAGTTCAGACTGTAAGATTCATAAGTCCATCCCTCTGAACTTTACTATTATATTTTAAATCATCAAAAATTACAATCAAATTTGTATTCATCTCTTATGCAAAAAAATATTTTGCTGTTACTGGAAACTGCTGGATTTCCTATTTAATAAGCAGTAACCAGCAATATCCTTTTAAATGTGGGGAAACTTAGTGGTTTTAAGATGTTTACTAGTAACCATATAAAAATGTATAATTTCTTAATTTGAGTAATAAATGAAGTGTTAAAATACTATTTGTAGTCTTGATGTACAGAAATAAAATGATTGGTTTTCTTTTTGGTTTTGCTTTAGGCTTTTTATTTATGTTAAATGTTACATACGCAACCTATTCTTTATCCCAAATTCTTTTCTTGTATATTTTTCTACATAAATTATGAAACTTGTAAAGAAGTTGAAAAAGAGATCAGTAATAGTGAAACTGCCTCCTCCTAATTGCAAAACCTGAACACTTCTTTTAGATAGCATTATTTATTTTAGAACCTAATGCTTTAAATATTTTGAAATTATTTTTCAATTCCATTATTTTGCTACATTGGGTAGTGTTGTATCTGTATTTTGTAAAATTAAATTAAATTTTTCTATTAAATATTTGTATTTTGAAGATTGTGTTGGAGTCATGCCAAGTACTGGTGACTGGTAATGTTCACTTTGTGCTTTTGAAAAGGAGCCAGTGCCCACTATTGCTGTCTGTGGCAAGGAGAGCAGCGGGTTCCACAGGGAGGGTAGGCTGGGGGAAATGTGACTTGCACTGAGCTGTAATTGCAGGAATCATAAAGCTGCAGAAACCTTCAGGAGACAATTCGAGTTTGTTGAAAATACTCTGATGTTTTATTTCTTTGGTATGCAGCACTCGGTGATCTTGTTTGTGTATTCTCTATGTGAAATATGTGACACAGGCGGGGCATCGAGAACAATTGTAGGTTTCACTGTGCACAGGCTGGAATCCAGACTGCAGTGAGAGGAGAGTGGGGCTTTCCTTTGGCAACCAGTGCTTCCAGCTGTGCCAGCTGTTTTTGGAGAGGCTGGATGAAGCACAAGATCCTGCTTCTCAATGATCTCTTGCTGGATATTTTAAGGAACAGAAGATAAAGGTGTGAGAGGTAACATAGGCGTAGTCGTGTCCTGAGGAGCAGGGGGGGTTGAAATGATCTCTCATAGATAGCACTTATGTAGCAAGAATTGTTTCTGTATGAAACTGGATTTTCTGGATTTTAAAAGAAGAGCGAACTGTCTCCCAGTTGTGATGCTCCCAGAGTTTAGGTAGGCAGAGGCAGGAGCACTCTGCATACAAGCAACCTGAAATATTATTGTAGATTTGATCATCAGAATTATAGCAGTAATAATTATGAGTTTGGGGTTGGTTTCTTTACAAGACAGCCCTTCCTTAAAGTAAGTTTTGTACTACAGTGTTTCATCCTCCTAGTTCAGTACTTGCTTTTTTAAAAAGCTAGCATTTTCTGATTGGTTTTTGTTTTCAAGTAAGTTTGGATTTATAATTTTGTAACCTGTTCTAAAAACATTTTTGTCAAGGTCTATATGATGAAAGAGTTTGCAATTTTTTCATCTCTACAGTTCAAAGGTGTTAAAAGTGGAATAAAGAAATACAATTTAGCACTTGGTCTCTTTCAATGAGAGTTTTTCCAGATGGGGGTTTAGTCCTATTAGATGCATTTGAAAAAATAAAGCGCGACAAACCAAACCAGAAATTATTGACCTTGTCCTTAAGCTCTGTTGTCTTCCGTCATGGTCTTGAAAGCCAGACTTGAATAAATTTCACAGAACTCACTTGTGATTTCTAGGGAACATGTTTGTATCTGCAAAAGAGAAAAGACTTTCCTCCAGAATTCTGCGTAAACACCAAGCTGATAGAAGTTTTATTTGAGTAAGAAGAATATCTTCAGGTATTTTTTGGGGAGGTGCTCCATAATAATAATAATAAAGAGCTTCCTGATGCTGTTAGTAGCAATGTTGACCTTTTTTGGCATCACTTGAGTAATACAGCACAAACATCCTAATTTAATCCTATAAAGGGTTTTGGAATTCAGAGAAAACACTGAGTGCAGTGAGCTCATAAATTTCAGTTTCTATAAAACTATTTGTTAAATGCCAGTGAGCACATATTCTTATCACCACTGAAAAATAGTACAGCACAGAAAGAAAAAGGACAAAACAAAAGAGGAATGTTCTGTTGGACCTGTAATATTTGCTCATATACATGAATCTGTGTTAATAATGGTTTGTGGTGTAAATGCTTGTTACTTTTTTTCATGATGCTTTTGCCTGTCAGTGAAGGAGAGAAAAAATGAACGTGGTCTGTAAAATTGATCAGGATATCTATATTTTTATTGACTTCTGCTTTTGTGAATAAAATAATTTGAGTTTTCTTGAAACTCTGCAGAAACACTCATTTTTTGCACTAAACTGGGCATTCTCTTGTTAAAGATTGATGGCACTGAATAGGTGCTAAAAGAATCTAATAGTAACTGCTTGTTGGTCTTAGTACTGGTGGAACTGGCTGCCCATGGCAGTGATGGGAGTCATCATCCCTGGACAGATTTAAAATTCCAGCAGGTGTGGCACTGAGGGACATGGTTTAGCGGTGGGCTTAGCAGTGCTGGGTTAATGGTTGGACTCAATCCTCACTGAGGTCTTTTCCAACCTAAACATTCCTATGGTTTTACTGTTTTGGGATGGTGTGTACCTTCAGCTTTTGAGCTGTGATTTCCCACTCTGCCAGGGAAGCTGCAGCTCTGAGGTTTACCTCTGTTTCAGGGTGTTTTTCAAACAGTGCACTTGCTCTGCTTTGTAAAAACTTCAGAATCTTTGGAAAGAATAAAACTCCATGGATAAAAGTCTGAGAAGCTGTAATTCATAGTGAAGAATGCTACTCTGTCAGTAATACAAAAATGTCTCTTTCAGCTTCTACTGGAATTTTAGTGCATTTGGGCCCCTTTGAAGGTGCAATTTAATTTTTATCTCCTTTGATAATTAGGCTTACCTACTTCCTTTGCTTATTTATTATTTTCATTGCTAAATATACTTTTAGTTCCACTTCAGTATTTATAAAGTTAGTATTGTGCATGTTTGGTTTTGAATACGTAGAAATAGCAGCGTATATGCTTCAGCTTACCTGCTACTAAAAATGTGATAAACATAAAACTACATAAAACTCCTCTTGCAGGGCATTTTGTAGCTTGTAACACTAATAAAACACAAATGCCCAGGTATCTTGCCTGGTTTTCAGTATGTGTCTGGTAGTCTGGAAAGCTCATTGAATTTCTCCTGTGTGTAGAGAGACAACATAAGGCAAAAAGTTGAAGTTACACAAGTTGAATCTATTACAGAGAACACACAAGTCATCAGGAACATCTGGAGATCACCTGCTTCAAGCCCCTGCTCAAAGCAGGGTCACCTTCAGCAGGTTGCTCAAGACCTTCACCTGTGAAGTTCTGAATGTCTTCTTGGACAGAGAATCCACAATTTCTCTGGGCAACCTGGTTTCAGGGTTCAATTAACTTCACAATAAAACATTTTTAATCAGGTTTAAACACATTTCTTGTATTCCAGTTTGTGCCCATTGCCTCTTGTCCTGTCACAGGGCAGTACTAAAGAATTTGAGCCTTCTCCAGGCTGAACAACATCAGCTCTCTCAGCCTCTCTGCATATGACATACCCTCCAAAACCTTAATCCTCTTTCTCTCTGCCTTACTTGTTAGTGAACCCAGCAGCATCATCAGAATATCTTTTGTGCACTTTGATGTGACTGGGGACTCAGCAGATGACACTAAATCTCTTGTCAGATGGCAGTGGTTGTTAATCAGTGGCATTTACTACGTAGGGTTGGATTTAAGGCTTTGTGGCTGTGCTTTTTCAACTTCCAGTGCTGCTTTGACTTTCTAAGGATTTTCCAAATCTATTACCAATGCAAAATAGCAGACTTGGTAAAAACTGAGCTCTGAATTATTTTCACAGTTTTTAAACAGGAGAAACATGGGAATTCTGACTGGCAAAAATGGGACATAAAGGCAGGCAAAGATGTCCTGCAGCTTGATTTCACGCTGCCAAGGGATGAACTTTTCTTGTGTTATGGTTAACTGGTTGCTACATTTGTTGCCAGAGTAGTTGCTCGCCAGTCTGGGACTAAGTTTCCCTGTCCACAGCTCTGCAGAATCATACATTCTGTTTGCAAAGTTTGTTCATGTATTTATAGGAGCAGCGTGCTCAAATTTCCTGCTATATTTAACATCATTCTTTTCTGCATTCCCAGAGCAGCTGTTTGTTCATTCTGTATAGCATTTAGCTGAAAAGTAATTTTGCATTATTTCTATTTTATTCTTTGTTTATAGTTACACATAGTTCTTGATTGCTGAAGAAAGAAACAGGCATTCACCAGATGGTGTTATTTCAGATCCTCCTGCTACTGCTGCTTGCCCAAATGTTAGACCTGGGAAAAGCATCTCTCCTCAGTTGCTATGTAGTTTTGTTGTATGTTGACAAACAAACCTTTTGAAGGAATTTTTTCCTTCTAGCAGTTGTGTCTTTAATTAAGAATAATTATTTTCATCACAGCTCTGCTTGCTGTTTTCCCCTTCTTCACCTTCAGGCAAACAGCAGCAGAGCTCAAAGTCTGCAGAGGTATTTTAGGTCTACTAATCTCTTGGATCTGATGAAAAATTACATGGAATTAACTAATATTTGGCACTGTTATATGGATAAAAAAGCATATCCCTGATCAGATTAATAAACATACATGCTGATCACACTGTCCTTGCAAGGAATAAGCACTTGGCATAAGCTGTGAGATTGTCTGACAGTCCCCAGTAGTTCCTGGCTTGTTGTGTGAAGACCCCAAATAATCAGCAGAATACATCTGATATTTCAGGAGGAATTGGCAAAAACATCAACTATGCTGAAGTGGTTTAACCACTTTCAGAAGCATCCACTTGGCTCAGACCTTTTCTTTCAAAAAGGAGTCCAGATAAACTTGGAGCGTCTAGATTACCTAAGAAACGCCGTACCAATGAAAATTGAGGTTGTGCTCGGCAGGAAGACAGTGGAGAATGCAAGTGAAAATGGGTTATTTTGTGCTTTCAATGCTTCTACTGAAAGTTTTAAACACTAGGTGTATTGCCCATATTTCCAGTCTAATTGTTTCTGATAAGCTATCAGCAAAAAGTTAATATTTATATTTAATTAAGTGGCACTTTCCAGAATTACTTTGCCAGCAGTACTATAATTAGATGACGTGAGAACAGTCTTTGATACATATGCTCATATTCTTTGTTAACACCAAAAATAGAATCTGTAAATCTGTAAATAGAAAAACTGGATACATTAAGCAGCAGGGCAGAGCAGCAGGCCGGGAAGGGTACAGCCATTACCACCTCAGAAAGACTAATATTAATGCCTCTCTAATGCAGCATTTTTAAGCATTTCTTGTGTTCTGATGGGCTTTACATAATTGACCTGCATAAATCATAAAATATGGTTTAAAAAAAGAATCTGGGAACTATGTGAATTGCTAATACCTCCTGGAATGCCGCCACATTATTTTCATCATTAGGTTATAGCTACCAGTTAGGCCTGAATTCATCTCACTTAACTTCAGGCATCTGTGAGGCGGCTGTGAGGCACTTGGGAAGAAAAAGCAGCCCCGGGACAGAGCTCTGGCGGGCTGTTCCTTCTTTACTGAAACACATCTCCAAAGAGGGTGGAAAGAATTGTGCCCTGGAGGTGCCCCCTCCTCCTCTCTCTCTTCACTGTCAATGGCCTTAAATTGGATGTTTAACTTTGAGACAGCTGAAGTTAGGTGAAGTGACCAGACCTTTCCCTCATGTTCCCAGGGGAGAGTTGAAAGTTCTTAAACAATTAAGATTCTTTGATAGCAGAGTTTATTCTGACTCAATGACGCAGCACTTGGATATCAGCCTGGATCTTTAATACCAGCTTTAACAGACCCACCAGACCTTCTTTTGTTATTGGAATGTTGATGCTCTGCCAGCAACATCAGATTTAATGCCCCTTAACACAGTACTCCAGGCTTCTGCTGCAAGCAGCTAACCATAAAATCACAGGACACTTTGACTTCATACTTTTGCAAATACCTTTGAAGGTTTTCTGCATCTAAAAGCTCTTCAGTTTTATTAGTCCAATAAATAGATCAAATTAAACATGTTAATGAGCCAGTAATGTTAATTCTTTTGGATTTCAGTAAAGCTTTCAATACTGTCTCTCCCAAGATCCTTGTGGATGAAATGTCCAGCACACGGCTGGATAAACACATCGTGTGAAGGGTGAGCAATTGCCTCACGGGTGGGCACAAAGGGTTACAGTGTGGATGGGGTTACAGCAGGCTGGTGACCTCTCACTAGTGGGGCTCCACAGGGCTCCAGCCTCAGCCCTGTGCTCTTCAACATCCTCATAAACAATTTCGATGTGGGACTGGAAGGGATACTAAGTAAATTTGCCACAGACACTAAATTGGGACGAGTTGTTGACTTCCTCGAGGGAAGAGATGCCCTGCAGAGACCAGGACAAATCAGAGGGCTGGGCCATCACCAACCATATGAAGTGTAACCAGGGCAGGTGCTGGATTCTGCACAGGACAAGGCAACCCTGGATGTACGGACAGACTGGGGAATGAGAGGCTGGAAGGTAGTGCTGTGGAAAGGGACCTGGGAGTACTGGGAGTCCTGGCTGATGACAAGTTGAACATGAGCCAGCAGTGCCCTGGCAGCCAGGTGGGCCAAGCATGTCCTGGGGGCATCCCCAGCAGGGCAAGGAATGGGATTGTCCTGCTCTGCTCTGCACTGGGGCAGCCTCACATCGAGTGCTGGGGACAGTTTTAGGCACTATAAGGGTCTAGAGAGTGCTCAAAGGAGAGCTACAGAGATGGTGGAGGTTCTACAGGAGAAGTTGTGTGAGGAGCAGCTGAGGTCACTTGGTCTGTTCAGTCACGAAAAGAGAAGACTGAGGGGAGACCTCATTGCAGTCTAGAACTTCCTCCTGAGGGAAAGAGGAGGGGTAAACACTGATCTCTTCAAGATCAGTCATGTCAGGATGACTTCAGGTGGAGTGCTAGGTCATCTACCTCCACCAAGGGGAGCTTGAACCACAGATGGGAGGTAGAAACTTCTTCCTTTGGTAGGAGCAGTCCGATGGATGCTGGGTTAGAGGCAGCCTCAGCCTGAGTCTCCGGAATTACTTCCCCGAGTCCTAAGACTGGGATATAAATAGGAATTCTTTAGCTGTTACCTCTGTCCCATTGTTCCCAAGTGTCACCAAACCTATGGAGGTTCTGTGGCACTCAGTGCCAGCCTGAGCTGCCTCCTGCAGAGATGCTGAGGTTGGCTTCTGCCAGGGTACAGTTCCAGAGCTGAGCAAACCTGGTGCTCACAAGTGTGAGGGGGAAGATCTCACAACCGGGGCACTGGGGAGATTCATGCAAGTGGGTCTGCAGAAGCTGCCTCAGGTCACGTGGGGATTCTGTAACAGAGAACAGAAAATTAAGTATTATGGGCACAACACAAGCAAACTTTAAAATGTAAATAATTCTTGTTACTGTTAAGTGTTAGAGACAATCTGAGCTATCAAAGCTCATAAATTAAAAAGAGATACCCTAATAAATATTTGTAATTGGTGGCTTTGCAAACTGCTAAGTATTGGGAAATGTCTTCATATTTTCTTCAAAGACAACCATAAACCAATTAAAATACATTTTTGATTTTAAAAAAAATAAGTATGCAATCTTTTGTTTCCATCTATAACTTTGTTATAAAACATTTATTTACATTCTCAGTGTTTTGCTGTAGAAAATGCCAAATTGCATCTCATACAGCTTGTCCTGCCCTCAGCTATGAGCAAGCACTTTACCTTCTCATACCTTACTTTCTGCAAATGCAAAATTGGTCTCCAAGCCTTCCCAAATCTTATTCCTATATCTGAAGGATGCTAAAGCAGGCTGTGCTGCCTAGAGTCAGAATAGTGTTAGAAAAATCTAGTTAACGTAATGATAACGATTGTGTTAAAGAAGCCATGGTTCTGGTTGCATTCATGTAGGCAGTGTTTTGAATCCAACCCTGCAATTCCATATGGAATCATGCTTCTTTGCCATGTTCTGTTCGCTTGGCTAAATAGAAAGTTTTATGGTTGGTTGTCCATCATACCTTAACTTAAATATAAAATCTGCTCTGTAAACTATTAAAGCAAAGAAACTGCCTTGTGCTACTTCTGTCTCATTTCCTACAGCTCAGGTTTTAGGACTCTTCATACTTTTTTCTGCACTGTAATCGGTTATGAAAGGTTGGGGGAAAACCTTTATTTCCACATCAAGAAATGTTTAAAGGATTATATTAAAATTTTATATGGTCTCCTCCCACACCACACAGTAGTGACTTGCCTTTGCACTTGCCAGGCTGCAAATCCTTCGAGGTCTGTACCTCACCCATTAGTAAGAGCCAGTCTAACCTACTAATGCTTTGGTTTTTGCCTTTCCAAGTGGATCAACAACTTGGACTTCACAGCTACTTGCTGATGAGAAACTAATAATGGAGTGAAGTGTCTCTTTGATCTAATATTGAAGACTTGTTTCCACGAGCACAACTTAGCATCAATAATCAACAGTATTTCTTTTGAAGCTTGTATTTCCCTGAAGTACCAACCCTATACTTAGAGTTGTCCTGCAGCTTGCTCTGCTGATTTGTTTTAGGTTTTCCTCTGCCTTATTCCAAGCTGGCTTTTGTCTTTTTGAACTGACCCCACTCCCACACAAACACTTCCCAAGTAACGAGTAGCCTTTTAATTGACTTTATTTGGGAAGCACGTGTCAGGCGTGGAAACGCTCTAACTTCACTTTGGTGATCTGTAAATTAATGCCTCCTCCACTTTTTAAATAAAGGGCAAGAAATATAACTTTACAGCAATTTAAAGTGTGGATAAAGTCCACATTTTAAAAATAGAATAATAACTTTGCTGCCCTAAACTTTGCTCTCAGCCATGACACTCGGAAAACCACATACTCGAATAAAACCCAAAGGATACTCCAATACATTCACCCAGCACAGGACTCTGTCCAGGTGCTACATGGAGGGAGAGGAATCTGACCTCAAAGGAATTGTGTGCCAGAGTTACAATTTTTGAGACTACAATTAGACAAGCGAGGGGGAAGAAATTTTGTCATCTCACCTCTAGCAGCCAAACTTACCTATTCAAAGAGTGCTGCTTAAAATTATTAGTTGTTTTTTCACCTTTTCCCACAGCACCACACTTAGGCAACACTTTTTGCATTTCTCCTCACAGAATCCCAGAATGGGTCAGGCTGGAAGGGACCACAGTGGGTCATCTGGTTCAACTTCCTTGCTTAAGCAGGGTCATCCCAGAGCATGTGGCACGCGATTGCATCCAGATGGTTCTGGAATATCTCCAGTAAGGGAGACTCCACAGCCTCTCTGGGCCATCTGTTCCAGTTCACAGTCACCTAAACAATAAAGAAGTTTTTCCTCATGTTCAGGTGGAGCTTCTGTGCATCACTTTCTGCCCACTGCCTCATGTCCTGGTGGTTGGCAACATCAAGCAGAGCCTGGTCCATCCTCTTGGCACCCCCAGTTTCTGAGAGTAAAGTAAGACACACAAGGGGAAGAAATTTGGTCATCTCACTTCTGTTGGCCAAACTCACCTACTCAGAAAATTTTTCTTAAATTTTTTCCTTTTCTGTTTCTTCTCCTTTCTGCTCAGCTGCACTGAGCATTGCTTCACAGAACCACAGAGTCACTTAGGTTGGAAAAGACCTTTACGGTCATTGAGTCCAACCTATGAGTGAACACCACTATGTCCAGTGGACTTCCTCTGATTCCATGGAACCTTTCCCAGGAAGCTGCCATGACTCATTTGGGATGTCCGGCTGCACAAACCCACGGCGACCCCGCCCCGCCCGGAGCCCCCTCCCCTCACGAAGCCCCGCCCCCACTTTTAGCCCCGCCCC